>CM064523.1:33492692-33880057 GCA_032716605.1 Paralithodes platypus
CGGCGGGGAGGGTTCTGTGGGGGCACTCGGTTATGGCCTTGGAATTGCTCGGGGCCTTGGGGCTGTTCGGCCAGGCAGCTTGGGGAACAACAACAACAGCTGGCCTGGCCTGGGATAATGTATTTTAAATATATATTTTAATCAAATTACTGTACATGCGAATGTACGTGGTGTTTGGTATAAAATCTTAACAAATCAGCCATATAATTGAAAGTACAGTACAGTACTCTAGTGCACTAAAGTTGACAACTTCCTTGTGACCACACAGTTCGCTAAGTGCCACAGATGTGAACAAAATTTTACTGTACTGTACTTATTTTCTCGCAGCATATTTAATATCGTGCCCATACTCTCCACACATACCGGTACCTAATCTGCACTTTTTAGAACTGTACATTATAATTATCAAACACTTGTATTATTTACAGTACCGGTACTGTTTCATTTACTCTCATTACCAACACATAAATTTTAGTATTACTATATTATCATTATATATTGTACATTTCAGCATTTATAGTGTGCTACTTTTTTTTTCAGGAGAAAGCCAGAGGTCCTTGGCGATGCAGTTCAGAGTCAGCCGAAATCTGGTGTGCTCCATCATTCCCGAGGTCTGCCGAGCCATCTACGAAGTATTAAGCCCTCTATATATGAAAATGCCGGACTCTGAGGGAGAATGGCGCCAGATTGCTGCGGCCTACAATAACACGTGGGATTTCCGTATGTGTATTGGGGCACTAGATGGGAAAAGAGTACTTCTTGAAAAGCCCGCTAACAGTGGTTCCGATTACTTTTTTTTTTTTTTTTTTTTTTTTTTTTTTTTCTATGTGATTGAGGGAGGCAAAAGGCATAACTGCCTATAGCGAGTGCCTCCCCCATAGTTGAAAGAGTGACAGGGCCAAAATCAAGGGACGTTCGAGCCAAAATGCCTGGACACACGGAGTTTGAAGCAATTTAAGTCATAGGAAGAGGGAAAGACTGATTCTGGGAGAGAGTTCCAGAGCTCAGCTGTTGAGTAGAAGAAAGTTTGAGAGTAACGTTTCACTCTTGGGTTGGAGAGTTGCACAGAGTAGGGGGTGGGATTGAGTTGCAAGACGGGTACCACGTGCCCTACGTAAAGGAGGTGGTATGCAATGGGATAGCTCTGAGGAACACTGATTATTATAGTAGCGATAGAATAGCGAGAGAGATGCAACATTGCGGCGGAGAGAGAGAGATTGCAGAGAGTTGGTGAGTGGACGGGAGTTAATGATACGAAAGGCCTTCCTTTCAACTTTGTCTAGGAGAGCAGTGTGAGAGGAACCTCCCCACACATGTGAACAATACTCAATACAAGGGCGCACTATGCCCCTGTACAGAGCAAGAAGCTGTGCAGGGGAAAAGAACCCCCTAAGGCGGTTGAGCACACCCAGCTTCTGGGATGCTGCCTTAGCAAGACTGGTAATATGGTCCTTCCAAATGAGAGCAGAAGAAAAAGAGACACCAAGAATATTGAGAGAAGATGAAGGGTTGATTTTTGTATTGTTGAAGAATAAGGGATAGTCCGCTGGGAGATCCTGACGGGTAGATAGATGGAGAAATTGGGTTTTGGAAGCATTAAAGTTAACAAGGTTTTCTCTGCCCCAATTGGAAATAGTATTTAGATCAGAATTTAAGAGTTCTATGGCTTCATTACGTTTGTCGTTGAGGGATTGCTGGCTGGGGCGTTCTGAAAAACTAATGGAGTAGTGCAAGGTTGAGTCGTCTGCGTATGAATGGATGGGAATTAAGGTACAGTTAAGGAGATCATTTATAAAAATTAGAAAGAGAATAGGAGATAGGACAGAGCCCTGAGGAACACCGGAGTTTATAGAGTGAGGAAGTGAACAATGGCCGTCCACAACCGCGGCTATGGAACGGCCGGAAAGGAAATTAGAGACAAAGGCACAGATGGAGGGATAGAAACCGAAGGAGGGTAGTTTAGAAATTAAAGATTTATGCCAGACTCTATCGAAGGCTTTCGATATGTCTAGTGCAATAGAAAAAGTCTCACCGAAGTCCCGAAAGGAGGATGACCAAGAGTTAGTAAGATATGAAAGAAGATCACCAGTAGAGCGACCCTTAAGGAAGCCATACTGGCGATCTGAGAGCAGATTATGAGAAGAGAAATGCTTAAGAAATTTGGAAGCAAGAATAGTTTCAAAAACTTTAGAAAGACAAGAGATAAGAGCAATTGGACGATAGTTGGAGGGTTGAGAGCAAAAGGTAATTTCAGCATGATTCTCATGGCTTTAGTTGACGCAAACTACAAATTCATATATGTGGATGTTGGTGCCATTGGCAGGGCAAGTGATGGAGGAGTTTGGGATCAGTGTTCTCTTAAATCAGCTTTGGAATACAATAACAATGTCATCAATATTCCTCCTGAAGAGAATCTGCCCATCTCACGTGAACGATGTCCTTATGTGATTGTAGGAGATGATGCGTTTCCTTTAAAAACAAACTTAATGAAACCCTACGCGGGAAGGGAACAGACACCGGAACGAAGGATTTTTAATTACCGTCTTTCCCGTGCTAGAAGAACTTCCGAAAATGCTTTCGGAATTCTGGTAGCTCGGTTTCAGATTTTTAGAACTCCAATCCGAACATCTCCTCCAAATGCTAAGAACATCGTGCTTG
Organism: Paralithodes platypus; assembly: GCA_032716605.1. Classification (NCBI taxonomy): domain Eukaryota; kingdom Metazoa; phylum Arthropoda; class Malacostraca; order Decapoda; family Lithodidae; genus Paralithodes; species Paralithodes platypus. Next base: position 33,495,351 of record CM064523.1, read on the forward strand.
CTGCTGTAGCCTTGCATAATTTCTTGAGTAAGCTCCAGAGACAATTATGTAACTGAAGATCTTCTGGACAGGGAGGATGTACAGAATGGAAGGTTACAACAAGGTCGATGGCGACAACATCCTCAAGGTGGAATTGAATTTCTGCAACCTTTGCCACCTGGTAATTTTGCTAGAGATGCCAAGGCTGTCCGTGATTCATTCAAAACCTATTTTAATGGAGTGGGACGGGTTCGATGGCAAGATCGGATGGTCAACCTTCACTAACCTCCTAATAATAGTATTGTATTCACAAAGTGAAACCTGCAGCCCATAATGTGTTGGGAGGGCGACTGTAGCTTCATGGGGGAGGGTTGTAGATATTTCCCTCTCACCTTCGTCGTTGGCTGGACTAATTTTGAATAATTTTTCAATCTTATGTCTATTTGTTTTCCCAGTCTGTGTTATTTTGTCTCCTTTGGTTGTCCTTCAGGCAGCCTATAACACATGCCACTGGCTAGTTGTTGGCTCTGACCTGATTTGTCTCTTCTCTGTTGTGGAAACCCAGGTTCAAATCCCTGGTGAATCATATGCTTTCATTAAATTCATTGGGAGGTGTTTTGTGTTGAGAGTTAATGATATATATTACATTATTGTAGTTTTAGTAGGCATATTCCATTTATACAATATTTGTTTTTATAATTTTACTAACTATTTATTTATGATTTCAATTAGCCTATAGTGTATTAAACAATCTTTGTGGTGACTGATATATTCTCTTTGTAAGGCTTTTTTCTGCCATTCGCTGAACATGTCCATACCAGTACAGCACCCTTCTGTCCACTCCATCAGACAAATGTTCCTGGTGCCTCACTTTCCTACGTACAGGTATCTCTTCATTCCTCAAACTGTCTCTGCGAGTCACTCCACACAAACTCCTCAAACAGCTTATCTCCATCACTTCCAGCTTTCTTCTCACTTTTGCCTTCACAGTCTGTGTCATATCGCCATACATCAATGTTGGTACAACTATTCCTTGATATATTGCACTTTCATTCCAAGATTTCTCACCTTCAAAATATTTCTCTTAGCTCCGATAACTTTCATGCCTTCACATAATCTCTTTTTTACCTCCGTTCCTGTTGATCATTCCCCCTAGATATCTAAAATACTGCACTTGTACGAGTATTTCCCCATCCAGCAGCACATCTATATTCACCCCACGAGCATTCATAGGTAAGCAGCACCTATTATCACAAACCATGCGCAGTACAGTATGCTGAAACAAGGTGGGCGCGAAGTCGATACAGTGTAGCGACTGCTGCAGCTGTGTACATGACGTAAAGAATTGCTGCACTAGAATATAGGGACCTCTACCAAGAAAGAAGTCCAAAATTTAGACATTTGTATTCAAAGGAGAGCTTGTATTCAATGACCGGCTCAAGAGTGTTAACTTTGGCAATGAGGCAATGGAAATGATGTACAATTTATGCTACTAATTTTCTTGAGAAATCCATAATCACTCAGAATTTCAGCAGAACGTGCTTCGTACAGTATAGGCTACCTTTCACTCTCGATGACGCTCGTGGGCCACCGAACATCTTCATTACCTTATGAACTAGCCATCTGTTTACACCTACTCTCGTAGCACAGAGCATGACATCCATGAGCACCATATTAACAACCTTCCCCAGATTATTATATAAATAGGTATGGAAATGAAAAGTCTACAACTAATATGCAACTGAAAAAGTGACTTAAGTTATGTGAACTAGTGAGTACCGTATAGTTTAACATTTGACGGGTGGACAGCATCGGTGTCCTTTGATATTATTAATAAATAATAATAACAACAATTTATCTCAATCAATACATGCACGATATAACTACACCCAATACGCCCCAAATAAACTTAGCCTCCTATGCAGATGACATAACACTCACATGCACACACCATGACCCAAAAAGAGCAACAGATCTCCTTCAACCCTATCTCAACACACTACATGGCTGGTGCACTACAAACAGACTTAATCTAGCCCCAGCCAAATACACCGCAACCCTGCTCACAAGCTGGACAGGAGAACACGAATACATCCCTCAACTCACCATAAACAACACACCCCTAACACATACACACACACCCAAAATCCTAGGAGTAACATATGATACTCATATGACATTCAAACAGCACACCACAAACATTAAAAAGAAACTGACACCCAGACTTAACGCCCTCAGGTCACATGCTCACACAAATTTTGGACACAACAAAGAAACTACCACCACAGTATATAAACAATACATAAGATCAGTGATGGAATATGCAAGCCCAGCCTGGGCTTCTAACCTAGCTGAAACACATCATAAGACCATACAGACTATTCAAAACAAAGCCCTGAAGATCATTACAGGCTGCACAGCTACTGCACCCACAGATCACCTACATCAAGAAACCAAAATCCTCAAAGTCAAAGACCATCTGGACATGAGAGGCACTCAATTCCTGGCAGCAGCCTCCACGAAGCCAGACCACCCACTAAACTACATGGCAACACACCCACAGACAGACACATATCTCTCGCCGATCCATCCACTCACTCACAGACAACACGCACCTGCATGTACGACCTCCCGAGATCCATCCTTCCGAATCCTCCCTTCCTCGCGAGGACAGAGTCCACCTGGCCAGGCTGAGATGCGGACACCATCCAGCTCTCCTGAGCTATCAGAAGATACTGGATGACTCCGTTGTCGACGCCTGCCCGGGATGTAACACAGCACCCCATACCATTAAACACATCATAGAAGACTGCATTTCACACAACCACTTACGCCAACAACACAATCTACACTCAATGAGAGCTCTGTGGGAAAGCCCGATCATGGCCATGGCCTTCCTCAGGGACTCGGGGCTGTTCGGCCAGGCAGCTTAGGGAACAACAACAAAGTATCTGATTTTTCTAAAGCACCAATTATTCATCAGAATGTTGGCTGCTCTACTTTTTGTACTAGACAGAGGGGCAAAATTATTTCCTAAAGACATTAAGCTAAAGTTAAAAGGGAAAGTTCAACAACAATATAACAATTCAACAGTTTATTTTTATACGTCCATCGACTCCATCTCTTTCACTATTGACAATGCTGTTTGGAGCATTCGAGCCCCAAACTCAATCTGCTGAGTTGGTGTGAGTCGGGCAGCTATGGACTCCACGGCAATCCCAATTCCATGGGTCAACGTGGCGGTGTTCTTTGGTTCCAGGGCAGTAGACATTACCTCTATGGCTCTGTCATACTGCATTTCTTTTTGTATTTAGCGGCTTGCTTACGTCCTGGTTCCCGAGATTGTGGCTGAGGCAACGTTCGTTCACCAGATGCTAGCCCCTCACTTGATGTAGATGAAGTGTTGGAATTTGTTCGTACTTTGCAACCTATTAGCTTTTTCCTCGGTGGCGAAACGTTTCTGCTTGAAGGAGTCGATGAGTTGGGTGTGTTTGAGCCTGTGCTGTAGTTGGTTTTACAACCTTCAACATCCGCCAACAACTTGTGAACCTCATCTTCATCCTCTGAACTAATATGCACCGAGTCGTCAGTTGGGTCTACTTCCAGTGTAACCAACACTTGTGTAGAGGGGTCCAGCTCTTCCTCCAAATCTGAGTCAATCTGTCAAAACAAAAAATAGCCTGTATTAGCAAAGCCATAACATATTATGCAAACTTGGATTATAATATATGTACAGTACCGGTACTTCTGTAGAAGATACAAGGGGCGAGGGAGCGCAAAAGTGGTTCCAAATCCTAAAAACTGGAACCTTTAATGTTGTTTTGTTGTCTCGAGTCGGCCACTCCCAGCTATGGGTTATGTGCCTGATTATAATAATACCGTACCCTACATACATAGATACTTAACCCTTCCAGCCCGGGTGTCCTATTAAAAGGCAACCGCGACAGATGGTCAGGAGCCCGGGTGTCCTGTTAATAGGCAGCAAGCTTTCAAGCCTATTCAGCTTGGTCTGAACGCCGTGCATCAGACGCATGTAAACAAAGCCGATCGTTGCGTCACCGCACCTCCGAAAACAAGGAGACGTCGGATCAATGTTATTGTTGTGACGTAAGACGAAGTTAGTGTCTGAAAAGCTCCGATATTGTCAACATCGCGGAAAAATTCGCTCCACTGAAATCGTCATCACAACTGAACCAGTTGACTTACAGAGCTCTACTCAACGCCAGTCTACAGATTGAAAACCACACTACGTTTATAGATGCGTTGGAAATTTCTAGCAGTTAAAATAAACAAAAATACGGTAGCCTAGGCCTAGACGTTTTTCGGCCAGATCGCCCGGATACGACCTCCGTCCTTTGGCAGACCAGCCCGGGCCCGGAGGGTTAATAAAGGCTAAAATGTATAAAATATTTTTTTTTTATACCAATACAGAGATAAATACATGAAAAATGAAACAGTTAAAAGTTTAAAAAAATACCCTAATAGTATATGCATTTATATTTATCTTTGATATACCATACGGTACTTAATAACCACAGGTTAATGTACTTTCAAAGCTATTGTTAATCTTTGTTGGCCTATAGGTAATATATAATTATTTATCAAGTAAATACATAAACCAAAATGTGTATATTTTTCTTCAATCCATGATATCTTTGGATGATGATGGTGGTGTGTGGAGTAAATGCTTGTTCATTAGTAGGCTAAGTAGTGGCAACAGTATGAAGACAAATTTATCACAACAGCAAAATATTTAAGATAATTTCTAGATTTGGTTAATTTTCACTACCGCTATGACATATCTACCACATGCTTTCACACCACCAAATTTTGAAGTTCATATTTGTGTGTGGTACTGTGTGGAATATGGCCAAATGTATTAAGTACTGGTAATAATACATCTTAGTTTTGACAAAACTCAATTCCATATCGCAGGCAAAGAAAATGTGTACCGTAACTTCCTATGGATCAGCAAACTCAATCATTAAAGTGTACGGTACCGGTACTATTTTTTTCTATGTGGATGAGGGAGACAAGACAAAACTGCATGAGATATCATTACTCCCGCTACGCAGGATTATACCGTGGTTGGTACCGGTACGTCAAGTAGAGTAGAGCAGTAGATGTATGTTACGTCGACAAAACTGTTCATAACTAACCTTTTCTTTGGGTTGGGGCCAAGACGATTCAGTGGTGTAATCCATGGTGTCGCTCAAGAAGCCCAGGTATTCAAACAGGTCCCATTTCACGTGAACCTTCCCCTCAGAGCCGCTTGGAGTATTCCTCACTCTCTTGTGCTCCTTAAGGTAGTAATTCTTCATCCCCTTGAATTTTTCTCGTATATGGTCTGTAATAAAATAGCAACCATTAAAGATGTGTTTAGGTATGATTAAGACCAATAGTGAAATAAACATATACTGGTACCGGTACATAATGATAATATTGAAGGAGACTACTGCGCCTCCTTGAATGATACCAAAATACGTAGGAGTGAAAATTATGTATAGGCTAAACATAAATTTTAAGTTTAACTATAATACACATACCGGTACAGTATACATGTCTTCAATAACCCTTCGTTGAAATCCCATTAAATGTGCAATGCGGTAAATCACAAAAATAATAGCAAGTTGATAGGTTGGGTGATTTTAATAATATATAGGGTAAGGTAACCAATAGGTACGCACCGGTCCAATAAGTACGCACTTAGCATTTAAAGAGGTTTTTAAATGGCAAGTGAGTACCTATTGGACCGGTGTGTACCTATTGGTTACCTTACCCGGTAAGATAACCAATAGGTACGCACTTGGCATTTAAAAACCTCTTTAAATGCCAAGTGCGTACCTATTGATTTTTTTATTTAAACCGATACCAGTACCCAGGTCTAATGCAGTAAACTTCATATTTTTTGCCATATTAAATTTCTCGGTGACAATAATGGGAAAATATAGCCTAATAAAACTATCGCTAACCAATTGTAAATAATAGCACACATTTCCAATGTGGATCACACATCACAATAAGTGAATGTTCAAAATAGCCTAATACAGACACTGTAATAGCCAAGCTAGTGAGTTAATGTTATTTAGGTGACGGGTGATTTTTGTTAGGCTAGGCCTATGCCTTAATTCAAGAAATTTGTTAAATTAGACCAATCTGCTAGCGTAATCTTCAGAATTGTACACAAAACGCTCCATTTTATTCATGTAAAAAAACTAGTAGCCTAAATGGGAACTAAAAATAATAATGTTCCGGTTAGGCCTACTTATAGCCTATAGGCCTAGGCCTACTGCCATTTCTCTCTAGCTCTCGCTCCGAGCTTTAATAGATAAAGCGGAGCGCGCTCAACCAACGGGTCAATATAGGTAGCAAAATTCTAATGGTAGTTTTGTGTTCCTATCATCATATGCTTCACATCTATATACTTTTTATCCCGGGAAAAAAAAAAAAAAATCTTGGAATTTTTTATTTATTTTCTTGGAATTTTTGGTTTTGGTCATTAACCTAACCAAAAAACCTAACCTAACCTAACCTAATAGCCCCCAAATACATTTAGGTTAGGTTAGGTTAGGTTTTTTGGTTAGGTTAATTAATAGGCTAAAAAAAAAAAAAAAAAAAAAAAAAAAAAAAAAATCCAAGACAAAATTAAAAAACGCAAGATTTTTGTTGTTTTTTTCCCTGGGATAAAAAGTAGCCTATATAGAAGTTTTGCATATGATGATATGAATCCAAAACTACCATTAGAATTTTGCTACCTAGGCCTATATTGTAGCGCCTCCTGTATATTGACCAACCAAAGTTTATTACATTTACCAGACACCATTACCTAGCCTATTTCTTTGCTCAATGGAAATGGTTCCGCTACCGGCTAATTTTCAAAGAAAAATAGACGCACCTTAGCCTAAAATCAAAGGTACGCTAGGCTAGTGGGTGAAATTAAATCACATTTACAAATACAAAGTATTGGGCAAAAACAAAATAACATGCTAGCCTTAGCTTAGTCAAACACTAAGCATTGTTCTCTGCACCATAGGGTAGGCTAATACTTTCATATATTATCAATAAGCCTCTCCAATTTATATGGTATTGTAGAATAGCCCAAAAAAATAGGCTAAATTGCCTAGGCTTACTCTAGGCTACTAAGGGTGCCTACACCTTTAACATGTGGTGATGGGCTGGTCTATCAGAGTGAGAGCTGAGCGATCTCTACCATACCCATAGCTTACTCTGACTGTTCCTTTTACTTATATATCTTCTAGATCTCAAGTGACGGCGTCTTTTCCGTGGATCGACCTCCTTACTGCCAACCTAAAAGTTGGCAGATTGGGAGCCAAAGCGTCACATTTTTCCCTTGCCCCTCAACTTTCCCTTCATAATTGCTGAGGGGCACAGGGCCTTGGGTGGAGCTTTGGTTTCCCAGGCGTTTCCGCGCCCTCCTCAGCTCCCTGCCTTAGAGTGGCTTCGGTCACCTGGGTTTTGTTAGTGGTAAGCAGGGAGGGTTTTGTGGGGGCGTTCTATGGCCTTGGCCTTGCTCGGGACCTTGGGGCTGTTCGGCCAGGCAGCCTGGGGAACAACAACAACAACAACAACACCTTTAACTTTGTGAAGGCCTAGGCCTATACTCTATGCCTATAGGGTAGGCTACCATTAAGATACAGATACGGTATTAGAGAAGTCTTACCTCCTGTTAATTCTTGCAATTCTGCAGGGTAATTCGCCGCCAAACGCCAAGCCACATCCTCGAAGGATAGATACCGGATTTTAAGTTTGCAGTACAGCGGGTCCCTGGCGTCCCATATCACTCTGCGCTCGTTTATCAATTCACATAATGATACAAGTGCATCTTTGGGCCATTCACAAGGTCGGATGCGGATTGTTTTGGCAGACATAATTAGGTTAGTTATAGGTGCTTGGGATACAATGGAAACGGAAATAGGGAACTAATGGAAAACACGTGGACAGTTGAGGGTCTTCTTCGTCGCAGCAGATGAATGTAAACAAACACACGCATTACTGAACGTCTTTTGTTTTTCTTTGGTACGAGAGGCAGCCAAGCAAGCAACCAAGCCATTGTATCGGATATATCGCTGTGAACAGAGGGCTGTGAATGTCCAAAAAACCAACCAGTTGGTTCCCTGAATTCCCCAGTGAAATTTCACACCCCGGCGAGATTTTCCTCCCAATCGGCAGCCCCCAAGGGACTGAGGACAAAAACTTGTCCGTGTGAACCGGCCTTTATCCTTCAATACCTTCACCTGACCTGACCCCATCCGGGGTTTAGCTGGTCCACAAGGGTGTGTGACATGAACCCAATAGAGAATTTGTGGGCCATCATGTCATGGAGTGGAATGTGGTTCAGGTTAGGATTGGAAAGGGCGGGAGGAGTGGGATCGGGGGGAGGGGGGGGGGGGGGGGGGAATCCGTCGCCGCCCTAATATAAGTTGGATTTTTTTTAAATCAGTTCCAACGAGAATACAGGAGGTAGTTGATGCAGCTTGTGGGTGGAGATCATATTGATTTCATAAATATAAATTGTAATTGTTTACATTTAAGATACCTTTATATGTATTATATAATGTGTATGTGTTTCCAATGTTCACCGTAACATAATGATGGTGAAATAATACATATTAAATTACATTCAAGGTAACATACACAGAGCTATAGTATACTTTTAATTATGTTTGGACGATAATTTAAACAATACGAAGTAAAAATATAAAAGCCTAAACAATTTACAGTATATCAACTTTAAAACAACATAACAAGATTGCTTGGATTATCGTTAATTGTTCAATTTGATGACTTACTTTATAGTAAATCATTACAATGGGTAACGCCGAACTGTTTACTGATAATGGGAAGCCACAGTAATTAAGCTAGTAATTAAGAATCCACTGAGAAAAGTATAATGCAATAATCATAGCGTGTCATATTACATGTTAAGGTGATATGCAATATGACATGTTAAGGTAGGCGGATGCCCAACCCCGAAAGGGGTTGAAATAGGGGAGCTATCCCCCCGCCAAAGGCGGCTTTCTAGGGCCTTTCCTAGCTGATGCTGAGAGGATTGGGTTCTAGTCATGTGGTGATGAGCTGGTCTATCAGAGTGAGAACTGAGCGATCTCTGCCATACCCATAGCTTACTCTGACTGTTCCTTTTACTTATATATTTTCTAGATCTCAAGTGACGGGGCCTCTTCCGTGGATTGACCTCCCAATCTACCAAGATTGGAAGCCAAAGCGTCACATTTTTCCTTTGCCCCTCAACTTTCTCTTCACAATTGCTGAGGGGCACAGGGCCCTGGGTGGGTCTTTGGTTTCCCACGCGTTTCCGCACCCTCCTTAGCTCCCCGCCATGGAGTGGCTTCGGTCACCCAGGCTTTATTGTGGTCGGCAGGGAGGGTTCTGTGGGGGCGCTCGGTTATGGCCTTGGCCTTGGGGCTGTTCGGCCAGGCAGCTTGGGGAACAACAACAACAACATGTTAAGGTAGATTATGAATTGGTCAACCACAGTGCTGTGAATAGTGGTATGGAAGAAAACATGTTTTACTCTAATATGAAAATTTGTTTTTATTACAAAAAAAAAAAACACGTTTCGGCTCATCTAAAGTGTTTTCTCTAACTGGGCCGATATTATCTTGTCTTTATGATATATATATTTGGTTATAATTTGGTCAAAGCTAGATTACAATGTGATCCAACTTGTCTTGATGCGTGGATTGTAACATCCCGTTTCAATTACTTATATATTTATACGATTGTTTACCAGGACGCCAAGGTTGGCAACTTTGAGTGTTTTGTAACGGAGCATACTGTATATATTTATTTTCTATAACACATAGTATAAGGTAAATAATATAATACGAGTTAATAATTGAGAATCAGTAGAGGTAAAAAGAACAGTATTATTAAAACACCAAAGATTTTTTTATGGACAGCTTTGAACACGACGATGAGGAAAATTATATATTCGGTTAGGAGAGAGAAGGGGGAGAGAAAAAGAGAGAAAGGGGGAGATAGGGGAAAGCAGCAGAGAGAAGGGGAGGAGGGGGGAATGGGAAGTTCGAAGGATAGAAACTTGATTGTCTGTATATTAAATTCCATAAATAACGCAACACCTGATGTGTGTTACTTATTTGTGATCCGGCATGGGCTAGTCTAATAATATAGCCTGTGTGTCATGTTAAAATAAAGTTATTCTGAGTGCTGTTCTAGAACACACACACACACATTTGACTCCTCCTCCTCCTTCCAACCTCTATACTAACCCCGCCCCCTTTTATTAGAAGCGATTAAAGGGCCATCTATTAAAAGATAAGTGAACTAACACATTGCCTCAGGCCATGACAACAAGTTCTGTCGTAGACTGTACATGTGTAACACTATTATTCCTGCATTTTTATATTACCTATACCGTGTGTAATTGTAACGTGACTAAATACAATAAAGTTATCATTATAGACCATTCTATATTTGATACGTCACTTGAGTACCTTTATTGTCTGCCCTATATGACAGAGCAATATACCATATCCAATAACCTATGTCCTATGAATAAACTAAAGTGTGAAGTAATATTGTGTTCTTATTGTGTGAATGTTGCCTTGGGATGCAAGATATATAAAGCTAGACGTGACCCTGTCGAGCATATTCCATCTCAAGATAACTTATTATAAGATTGTATCGAGATCAAAATAAATAGAGTTGAAATACCAACCCGACATTTCACTTTTACTTTGCAATATTTTTGGAACAATATTGCAGAGAACAGAGATGTTTTATGACATGCACAGGAAAAAGCATTCCACAAAACTAATCATATACTCATTTCTAGTAGTGCAATCTTAAAATTTATTTGGCGTCTATATGCCAAGGGTCTTTAATGTATGTTGTTACGTATCTTGATCCTCAAGTGGTTAACTTGATGAATCTAGATAGCACAGAGATATATATTAAGGTATCAGTCAGCTGAAGGCAAAACAAAAGTAAAATCTAATAACATAAATTCCTGTTGTTGCTTCCTTTCCTTTTGGATCATAGGACTTGGTATCCTTTATGGACTGATACTCTTTAATTATGAAAAATACTGAAACTAATTAAAGTCATGTAGTATTTATAAAGAATTATTATTTAACCGAAGCTTAGTAGGCTATGGTTATGAACCGAATAAGTTATAGCTAAAGAAGGACTATTAATTTTATAAAAAGTCTTGAAAGATAAATATTAAAGTAAGAATATTTCTGTCTCTTACCCTTTTTGAAATGAATAGATAGTTTTCTTCTATGTCCTTTTATTTATATTTAATGTAATTATTCTTGGTTCTTGTCTTACGTTAATAGTATTATATTATTATTATCATCAGGAGTAATATCAAAGTCACATAAAAAGTTAGATATATATTTAATAATTAGTTAAATTTATTTCTTAACCACGTAACATTGAGGTTTGATTATGAGTAAATAAAGTTACAGGATCGTTTCATAGATTCGATTCAGGTCTCACTCAAATAATATGAAAAGCAAAATATAATATTTTGAAGCAAAAGAATTTTCTTCAGCTTAGAAAATCACTAGAAGTAATATTAACACAGCCATGTTAGTCTAAGGCGATATTACGAATAAGAGACAATAGCATCACCGTACTAAGCACCATTAAGCAATGTAAGCTTAATTCAAAGAAAATGAAGGAAATCGTAAGTATTAATATAAAACAATAGTATTACTTTCATCATAACCCAATTACTTAAAGAGTTGCTTTAGTCCACAAGTTAGTCAACTAAAATAGTTAAGCACATAATAGTAGCGTTAACGTTAATTCGCAATCAAATAGTTAAACACATAATAGTAGCATTAACGTTAATTCGCAATCAAATAGTTAAACACATAATAGTAGCATTAACGTTAATTCGCAATCAAATAGTTAAACACATAATAGTAGTGTTCACGTTAATTCCCAATCAAATAGTTAAACACGTAATAGTAGCATTAACGTTAATTCGCAATCAAATAGTTAAACACGTAGTAGTAGCGTTCACGTTAATTCCCAATTAATTAGTTAAACACATTACACACATTAAACACATCACGGTAATTCCCAATCACATATCTCACTAACCAACATAACGTAAGTGTTTACACCGAACACACTTAACACACATTTATATAATCTGACTGACAGTCACAATCCCATTATAATACTTCACCCCGTCTTCCTCCAGCTGCAAGTTCACCTTCCCCAACTCCAAATGAGACTGATTTGAATGCCCACAACTCGGGTCTTATATACCAAACAATGATGGTGTAGGAACGAATCAGGAGGCGGCGGGTGGTGCCGGCGCCAATCATAGCTCCTCGAATCACATAACAGGTGCGAGGTCCATTCACAGCTCCTGGCGTCGATCATACGTCATAGCATCGGTCATCGAGGTGTGAAGGCTAGCATGCTGGTATGGGGAGAGATGGTTTGCCCACTCGCTCGTTCGCTAGTCTGCTTCACCGTTTGGGTAGTGGGCTCCTTCAACTCTAATTCTAACTCTTAAATTAACATACAGGGCTCCGTATGTCAGACCTCCCCCTAGAAAAGAGTTTAAGGAGTATAGTACATAATATTAAACATAATACATAAATAGATTCACCACCAGATTGGCAACAGCAAGATTATAATGAGGATATAATAAGGATATCACCCAAAGTAGGCAACGTCTCCAGGTACCACATCAGAACATAGCCGGAACGTAGCTGGAGCGTTAATTCGAACTGCAAGGCATCTCACAGCTGAAGGCTTAAAAGCGCACTACAAAAGCATGATATTTACCTCGCTACAAGGGAGAGCTAATTGCCAAAATCCTCTCATTAAATTATACTTACTGCTGCATGAGGCCAACCTGGGAAATGCAATCTTTGATCCGTGGCAGTGGGTAGGTATCGTTCTTTGTGACAGCATTGACTTGCCTATAGACCCTACAAAACCTATGGCTCCCGTCTGGCTTTGGCACAAGTATGACCGGACTACTCCACTGGCTTAAAGCCCTAGTTATCAGTTCATTAGAAATCATAAAGTCAAGCTCGACCTGCAGTATACTCCTGCGTTGTGGCGAGACACGGTAGGGGGATAGTTTAATGGGAGTTGCATCCCCTACGTCGATGTCGTGCATGGCCAAAGAAGTGAGCCCCGGAGTATCACGGAACACACTGGGAGACTGAGATAAAACAGAGATTAGATGGTTCGCTTGATCAGAGGGAAGATGACATAGTTTAGATGGTAATTCCCTCAAAGCCACTGAATTATACTGAAAGTTGGATAGGCTACATGACAAGTCAAAGTCTGCATGGATACCTTCAGGCTCTGGAACAGTCTGTTGCGGGTCAGTAAGAGAACTGAAGACTTTGTCCGCACCAGGCTGCTCACAGGTCCTGACATTCACTGCCACAGTGGGAGAATCTGGAAGAGAGGAATCAGGGGACCTATGGTAGGGTTTCAACATATTTATATGGAATACTTGCGTGGGCTTTCTCCTGTCTGGGGTAGTTACTAGATAATCGGTAATGCTCACCCTCCGAATGATCTTATATGGGCCCCTGAACTTGGCAGATAATGGTTGGCCAAAAAGGGGGAGCAGGACCAAAACCTCATCACCGGGCTTAAACTCCCTCTCTGAAACATACTTGAAGAGGTTTTGGTTCCCCTCCTGGCCAACTAGGCTATCCTGCAATAGTTGCAAAGGACCTCTTACCTGGTGACCGAAAACTAGCTCATTAGGGGAAAAACCCAGGGATTCAGTTGGAACCTCACGAGTAGCAAATAAAAGAAAAGGTACCCCCTTATCCCACTCAACTCCGGTCTCTGTACAATACTTACGTAACATTCCCTTTAATGTCTGATGATATCGTTCGAGAACCCCTTGACTCTCTGGGTGGTAGGTGCTAGACTTCACATGCTCGATACCCAACTCCTTCAGGGACTGCTGGAAAATGTTAGAGGTAAAATTAGTTCCTTGATCACTTTGCACCTCATGGGGGAAACCCATTCTGGTGAAAAATTTGAGCAGTTCCTTGATTACAGTTGGAGCAGAGGTAGTCCTTAAGGGTATAGCCTCTGGGTAGCGAGTTGCCATGTCCATGATAGTTAATAAATAAATGTTACCTTGGGAAGTCTTAGGCAATGGGCCTACAATGTCCACTACCACCCGAGTAAAAGGATTCTCGAAAACGGGCAAGGGCACCAGAGGATGTACAGGCACCTTCTGATTGGGTTTTCCTGTCATCTGGCAAGTGTGACACACTCTACAACATCTGCACGCATTCCTGGCCAGTAAAAGTGGGATCTGATTCTGTCTAGAGTTTTTCTCACACCTAGGTGTCCTGCCAATGGTATACAATGTGCCATTTCCATGATATCTTTACGACAAGGTTTGGGGACTACTACTTGATGGACGTCCCAAGCCCCGTCATCGATTGGTCTGTGTGGCGGTCTCCATCTTCGCCACAATACTCCTCCTTTGAGGTAGAAACATTCACCACCCTCCTTCTCACATTCCTCTTCACTCACGGACCTGGCAGCTAACTCCTTGCATTCACAATCATCTCTCTGTAGCTCTACCAGGCCACTAGGACAATTTGGAGGGGTTTCATGGTCATCGTTAGGGTCAAGATGAGCCATAAAGGTGTCAGATAAATCCACCTCAGTCACATCATCAGGCACAGTTGGAGCATCATTCACACTCTCATCATCCCTTTCATCAACTCTTACATTCGGTACATTTCGGTCTGAGGGAACTGCTACTTGAGACATTGAACGTGTGACAGCACACACAGGGAAAACAGTTGGCAACTCCTTGTCGAGCTCACCGGTTAGTGGCTCGTTAACAGGGGAAAGTGACAAAATGGGGTCTGGTCGGACCTTCTCACCTGCTACATCATTCCCCAAAAGGAGTGTTACCCCAGGCACAGGGATATCTTGGGACCTACACAAAGCTATGGTGGCCTCACCCTGTAGTAACTCACATTCAATTTCGCCTTTTACCAAGTATGCATAAAACTGGCCTCCAGCACCTCTCATTACAACTGGTTCGCCAGGTGGGCACTCAGTGTAAGGATTCACCATGAGGGTGCTAGTAGAACCTGTGTCTCTCAGAATTTTTACCTCATGCATGCAACCATTTAATCTCACGTTGCCAGATGAAATAAAGGGACGGTAACTGTCCTGCACTGATGGTGAAATTATTATTGGTTTAACCCTTGTGGGTTGCACCACACATGCTACTACACCCCTGTCTAGATGATTTACGTTAGCTGCTAGGTACTCCTTCTGTCGAGAGTCCTGCATTAAAGGAACTTTTGGTGCTAGGTACTCCTGTCGGGAGTCCTGCATTAAAGGAACATTTGGTGCTAGGTACTCCTTCTGTCGGGAGCCCTGCATTAAAGGCACACATGGAATTTGAGATACGGCGGCAACTGTCTGCCCCGATCTCTCGGTTTTTCCTTGGCCCAGCACTGATAAGCTAGGTGGCCTCTCATGCCACAAAAAGTACATACTTTAGGGGATACGGGAAAGTTCCCTCTTTGAGCATTACTATTAGTTTGGGGCCCACCTCTGTTACCATTGCCCTGAGTCGCATTTTTAGTTGGGGGAACATTTCTATTTGGCTAGCTGGGGAAGACGTTATAGGCTTGTGACTGGGTCTGTCAGATTTGTGATTGGGATACTTAAAATTAGAACTAGAATTATCGTAGGGCTTCTTTCCACGAAATTTGTTGTTGAGCACGTATGTGTCAGCCATGTCAGCGGCGTCAGCAAGACAATCTACCTTTTTCCCCTTTAAATGATAGGATACAGAAGAATCAATTTTCCATAGGAAATTTTCTAACAGGACCAACTCCTTCAGATCGTTGTAGCTTGTGACTTTCTTACTCTTGACCCAATGATTGAAAGTTTTAGTCATGGTCCTGGCAAATACCTTATGGGTTTCTTCTACTTTCTTCTGGTTTTTACGGAAAGATTGCCTGTAAGCCTCAGGCTGCAATTGATAGGTTTTTAAGATAGCTTCTTTGAGATTGTCATAATCCTGCCTAACTTCTGCTACTTCTGACAAATACGTGGCTCGAGCCTGCCCTGTCAAAACAGTTTGTAACATAAAAGGCCATTGATCTCTTGTCCACTTCATACCTCCAGCAACTTCCTCAAACAAAACAAAGAAATCCTGCACATTATCCTCAGTGAAAGGTGGAATGACACTAGTCATAGTCAATCCCAGAGGGGGAACAATTACGGGAGCATTTGTATTGACATTTAGTTGAGCTATTTGATATTGATATTGATAATGTTCGGTCTTTATTCTGGCTTCTTCGATATTTGCTCTTATTCTGGCTTCTTCGGTATTTGCTTTTATTCTGGCTAGTTCTAGTATTTGATCACCGGTCAAACCAGGTGGCAATGGTTCATCAAGTTGGCTAGGTTTACTCGGGATCCCACCAACTGCTCCGTCACCCTCCTTGCCTTCTACAGGGAACAGGTGGGTTTTTATGGTCTGAGCCACCTCTACTTTAGACATGTTTGTGACAGTTAATTGGAGATATGAGGCAAGCACTTTCAGTTCCGATTTTGACAGACAGTCAATATCAGGGGCTGTGGGTTCTGATTCTATGAAAACTCGAGCATCTTCTTCATTAATTAGTTGAGGCATGATTAATATTTGGTTTTTAAGTAGTGAAACTTTAATGAAACTGAGTGAAACTGTATGAAACGTATCCTGGCAAGGTCGCCACTCTTCTGTTACGTATCTTGATCCTCAAGTGGTTAACTTGATGAATCTAGATAGCACAGAGATATATATTAAGGTATCAGTCAGCTGAAGGCAAAACAAAAGTAAAATCTAATAACATAAATTCCTGTTGTTGCTTCCTTTCCTTTTGGATCATAGGACTTGGTATCCTTTATGGACCGATACTCTTTAATTATGAAAAATACTGAAACTAATTAAAGTCATGTAGTATTTATAAAGAATTATTATTTAACCGAAGCTTAGTAGGCTATGGTTATGAACCGAATAAGTTATAGCTAAAGAAGGACTATTAATTTTATAAAAGTCTTGAAAGATAAATATTAAAGTAAGAATATTTCTGTCTCTTACCCTTTTTGAAATGAATAGATAGTTTTCTTCTATGTCCTTTTATTTATATTTAATGTAATTATTCTTGGTTCTTGTCTTACGTTAATAGTATTATATTATGATTATCATCAGGGGTAATATCAAAGTCACATAAAAAGTTAGATATATATTTAATAATTAGTTAAATTTATTTCTTAACCACGTAACATTGAGGTTTGATTATGAGTAAATAAAGTTACAGGATCGTTTCATAGATTCGATTCAGGTCTCACTCAAATAATATGAAAAGCAAAATATAATATTTTGAAGCAAAAGAATTTTCTTCAGCTTAGAAAATCACTAGAAGTAATATTAACACAGCCATGTTAGTCTAAGGCGATATTACGAATAAGAGACAATAGCATCACCGTACTAAGCACCATTAAGCAATGTAAGCTTAATTCAAAGAAAATGAAGGAAATCGTAAGTATTAATATAAAACAATAGTATTACTTTCATCATAACCCAATTACTTAAAGAGTTGCTTTAGTCCACAAGTTAGTCAACTAAAATAGTTAAGCACATAATAGTAGCGTTAACGTTAATTCGCAATCAAATAGTTAAACACATAATAGTAGCATTAACGTTAATTCGCAATCAAATAGTTAAACACATAATAGTAGCATTAACGTTAATTCGCAATCAAATAGTTAAACACATAATAGTAGTGTTCACGTTAATTCCCAATCAAATAGTTAAACACGTAATAGTAGCATTAACGTTAATTCGCAATCAAATAGTTAAGCACGTAATAGTAGCGTTCACGTTAATTCCCAATTAATTAGTTAAACACATTACACACATTAAACACATCACGGTAATTCCCAATCACATATCTCACTAACCAACATAACGTAAGTGTTTACACCGAACACACTTAACACACATTTATATAATCTGACTGACAGTCACAATCCCATTATAATACTTCACCCCGTCTTCCTCCAGCTGCAAGTTCACCTTCCCCAACTCCAAATGAGACTGATTTGAATGCCCACAACTCGGGTCTTATATACCAAACAATGATGGTGTAGGAACGAATCAGGAGGCGGCGGGTGGTGCCGGCGCCAATCATAGCTCCTCGAATCACATAACAGGTGCGAGGTCCATTCACAGCTCCTGGCGTCGATCATACGTCATAGCATCGGTCATCGAGGTGTGAAGGCTAGCATGCTGGTATGGGGAGAGATGGTTTGCCCACTCGCTCGTTCGCTAGTCTGCTTCACCGTTTTGGGTAGTGGGCTCCTTCAACTCTAATTCTAACTCTTAAATTAACATACAGGGCTCCGTATGTCAGAATGTACATTCAATATTGTTCTATATTTTTGTTTAGCAAATTTAATTCAACTAATATAGACGTTCCTTGTATAGCATATTTTGTAAAGTATCATAACGAATGTCCTCCGCTGTACTCTCTCCAATTTCTACATCTGTTTGTAGAATGCAGATCAAAGCAACACAGCATGGTGTCAAACACATATTAAGTGAGATACATACAGTATTTTCTGACTAATATTCGAAGAATTTTACAATACAGCGAATACTGTTGCGTGTTTTTTTGGCAAGGTCTTTAATTATAGGTTGTGTGATATACTTTCTCCCAAGTCAGTTTTATTTATCAAAGGTCTTGATATGGACACCGTTGATTGAATAGATTGACTTTTTTATTATTGAAAGTAATGTTTTATTTGTATTTGTTTTATTTTTTATTTTTTGTCTACGTGCATGAAGTAGACATTAGGCAGGTTGCCTGTAACGAATGTCTCCCCCAAAGTAAAAAGAGTGACAGGGCCAAATTCATGAGACATTGGGGTCGAAATGCCTGGACACACGAAGATTAAAGCAGTTAAAGTCATAGGATGAAGGAAAGATTGATTGAGGGAGAGAGTTCCAGAGCTAACTTGTTGAAGAGAAGAATGACTGAGAAAGTTTGCCAATTTTTGGGTAGGAGAGCTGGAGAGATTAGGAGTGGGACTGTGTTGAAAGACAAGTGCCTCGCACTCGCCACAAGGGATGGGGTATACAGTATGTATGGAGAGAGCTCTGAAGAATAATGATTGTTGTAATATAAATAGAAGAGTGAAAGAGATGCAACATTGCGACGTGTTATGTACAAGGGGATTCTAGGGAACTAGTAAGAGGAAGTGAGTTGATGAGACAAAATGCTTTGGAATCTACTTTTTCGAGAAGTGCGGTATTGATGGAGCCTCCCCACACATGCGAACAATACTCAAGGGGTGCACTATTCCTAGATACAGAGCAAGAAGCTGTGTGGAGGTGAAGAACCCACAGAGAAAATTGAGCACACCTAACTTTGGGGAAGCTGTTTTAGCAAGAGTGGTAATATGATTCTGGGTGGATGGGACTCATCAGCCTTGGTCGGCAACCCATCTAGGGGAGACAGCCGTAAATAAATCCTTACTGCTTACTTAAGGGTGAAGCAGGTTGGTGGATGAACAAGCTGCCCACAACTGTATAAAATGTGCTAAAAATACATAGAAGGCCTCTGAGTCGGACGGTCCCTAAGTTGAGTGTTCAGTCCTGTAAGTCCTTCATAAACTGGCACGAATTGTCCTCATGGGGAAAAATAGGTCCACTTGAGGTGTTTTGTGTCTTGCCACCCCCAACGGGAGTAATATGATTTTTCCCTGAAAGGTCGGTTGAAAAAGATACACCTAGAATTTTGAGAGATGATGAAGGGTTGATTTGTGTATTGTTGAAAAGTAATTGATAGTCTTGTGGAAGATTGCGATGGAGAGATAGAAGGATAAATTGGGTTTTGGTGGCATTGAAAGTAACAAGATTTGTTCTACCCCAATCAAAAATAATTGATAGATCGGAAGATAGGCGCTCTATGGCCCTTTTACATGAGTTTTGGAGTTATTGCATACTGGGTTGATGTGAAAAATTAGTTTAATAGTGTAAGGTAGAGTCTTCACCATATGAGTGGATAGGACTAGAGGTAAAGTTTAGGAGATCATAAATAAATATTAGAAAGATAATTGAAGACAGGGCTGAACCCTGAGGAACACCGGAGTTGATAGTTTGAAGAAGTGAGAGATGGCCCTCCACAACTGCAGCTATGGAGCGACCTGAAAATAAATTAGAGACAAAGGCACAGATAGAGGGATAGAAACCGAAGGAGGGTAGTTTGAAAATTAGAGATTTGTGCCAGACTCTATCGAAGGCTTTCGATATATCTAGCGCAATAGAAACAGTGCTATATATTTGACAAAGTTGAAGTTCAGTTGATAGGACTGAATTCAGTATATTTTTCTTATATCTCTTTGTATCTAGTGAAATTGCATAGTGGTAATTATTGTGTTACCAGATGTGGTTTCGATATATTGCTTCAATATTACGCAATTAGTGCAAATAAAATGTGCTAATATTATTTATTAAAGATTACATTACAAATACTTCTACTTAGAGTTTAATTCGATTTTGTGTTAGTACCGTATTAAATATTTTCAGACAAAATGGTCTTCCATATTGACGCCCACCAAATACTTCCCATCACCTTTAAACGGCAAATAAAAAAAATTGTTAGCAAAATTATATATTCTCTTTGGATTTTACATACTATAAATTAATATTGTGAGTGACGGAGATGATCTGATTTTTCTCTGACTAAGACACAATTTATTTTAGGTAACTAATTTTATTTTATTATTCATTAGATTTAGAACTATAGCCATGAAGCAATAATAATCTGGGTAACATGTCAGCGGGGAAACACCACTGTATGCCTGTACAGTATACTGTAACTACAGAACACCACTGTATGCCTGTACAGTATACTGTAACTACAGAACACATAAAGGTAAACAAGTACTACCAGTCAATTCATATACAAACGCTCACATATATACAAATAACACACACAAGCACAAGTACACACGTACACATAAATAAACAACAAAATAATGCTGCCCAAAATGTTGAGGCTTTTACTGTAGAGCGAATACAGACGACATAATACATTCTTACTTGAAAGTTGATTAGTTCAGTCTTAACAGCCAGACATGACACAGAGACAAGGCAAAACAAACACACACACACAAAAACACACACAATGACAAATACACACATACACATACACATGGTGATTTCAACTTACCCGTGACTAAATGGGGCGATATTCTTACTTCACTCTCTGGACACGACCTCTGTGCTAACTTGCAAGAAAGTTCACTTTTTCAATTTGTACAATCTCCGACCCGTGGTAGTAATGTGCTTGACCTTGTACTCGCAACATAAGAAGACTTGGTAGAGAGTTTATATGTTGGTGATGAATTTAGTAACAGCGACCATCGTACGATAACTTTCAATTTAAAGTTTCATAGTAACAAATCAAATAGCAGCATTGAGAAAGTCCCTAATTTCAAGAAAGCAAATTTTCATAAACTTAAATCAATGTTTATAGAAACTGACTGGAGCTTTCTGACTAACAATAACAACATAAATACATCTTGGGAGTGTTTCACAACCACTTACCTTAAGGCAGTGCAATACTGCATACCATCGAAAATACGGCGTACAGGCCATAATGATAAACCCAAATGGTGGAATAAAGATATTTCAGACTGTCTGCTTGCTAAAAAGTTTGCTAATGATAGATTAAAATCCTCACAAAGAGGATGAACGGGTGAAATTTGTAGAACTACGACGCAAAGCCAAAAAGTTAATTAAGCAAAGTAAAAAGACCCTGGAGTTACATGTTGCGAATCAAAGCAAAACAAACCAGAAAGAATTCTATAGTTATATCAGAAAGAAAAAAGTAGTTACTTCAACTGTTGGACCGATAGTCGATGAAAATGGTGAATACACCAAAGACGAAGTACAAATGAGTGATGCCCTCAATACCTTCTTTGCATCAGTTTTTACAACAGAAGACCTCCGTGATATCCCTACACCATCGCCGATTCAGATTGATAATTCAGATGTTCTAAGCAATATAACCGCTACAGAGAGAGAAGTATTGAATTGTTTAGATAAACTCAAGGTAAATAAAACGCCTGGACCTGATACAATCTCACATAGAGTTCTAAAGGAAGCTAAAGATGAGCTCTCTAAACCACTGACATTGCTATTCAATAAATCCTTGCAGTCTGGAACTATGCCTGATCAGTGGAAGCTAGCCAATGTAACACCGATATTCAAAAAAAGCAGCAAATCCCTACCCAGTAACTATCGTTCAATTAGCTTAACCTCAGTTGTATGTAAAATGCTAGAAACACTCATAAGAGACAGACTAGTAAATCACTTAGAGGCAAATAACATACTTAAAGATACTCAACACGGCTTTCCTAACAAACGCTCCTGCTTAACAAATCTCTTAGACTTCTTTCACGATATCCTCAACCTCTATGATGAGAGTAAAGCTGTAGATATTATATACCTTGATTTTCAAAAGGCTTTTGACAAAGTTCCCCACAAACGTTTACTGCTAAAACTAAAAGCGCATGGAATACAAGACGGTGTGTTGAAATGGATAGAAAATTGGCCCAGCAACAGAAAGCAAGGAGTAGTAATAAACGGTAAGGCATCTAAATGGACCAATGTATGTAGCAAGGTACCCCAAGGATCGGTACTAGGTCCAATTCTCTTTCTAATTTACATCAACAACATAGACGAGGGTCTCACCTGTACAATCTCAAAGTTTGTTGACGATACAAAAATTGCAAATAGCGCACTCTCAAAAGAACAAGTTGACGATATGCAACACAATCTAGATAAGTTGTCACGTTGGGCGCAAATTTGGCAAATGAGTTTCAATGCGGATAAATGTAAAGTACTATATATCGGATACCAAAATGAGAAAGCAAACTATTCGATGAATGGCACTCAGCTTAAGAGTGTAGTCAGAGAAACCGATCTGGGAGTAACAATATCGAGTAACCTAAAACCGAGTCAACAATGTTCAGAAGTTGTTAAGAAGGCAAACAAAATAATTGGCTTTATAGGCAGGTCATTTGAGCATAAATCCAAAGAAGTTATCCTAACTCTTTACAATTCCTTAGTCCGCCCTCTTCTGGAATACTGCGTTCAATCCTGGTGCCCTTATTACCAAAAAGATATAGACAAGCTAGAACGAGTTCAACGTAGAGTTGCCAGAATGATACCTAGCCTAAAGAACAAACCATACGAGGAGCGTCTTAGAGAATTAAATCTATTTCCTTTAACCCAACGCAGATTAAGGGGCGACTTAATTCAAGTGTTCAAAATCATCAAAGGCATCGACAATATTAACTGTAGTAAGTACTTCACAATCGACCAATCTAATTATACGCGGGGAAACGGTTTCAGAATTATTGGTAAAACTTTTAACTCACAAATCTAAGAATTTCTTCATCAATTGAGTTGTCAACTTGTGAAATGGGCTTCCCCGAGAGAAACGTTATAGACTGCAGCACCGTTAATTGTTTTAAACTTCGACTAGACAAATATTTTGCATCAAACCCGCGACTGACTGCGTTTGTAAATGAATAACTTTATTTTATCCCTCCCTCAGTTACTAACCCATCTGTCCCCTACTAACTTCCTAATCCTGTCATGGACATCAGTTTCAGGGCAGTATTTCCCTTTCCAATGTTCCCTTACCCACTCTAAACCACTGTTTGGACACTTAATCCTCAGTGTTTTGGAGGACAAGCAGCCAAGAAGGGTCACTTGATCTGTTGTTGCTTGATTTCCTTTGTACTTGTTACGTCCTGGGATATATAAACACTGGGCTCTTTCTATTGGACTAGGTATGCGGCAACAAGCAACAACGGAAAACGCTAGATCCAACCCTTATCTATAAACCCAGGCAACAAACCACCCTAAACCGTCAAGAGTCCTGCCTGGACAACGAGGTATCCTATGACTCGGTTACAGGGTGCATGCACTATAGACTGCTGATAGTCAAGCAGGCTATATAAAAGATCACACAATTAAGTTGACTTAAAGCTTCAAGGAAAAGATAGATAACGGAATTAATTTGCAGAAACAATTTAATAACAAACTAGAAGAAAGTACATTTAACGTTACGTTAATTAATACAACTAACACCCCTGCGTGAAAGAAGGTGAAAGCAAACAGTCCTCAAAACATCGTACAGGTAGACAAGATGCGGGTCTCTAAACTGCATGCGGCTACTGTAGGATCTGATGCTTAGCAAAGAAAGTACGTTACGGATTTAGAGAACTCTTAACTCATAAGCAGGAATAAATACTAGTGATAGGACATACAGTGTATAATGGCATAGGTATAATTAAATAAAGGCAGCAACTCTCAACATAACCACATACAGGTGTGCTTCTCACTCTTAGTCAGGCAAGCCTGCTCGGACAGAGTCTCTAAGCCACACCCTGACTCACAATGCTCACAAAAACGGTAAACTGTGGCACAATAACAAGCATACAGAGATAATAAACCCCTAGCTGTTAATCTGCCAGGTGGCAGAGGTCTAGCCGGAAGGATATAGGCTTCGGATGCCCGGGCTGAGCCACCTGCTCTAGCCTAGGGACGTTCCCAGGTCTGTGCGCCAAATTACTCTAATTGTAAGGGTGCTCTCTTGAGAGACTCAGATCGCAAGTATCTGACTCTCTCCTGGCGACCCTAGGACAAAAGCAAGACGTGCTAGCGCAGTGCTGAGTGGACTAGGCAATGGCCCTCACACAACACAACACTAGACACACAGGAACACAGACAAGAAAATGCCCCCAGACTCCCACGGGTATCCTAGTAAAGTCGTGCGGGTCCACGGGACTCGCACCAGCAGACTTTACTTAAAGGATCACAAAAAGCCTCCTCTCCGGTCTAGCCCCTGCTAACCTGACACAAGAACACACTAGCAAGCATGAAACCACCAAATATGAGACAACAAAAAAGCTTCCTAGGTCTCATTAACAATTACATCCCTGCATAAGGCCCAAAATCCTATCTAGTTATCTGAGAGCTCGTCGTTAATACAATAATAGATATAAGGTCTATCAAGGGGATGGGATAATTAAATAGATTGGTGAAGTAGTGGAAAGAAGGTATACAAAGTAAGAGAGAACGTTTCTAAGTGGGGTTGAGAGGGATAGATATCAAGGGGGTCCGAAGGGTACGACAATGAGGTGAGCTCTGAGTCTTGAATCTGTCTGGACCCCACCCTAGGCATGCAGAATACATCCCAGGCTTGGCAACACTCAACACAGTTGCCTGGTCAAAATCCTCTACCCCGTGCGTGAGTCGAAACTAAGCCTAACGTTGCAATCAAATGCATGTGGCAGCGCTTCAGGCTCGTCCCAGGCTAGTCTCTCCGCGCGAAGCAACGTCCCAAGCCGGTCTCTCTCTCCCGCTCGTCTCTTCCCGCTCTCACTAGACTTACATCTTATATATTATAATGAAACAATCAACTATCGAGAATAAAATATACTAAGATGCGTTGGTTAAGAATAAGGGCAGCTTCAAGCTGTGAAATAACATAAGAATATCCCAGACATTAGTTACATTGTCGTAGGATATATACTAAGGGAAAGCCTGGCGGCCGGCTACCACCAGCCGGTTTCTAAACGGCTGGGCAGCCGACGTGCGCGCATGCCCGCACGTGGTTACTATGCAGAAGCGTCACATACTCCTTTGTACATACACAAACCATAAGATATAGGATGTTAGTGTGCACCATTTGTATTCATGTGAGTGGCACCCCCCCCCCCCCCCTCCCTACATGACACCACATTACTCTCCCTAGTACTCTCTCTCTCCCTCTCCACTCCTCACCCTCACTATCATTCTCTCTCTCTCTACGACTTTTCTGGAGGGTGGGTATATAGTATATACTGTAGTCTTAGTATATAGTGTTATGCCTATTATGCGAATTGCAGCAGTGCAGTCAACCACCAGTACCGTGCCACAAGTACACAAACAGACCAGGGAAAGAGGACCAGTGCACCCTTCATGTGTGCAGACACACCTATTCGGACAAATGAAAAACAAGAATGCCATTGGAGGCCACCTATGCAATAACAACACCGGATTGTGCATTTCTAGCTTGCAAAGGATTCAAACCAGGACAGACTATGTCACTCAACCTGGCTAAAAAAAGCCAACTAGGTTCTATAATAGCGCCTCCAGGTCTGAAAACTGGATAAAATCCTAGGTACGAGACTGGGAAGACTAAGGTCGATACTAGGCACCAGGTCCCAAAACTGGTAGCACCAAGTGTTGTTAGTAATCTTGTTACCTTCGAGACTAGCCCTTCAGGTCTGAATACTGAAGGTGAAAAATGCTCTAGTCAGCCTGCTAAGTTCGACACTAGGAAGTCTGGTCAAAGGACAGACCTGATGCATATAAAACCAACATTCGTGCAAGATAGTGCAATAGTGAGCCTAAATGCCCCTTTCCCACTGGTGAGACAAGTCACGATTTTCGTCGCCGATGACTTCGTTTTGTCAAATTCGCAAGAATACGTGCGACGTTCACGATATACTCGGCGAAGATGTCGTCGATGTCGGCGACGCTATCGCCGACCTTCTGCGACGTTATCGGCGAAGTGAGCGATGTCTCGCTCATTTTTTCAAAAATATCTTGCGAAATCATGCGAGGATGAAAGAAGACTCGCCGTATGTTCTGCGACGTCTTCGGTGATTCAAGCGATGGTTCGGCGTATTGAAACCTGGATGGGGGTAAACGTCTTAAAACAGTAGGCTTGTTTTCTCTTCTCTCCCTCTCTCCTCGTTTTTTGTTTGTTTTCTATTTCATCCCTAGTTTCATCCCTAGACCTCCATCAAGTATATAAAGCATCCCCCAACACCCTCCTTCAAGATCAATTTGTACATTTGTCGATAGAAAAATATCCTGGCCGAAGGCCGGTTCCTCAAAAAGTATAGGCTCGCTATCGCTAGCCAGGAAAAACTATATGCCTAAATGACACGAAAAGTCTTAATATTGACAACGAAATGGGGTGAAATGTCTTCAAATCGCCAAACTAATGGGCCGAACGTCATGAAATATGAAAACTAATGGGGTTAACCATGAGGAAGAAAGGGGACCAGAAAAACGACCCAAAAACAAAAATATATATATGTTGGCTCGCTACCGCTCACCAGGAAAATATTGAAACCTGGATGGGGGTAAACGTCTTAAAACAGTAGGCTGAACGGGGCCGAACGGATTATAGGCAAAGAGAGAGGGAGAGAAAGAAAACAAAACACGAGGAGGGAGAGAAAGAGAAAACAGCGAGGTGGGCTCAATTAGGCTAAGCCGTAACGTAAACATTGAGCCCACCTCGCTGTTTTCTCTTTCTCTCCCTCCTCGATTTTTTTTCTTTCTCTCCCTCTCTCTTTGCCTATAATCCGTTCGGCCCCGTTCAGCCTACTGTTTGAAGACGTTTACCCCCATCCAGGTTTCAATATTTTCCTGGTGAGCGGTAGCGAGCCAACATATATATATTTTTGTTTTGAGAGCAAGCTAAATTTGTATATTTTTCGATAGAAAAATGTCTCCGGCGAAGCCGGCTTTCTCCATATAATGCTGGTTCGCTATCGCTTGCCAGGAAGATATCGATACTTGGATGGGGATAAACGTCTTAAAACAGTTGGCTGAATGGGGCTGAATGGATACAAACCAGAAAAAGAGAGAAAAGGAGAGAAAGAGAAAAAAAAAACAGGTGAACCCTCCAGGAGAGGTGCATAGAAAAAAAGGGTTCATCAGGTTCACTATAGGCCTAATAATGTTTTTTACCCACCTCGCCGAAGGTGCTCTTTGGCATCGTCGATGTTCTCTGAACATCTGAGAGCATCGGCGGAACATCTGAGAGCATCGGCGAGCAGAGCATCGGTGAGCATCCATGCAGCGTTGCAAAGTTTTTTTTTGTGCGAAACCCTCCGCGATGTCTCGCCGATGTCGCAGATGATCGCAGAAGCCCTCGCAGATCCCTCGGCGATGCTCGACGATGCTTGCGAGGGCAACCAATCCTCGTGAGTCCTCGTCCAAAATTTTGAACGGTCCGAACATTTGCGACGACCCGCGAGGGCCCTTGCAAGGCCTTGAGAGTCAAACGATTTTTCATGAGAGGTGTTGAGACATGTCACGAATGTGCCAATTTATTGGTGTCGGCGACGAAAATCGTGACTTGTCTCACCAGTGGGAAAGGGGCATAAGTGAGGCTTGATGTTCACTCTCTTGGTCATGGTCTAGATCAACAGCAGCCGAGACTCACATTTACTTTTCTTTCGCATGTGGTACGAAACCATGCACAGCTAGTGGTCCTAGACCTATCCTTCAAACAGAGCAACAGCAGAAGACAGTAATTTCTAGCAAAAAGAAGTCCAGGCCTAACCAGACACTTAAAAAAGACAAGTGTAGAACTAAAAGCCCAGTATGCCACCTGAAAGCCCAGTATGCCACCTGAAAGCCCAGTATGCCACCTGAAAGAAAATCACTGAGTCCGCCTCTGACACCAGGAAAATAATATGTAGAGTTAGGACCCTTTTTTTGTTTGCTTTTCATATTTTGTTTTCACCTTCAGGGAAAATAAAACACACATTCCTATCCTTTTGTATCCCTAGTTAATTTTCTTATTATTTTGAACGAGCATTCTAGTTTCGGCATAATATAGAAGATTAAGTAGTCAAGAATATTTGCGAAAACACCCCAACACCCGGTCGTGCACACCTTTTTTTAGTGACTCCCAAGTAGTAAATATTCTTTTGTAATAAATTTGATCCAGAAATTATCGTTAAGTAAGAGATATAGAGAAAACGTGAACTCGTGATGATATAATAGAGGCTAACGTCGCCAAAACTCAACTCGGATATATAAATAATCAAAACAGTATTTTGCCATTTCCGTGTGTATTATATTTATTCAGATCAAAATAAAAACTAAAGTTTGCTGAATCTGAGATCCCACATAACTAAATGATTCCATGTATACATTCACACACGTGTTTAACGTATATAGTAGAGCATGCGGCTAAAAACACGCATATCCCCCTTTTAGCTATATATCATGTAAACCTTTAGTATCACCTAGTCCTGTGAAATGTGAATATTCATCATGCTGACTTATTATTACATTTCTGTATAAATAAAAGTGTTGTTCTGTACCTATTGTATAATTTGCCTTTGTGTTTAATTGTAGTTACATAATACATATGTATATCTTCCTGCTACTAGAAATCACCATTACCAGATTTGCCCTAACAAATTACTGGTGGCTAGCGGTGGTTCTAAACACGAAGAACCAATAATTATTTTTTCTATTTCTATCTGAAAACACAAACAAGAATACCAGACAGAATGGCGTAACTATGCTCGCACATTCCCATACCTAGTTACACACCCGAGCTATACGATATTGCCACTAACACGAAAATGGTGAAGCCTGTACTTGATCTACTGTAGTATATCAGAAGGACAGAGAAAAAACAGCGAAAGTCCTCACACATCTAGGCGATGCTGGGGCACTGGAGACCGGCCGAATGAGACCAAACCTCACATGGGAGGAAATTAAGAGAATAGTGGTGGACTAAGTACAACCATTACTGGGTACAGCGATACTCCTAACCCAGTTGTCCTCTGTGAAATACGATGGAAACCTGGATGCTACCGTGGCACAATTATGGAAAATCATCGCATTAGCTTTCCCAAGAGATGAGAAAAATAACCATTTGATTAAGGAATTGCTGAGAGTACTACCTGAAATAGTGGAGGATCACTTCTCTATCAAAGAGCCAGCAGGAATAGAATGTGTACCATCAGGAGGATCCTGGCGAAATCGGCCGCCTAACAGGAGCAACAACAACATACCATTAATGCAATCAAGAGGATTTCCACCCAGCCTCAACTGGAACAAGACCATGCTCAACCCAAATGAAATCCACAGACCAGGTGGAACAGGAGAGAAGAAGAAGTGACTTCCATTCTCCACAACACCAAGACGCAACCTGGTGTTAATGGATCCGATGGAATGGAGAGCCTGTAACCACTGGAATTGTTTCGTTCATGAGATGCAAAACTTGCAATGTCAACATAGGCACAGTGCAAGAATATACCCCGGCCGTAAGATCAGAGAAGATACCAAAATTCCCCAAGAACACTTGAGTAGCAGCCACCAGCACCGAGGAGCCCCTGGACACCTCACCAGAAGAAGACATGCTAGGGTAAGAACTGGTCAGAAGAGTTTGAGACGTGGGAAATACCAGAGGCCGAGGAAAGAAGGATTTTTAGATGATCCCCATTAACCGTTACGATAACGATGAAATCCACAGTGTACACACAGCTCAAGATCATTGGGCTGCCTGTCCGCCTGCTAGACAGTGCTAGTGTTTCTGCCGACAACATCGAGACAAGTTCGGAGTCCTACTACCATAACTTGATAGGAGTTGGTGACAAGCAAGAAGGTAAATTTGAAAGGGGAGACTCGTCCTGTTTCAGTTACTACCCCAACACCTTCTCGAACTACTGAACACCCATTCATCGTATTTGATTCAAAATGCAACAAGTACGATGGATATCTGGGATTAGATCTCCTGCAGAAGCTTGGCGCCCACATAGACTGAGCCGGGCGCCAGTTATCATTCGTTAAAAAAAAAATTATTAATAATAATAATAAAATAAAATAATAATATGACTAAAAAAGATGACCAATGTTCCACCACTGACAACAGTGACTTCACGGACAAGAAGCTTCACCCAATTGCACAAGCTGCAGTGCAATCGACCCTAACCTTTGTCTTTAATTTCCTTTCAGGCCGTTCCATAGCTGCGGTTGTGGTTGGCCACCGTTCTCTTCCTCAACCTATCAACTCCAGTGTTCCTCAGGGTTCTGTCCTATCTCCATTCTCTTCCTATTATTCATTAACCCACTGAACCCCAACTAGTTAATAATAAATGTACACCCCAGGACCAGCAGGTTGTGAAAAAAAAAATCCAGAAAACACCAGGAATGGGTTAAAAATGAAGGAAAACCCACAAAAAACCGATCCCCTAGGTCATTAAGGGGTCTTACGGTGCGCCCGAAAGTCGGAATTAACATGGGGAAATGGGTAGGCAAAAACAGGTTTTTGCGCGCTCACGCGCACGCGGTTGGACTTTGAGAGTTTTCAACCATTGGCGTTGTTGCGTGGGATACTTACACAGTTCCCATACAAATCTGAGCCATAGGACCGGAGTAATTAACCAGGACGTACCTTATGCGTCCCTGGGGTTTAGCGTTACATACATTGCCGACGCAGACGTGTCGTCGCTGGGGTTCTGTGGGTTAAAGACCTTCTCAACTGCACCTCCAGCTCCATTCACTCATATGCTGACGACTCTACATTACACTATTCAACTTACCTTCCACAACATCATTCACAACAGGAACTCCAAAATTCACGGAAGGAGGCCATAAAGCACTTATCTTCTGATCTCTCTACTATCTCTAGTTGGGGCAAAGAAAACTGTGTTACTTTCAATGCTTCCAAAACTCAATTTCTCCATCTGTATAATTGTTGCCCCCTTCCAGATAACTATGCCTTACTCTTCAACAACATACAAATTAACCATTCATCTTCTTTTAATATTGTCTGTGTCTCTTTTTCTTCTGATCTCTCTGGGAAAGATCATATTTCCACTTTTGCTAAAGCAGCTTCTCAAAAGCTGGGTGTGCTCAACCGCCTCCGGGTGTTCTTTACCCCTGCGCAGCTTCTTGCTCTGTACAGGGTCACGGTCACAGTGCGTCCATGTATTGAGTATTGTTCACATGTGTGGGGAGGATCCTCTCACATAGTACTTCTAGACAAAGTAGAAAAGAAAACCTTCCGTCTGATTACCCTTTCTCGCACAGGATGCCATTTTAGCCTTTTCTGGGATACTTTAAAGCCTTAGTGAACATCAGGGGTGTTTAGAAACCTTTAGTTTAGTTACTTCAACCTCTGCAGTTGTCTTTGAGTTAGCTGTGGGCAGAAAACTAATTTTGGTAAGGTAATTATGAGACGGAGAGAACTCTATTTCTGATTGCTAATCGGCAACCCTGGCGTCCATACGTGCGTGAAAGGGTTAACTCACATCCACTCACCAATTCTCTGCAGTCTTTCTCTCTTCGCCGCAATGTTGCATCTCTCTCACTATTCTACCGCTTTTACAATAATCAGTGTTCCTCAAAGCTCTCAGTGTATACCACCACTTCTTCGTAGAGCATGTAGCACCTGTCTTGCAACACAATCCCATCCCTACTATGTGCAGCTCTCCAATTCCTGAGTGAAACGTTATCCTCAATCTTTCTTCTATTCAACGGCTGAGCTCTGTACCTCTCTCCCAGAATCAGTCTTTCCCTAATCCTACGACTTAAATTGCTTCAAACTCCGTGTGTCCACGCATTTTGGCTCGAACGTCTCTTGATATTGGCCCTGTCACTCTTTCAACTCTGGAGTAGGCACTTGTCACAGGCAGTTCTTCCTTTTATCGCCCTCACTCACATAGAAACAAAAAAACATTCCAGCAAACCATCAAGCTGAAATCACAATAAATGCAAAACACAGCCGAGACATGATGTTTTGCCCAGACATCTAATTGCCATATGCCACTTTATGCACCATATCACCTTCAGTCATATTGGCGTATTCTCAGGCAATCAGAATTGACAATGTTTCCAAATAAAAACCCTTACTTTTCCGAAAGGGCTATTGATAGGCGAAGTGGAAACAGTTGACGAGCTCCTGCAACTGTTGTTGCAATTCTAAGACATATTTGCACAACATGCAGAAAACATCGGGCAGACACAACTACTAGAGTACACAATTTATACCACAGGCCATCCCATCAGGCAACCATCACGTCAAAAAAATCCGATCCAATGCATCGAAGAAGACCGACAGGTAAGGGAAATGTTATAGGCAGGGTTCATCACATCATCCACCTGTTCCTGGTCCTCACCTGTAGTGCTCGTAAAAATAAATGATGCGTCCCCATGATTCTGTGTCGACTATCAACGATAAACGACGTGACTATCAAAGATGCTACACCCTTACCCAGAATTAACGACTCATTAGACTCTTTATTCGGCTGTAAATAGTTCTCTACTCTAGACCTACGGGCCAGATATTGGCAAGTCCCCCTGATGCCCATACACCAACAGAAAACAGCGTTTTTGGCAAGTGGACAGTAGACTATATTAAAGCTGGTATCTCCCTAGCGCTTTTTCCCTCAACATTTATCCTGAACACTGGTCTGGTAGCTTATTAAGTCAATATTTGAAATATTTCGGTTACGTAAATTCATCTATCAGCAGTCTAATTTCCGATACCGGTGCAAAATATTCCAGAAATGTTGCCATTAAAATGTTGATCATCGAATGTTGGCTAAAAAAACTCTTGTGTGATACCGGCTTTAGTTCAATCATAGACTACAGTAGATCTGGACTGGACACGAAAATGGAACTTTGCAGTATGGGACCCCAAATCGGAGAACGAACCCCAAAGTTTGAACCTCGAAACTGCGAAAAATTTCACATTTTCGCGGTTTCGAGGTTCGAACTTGGGGGTTCGTTCTCCAATTTTGGGTCCCTTACTGCAAAGTTCCATTTTCGTGTCCAGTCCAGATCTACTGTAGACTATGGTTCAATATATTATGAATTTTTCGGCCTTTTCAATGGCACTGCCACATTCTCCAGATTATGGAGTCCGTAGTGCAAGGGTTGACGTGGGAAACATGGCTCGCCTACCTCGATGTCGTCATTGTGTTCAGCTGTTCCTTGGGAAGACATCTACAAGGATTAACCCGAGTATTCCTTCGCATCCGGGTAGCTGGGCTAGGATTAAAGCCCACCAAATGTACCATGGGTTGGGATTCTGTGGATTACCTAGGGCATACCATCTCTGCCCAGGCCATCGCACCTGACACCAAAAAGCTACAAGCCATTGCCAACATTACCTATCCCATCACCACCACCAGTACCACCTTTAACACTTTACGAGCGGCCTAGGCGATAATTTATATGTACCGCCCAGCGGGGTGTTTTTACCCTAAATAGGGTTGTTTATGTGATAATTTTCATGCCCAAATAAGACCCAGAGCGTAAACAAGTATCTATCCCTGAAAGGGCATAAACAGAGCTTTCCAATGACACCCCAACCATCCTTGTACGACTGCTGGTTTTCTTGCAACGGTCGCGCAACACGAGTGCAAAAACCATGTAATTAGGTAGTTTCCCTACATAATTCCCTGTGTAGCGAGTGCGTGAGGGTGGGGGAGGGTGGGATTCATGTCAGTAGGTCCGCCGCGGTGGTCTGGAGCAGTCATATGCTTGCTACTCTCCTCCCACCACTTATCTCTCTCTCTCAGCAACATTACGTGGTGAAAATGGCACACGACATAAGTTGTGAACCGCCACTTAGTCGATATTTATTTCACACGACATAAGTTGCGCGCCGCCAAAGAAGGGTTAAAGGGGTTAGATCATTCCTAGGCTTGGCTTCCTTTACCGAAGTTTTGTGAAGGTTTTCGATGCCATTGTAAAACCATTGCACAAATTAACAACAAAAAAGAAAGTTTTTGCCTGGACAGAAGCGAGAATGTTGGCCTTCAACAAATTAAAACAACACCTGATTGATGCCCCACGGTAGCATTCCCAGACTACACACAACCGTTTCGCCTGTATATGAATTTTTCCCTGGTGCCATCCTCAACCTGCCCAGGGATGGCCGTGAACACCTCATCGCTTGTGCCAGATGAACACTGACCCCCACCAAAGTGAACTATGCAACCACCAAGCGAGAGTGTTTGAGTGTAATCTGGGCCCTGCAACACTTACGAGCTCACCTACTCGGTGCCCACATGTCTATCATCACGGACCATCAATTGTTGCAATGGCTACGTATATCCAAGAAAAACAAAGACAGTAGGTAGTAGGGGTAGGCATCCCCGCCCAGGGAAGTACTACCGCCAAGGTTTCGGGAGACTCAGGGAATAGCCTGAATTCCATTTTCTCTCCCAGGCCTTGGTAGCTGGATACATATCTTTCTGCCTCACACATCAGGGGTATCAGGAAAACCCTCCTTATATAACATACACATCCAACTTCACGACATTGCCCTACATCGCTATCCTCTATCCATAAAACACTACTCTTCCCACTACATATCATACATGTAACACCATACACTTACCTAATAAATATGGCAGTACAATTGTTAAGAGCAAACCTGGTGGTCCCTCGGATATCCACCCCCGGCAAGGGTTGGGTCATTGACACAGGGCCCTCCCGGTCGTCATCATGCGACTGTGTCAAGAGCATTGCAACGTCCCAAAGCTGCTCGTCGGTGCATCTTTTTCTTTAGTAATATTAGGGGACTTCAATCTAACATCAATTCTGTACACCAATTTCTTCAAGCAGAATCCCCTACTCTCCTTTTTTGACAGAGACTCAAGTAACATCCACATCTGACACGTCTAGATTTAATTTTCCAGGTTATCAACTGCTCCAAAATCTCAGACCTAAAGGAGGTGTATGTTGCTTCGCAAAATCTGAAATTGTCCTGGAGGAGGTTACTGGTTTCAATTGTCCCTATTTTGATTATTCTATATACAAATTAATTTCTGCTGGTAAATTTAAATACATATGTTGCATCTACCGTTCCCCAAATACTCCTCCAGAGCAAAGTCTTTTGATTCTCTGTCCTCACAACTCAGTGTCCTCAACTTAAATGCTTCTTCTGAAATCACTGTGTTGGGTGATTTTAATGTCCATAATTATTATATATTTTTTTTTTAAAGAGACAATGAACGGAGGAAGGAAAAACACAGATAAAACAAAAAGGTCCATGTGCCTAAAGGCATCCTCCATTCATACAATGTTTGTAACAACTGGATTTAAACATTTGTAGATTGTAAGTTTGTGGAAAGCAATTCGAAGGAAGTGAATTCCAAAGAGTAATAGCTCTGGGGATAAATTAATTCTGATAAGCAGAAGTTCTGCATTGTGGAGGAGAAAGTGTAAATTCATGGGCGCTCTCAGCTGCCCTAGTTCAACGGGGAAAGTTGTGGAGAGGCGGCACAATTGAAGCAAGTTCCTCGGAACAATTGCTGTGAAAATATCTGTAGAATAATGCAAGGGATGCAACGTTTCTTCGTATGGATAATGTAGGAAGGTCCTGTGTGATTGCAGGGTTATTGATTAATCTAATAACTTTATTTTGAATTTTGTCCAACTGCCTCAATGCAACCACTCCACTTCCACCCCACAGAGGTGAACAGTAATCCATCTGAGAACGCACATGACTTTTATATATTACGGCCAACTGCTCGTCAGTGAAGAATTCTCGAACTCTGTACAGGAGTCCCAATTCTCTTACTTTCCTTTACTACTCTCTTCTCCACTCTCTTTCTCTCCACGTACCTCGCTCGCTTCTTACTCTCCAAATCTTCATTCCCTCTACTACCCAACCACTCTCTATACGCTTTCATCTTGTCTTCCACAGCTATTTTTACCTCTTCTGTCCACCATGCTGTACCTTTCACTCCCCTCCCTCTTCTCCTTACCCCACACACCTCCTCACATGCTGCACAGATCTCTTCCTCAATCACCTTGCTCATCTCCTCCACTTCCTCCATATCTTCCAGGTCGAACCCACCTAGTCGTCTTTCTACTGCTCTCCTGTACTCTTCCCTGATTTCCTTCTCCTGTAGCCTCTCCACCCTCATCGCCATTCCACCCTCCTCTCGCCTCCCTCCAGCTCTCCTCACCCACTTCTTTTGTATACTAATTTTAGCTAATACTACATAATGATCAGACAGACCCCCTCCAATACCCCTATACACCAAAGCATCCAGCACAGATTTCTTCATTCGTTCATCCACACATATATAATCAATCAGTGCCTTTCGGTCCACCACTGTCTTATCTTTATCCTTCATCGTCCACACCACTTTTCATGTGTACCTGTGTATTATTCTGTGCCTCCTCCCAACACATATGTCCACAAGTGCACTACCATTCCCATTTACCTTTGACGGTACCCCCCACCCTCCCACCACTCCATCAACTTTCCTATCACCCTCCTTCCCATTCATATCCCCAATTAGAAATATTCTTTCGTTCTTGCCAAACTTATCCAGGCACGCCTCCACATTCACCCTGAACTCCTCTTGCTTTCTTACAAGTTTATCCTCTGTCGGAGCATACACACACACACAATCACCCACGTTTGTATTCCTACTTTCATTCTCACCCACACAATCCTTGAACCCACAAACCCACAGTCTCTTACACGCTCCTTCCATTTGTTACTTACAAACAAACACGCACCTTCTCTCGCTGCTACCTCACTCACTCCAGCACACACACCCATTCCACACTCCCACTCACTCACATCTGTACCCCTCCATTTGGTCTCCGTCATTTCACATACATCCAGCCTGGCATTCACTAACACTTCCAAGACCTCTCTCTCTTTTGTGTCATCATTCATGCCTCTCACATTCCATGTTCCTATTCTAAGATTGTTCGTAAGATTGTCCATAGTCGGTCGGGGTTCATCAACACAGGGTCCGTCCGCATCCGAGGCTGTTCATTCGTTTTTCGTTGCTACGTATTTTTCACGGGTGGGGGCCGCAAGCCCACCTACCCAACCTCTTTAGTCGCCTCTTACAACATGCAGAAGGCACGTGGGGCATATTCTAATCCCTAACCCCCTGAGCATGCAGGTAGAAAATAACAGTGATAAAACAAAGTTACTTACAAACACTCCGCCTGACTCCCCCACTGACCCTTCATTGACCCCCCCCCCCCCCCCCCCCCACAGTATCCCTCTTCCCTACCCACCTCCCTGTATAGCTTTGGTCCACAAACTAGATGCACCCATAGACATCAACTCAAATCCCAACTTCCAGATCCAATCCCCTCATCACCTTTAATTTGATCACCTCCGATTAATTTGCAAATTAACCCATTCAGTACCAGGGACGTCCTTGTCATCATATTCTGGCAACTATTAGACGATTGTATCAAGCTTAGGAAGGACCTCTAGCAATAAT
Organism: Paralithodes platypus; assembly: GCA_032716605.1. Classification (NCBI taxonomy): domain Eukaryota; kingdom Metazoa; phylum Arthropoda; class Malacostraca; order Decapoda; family Lithodidae; genus Paralithodes; species Paralithodes platypus. The sequence continues at coordinate 33,533,466 of CM064523.1, forward strand.
AAGGATTCAAACTATCTCAACCAACCCTTTTAACTACCACAGATTCTTCCAAAACTGCATGAAATCGTCTAAATAAAGCTAGAATAAAATGTAACAGACGTCCCTGGTACGGAATGGGGTAACACACCGCTCAAAATCCCCAGCTCTACCCAACCAACCCCGTCGAGTAACGTGACACCAATAGCTACCCCCCTGCTATAGCAACACCACCTACCAACCAACCCCTGCCACCTCACACAACATAACCCCCCTAGAACCAAGTCTACCACCAACCCCCCTAATCACCTAATGAAACCCCTTTCACCCTCAAAACTACACCCCCAACCTCAACACCCGACACACCCTTACCTGGATCCGATCCATCACCCACCACATCCTCCATCCCTGCAACTCCACCCAGCAACGTGCAACAAGACCAAAATGTGCTATCACCAACACAATCAGCACCTACACTTAGACTTTCCAGTCGCCCCTCACGTCCTCCAGACCACTATCTATCACCACCATTTACATTGAACGCCACTGCTAACGACAAAACATCTTTCGTGGCAGCTGATCAGCCCATTACCAGACCAGACGTCAGGCCGTCCACTACCCTGGAAGGCCCCAATCCGTTACCTGATACCTCAACGTCTGCATGTCTTAATAACCTGACCCCAGCCAGGTCAAAGGTCACCATTTGTCTGCCAGTTACCAAGGTCTCCACACTGTCCACACGCATCTCCTCTCTACATCTACCTCCAGCCATTGTCACCATGTTTATTTCGTATGTATTCCTGGTGCCATCAACATGGGCTAAGAAAAGGATCTCAAGCATACATAACTTGAAACGAAGACTACGATTTGAAAATGAACTATCAACACTCAATCTAGTCAAATTCTCAAACGTGGAATGGACGAAAGATCAACAAGGTGGGCCAAATTCCTAAAACATATTACTCCAGCCTGCAATACTTCAACAGAAAACACGTACGATCTCCAGCTATGGGGTCATGACTTTTATTCAGGCAGGGGAAGTGTTATGCCCACGATGGAAATTGCAGCAGTACAGACCACCACTAGTGCCACAGGGACACAAACAGAGAGGACTAGCGCACCCTTCATGCCCGCAGACATCCCCATACGGCCAGTCGGAGGCCGCCTGAACAACAACACCAGATCGAGCCTTTCTAGCTTGCACAGGATTCAAACCAGCATACGCAGAATTAATATAGACTATTTCACTCAACCTGGCAAAAAGAAGCCAGCTAGGTTCGATACTTGCGCCTCCAGGTCTGAAGAATGGAAGAATCCTAGGTACGAGAATGGGAATCATAGGTTCAATACTAGGCACCAGGTCCCAAGACTGGTGGCACCAAGTGTTGTTGGTAATCTTACTATGTTCAAGACTAGCCCCTCAGGTCTAAAAACTGAAAGTGAAAACTGCTCTAGTCAGCCTGCTGAGTTCGACACTAAAAGGTCTGGTCAAAGGACATAGCCACTGCGTTTGAATCCAACATTCGTGCAAGATAGTGTAATAGTGAGGCTCGATGCTCACTCTCTAGGTCATAGGCTAGATCAACAGCAGCCGAGATTAACCTCTACCCTTTATTTCGCATGTGGTACGAAACCATGCACAGCTAGTGGTCCAAGACCTAGCCTACAAGCAGAGGAACAGCAGAAGACAGCAAGTTCTAGCAAGAAGGAGTCCTGGCATAACCAGACACTCAAGAAAGACAAGTGTACGCCACCCGAAAGAAAAATCACTGAGTCCCCCTCCGACACGACACAAGGGAAATCATTAAAGTAAAATATTACGTAGTGTGTCTCTAATTGTTAAAGTCCCCTTTTACTTTTTGTATATTTTTTTCAAATTCATGGAAAACAGAACACACATTTTTATCCTAGTTTCCTTAGTTAATTTGTTTATTACGAACGAGCATTATAGCTTTGGCGTAATATAGAAGATTAAGGAGCCGAGAATTAATTGCAAAAACACTCCAACACCCACTCACGCAAACTTTATTTTAGTGACTTCTAAGTAATAAATATCCATCTACAATTTTATTTTTCTATGTGTATGAAGCAGACAAAAGGCAGGTTGCCTGTAACGAGTGCCTGAACCAGAGCCAAAAGACTGACAGAGAAACAAATTCAAGGGACGTTGGGATCAAAATGCCTGGACACACAAAGTTTAAAGAAGTTTAAGTCATAGGATGAAGGAAAGATTGATTGAGGGAGAGAGTTCCAGAGTTCACTTGTTGAGTAGAAGAGAGACTGAGAACATTTGCCAATTCTTGGGTTGAAGAGTTGGACAGAATAGGAGTGGGACTGTGTTGAAAGGTGAGTGCATCACACTCGCCGGAAGGGAGGGGGTATGCACTGAGAGAGCTCTGAAGAACACTGATTGCTGTAATAGCAATAGGAGAGTCTAAGAGATGCAACATTGCAGCATGTAGAATGAGATTGTAGGGAACTAATAAGAAGAAGTTAGTTGATGAGGCAAAATGCTTTTGATTCTATTCGTTCGTGAAGTGCGGTATGGGTGGAGCCTCCCCGCAGATACGAACAATCCTTAACCTTTAAAGCACGAAGCTATGGTAATTGAAACGTTCCTCCAGGCGAAGGAATTTGGTTCATTCTTGACGAAAATAGTTATTTTACCATATATATCATAATTATTTATCCATATGTGCCCATTTTACTTTTAATGTGAACATATGAACATTGAAAAGCAATAAAACAAATGGTAACATTAATTGGCTGGTAAAAATGGTATATTTTAGCCCCGCGGTCGTAATATGACCCAGACCGGCGAGAGAGACACACCCTCCCTCTCTCTTGTCTTGCATGGTATATACACTCCCCCATCCTCCCTCTTTTCTCCCAACCGTCCTCGCACGAAAATACTTGATAAATATCGGGAATAATAGGGAAAATACCGGATAATTGAGGAGGGGGCAAAAGGGGGAGAAGGTGGGGAGGGGCTGGGACACATGTGGATGAGTGATAGAAGGTATGGAGGGGAATGATCTCACAATCACATATTGCTTTGTTTTGAGTGCCAGTGGGGTGTATTGAAAGTAATTTTTCATGCCTAAACTCTCAAAAGTCCCGTCGCCTTTGCCCAGTAAAACCTCTTAAGAGTCCTGGCGCCTTTCCCGGGTTAATACAGGGGCCCACTGTGCCCTGATACAGAACAAGAAGCTGTGCGGGGGTAAAGAACCAACGGAGATGGTTGATCACATCTAACTTTTGGGAAGCTGTTTTAGAAAGAGTAGTAATATGATCTATCCAATAAAGGTTGGAGGAAAAAGATACACCAAGAATATTTAAAGAAGATAAATGGTTGATCTGTGTATGGAAGAAGAGTAATTGATAGTCTTGTAGAGTCGCAGGCAGATATAGTGAGAAAATTGGGTCTTGAAGGCATTGAAAGGAACAATATTTTCTCTGCTTCAATCAGAAATAATTGATAGATCAGAAGATAGGCGTTCGATGGCCCCATCACGTGACTTTTGGAGTGATTGAATTCTGGGTTATTGTGAAAACAAGTTGAAAAATGAAAGGTAGAGTCATCAGCATATGAGTGGATGGGACTAGAGGTGCAGTTGAGGAGATCATTAATGAATATTAGAAAGAGAACTGGAGATAGGACAGAACCCTGACGAAGACCGGAGTTTATAGGTTGAGGAAGAGAGTGATGGCTGTCCACAACTGCAACTATGGAGGTAAGTGTTTGTTTGGGCATCAGGTGACTTGGGTACAGATGCTTTTTCGGTTAATGCCTGCTTGTATTGCAAAATATCAATGCTAAGCGGCATTTTCGAGATTTAGAATAAAAGACACTATTATACTCTGTAGATATGATGATTCAAATAATTGTAATGAAACAGTTATTTTAATTGTTATACCAAGCAACCTACAAAATGAAACACAGTCAATCCAACCAATCACGCACCATCACTTCGCAGTTGCCACATCTACGATTCTCAATCCTCAGCTGGAAATAAATCAGGTATAGTACTGTCACCATCATATCTACTACTGCCATCATCATCACTACCATCATCATCACTGCTGTCATCATCACTACAACCATCATCACTACTATTATCACCATTATCACTACAATTACCATCATCCCCTCTATTATTACCATCACTTCTAATGTCAAGTAAACTAACTTAACCTAACAAATGCAGGGCAAGATGTTTTCGCCCCCAGAACGCCATCATTGCAGGAGGGGGGGGGGGGGGGGGGGGGGGGGGGGGGGGGGGGGGGGCCCGGGGGGGGGGGGGGGGGGATAAAACCATATTTTGGATCTAAAATCATAACTATTGCACAAATTCAAAACATATTTTTTGACTGACATCAGCATTCACGCAACAAATGTTCGTGTGAAGTTTGGTGAAAATCCGTCCAACGGTCTAGGAGGAGTTCAGCGACAGACGGACGACAACAACGACAGACATTTTTTTCCGGTAACACCCACTATACGGGGGGCGATACCAAACTCTGCTTACACAGAGTTGATAAACAGTAAAAAGCTAAACAGTGTCTAGTTATTCTTATCAGTTCAATTAATCTGTATTTCTTGATCTTCATCCTATTTATATCCAGTTGTCCCTTTCTTTCATGAAACAGAGACATCTTAATTTGGGAGATGGACCATCTCCCAAATTAAGATGTCTACTGTTACCAGTATATGGTTTGTTGTAGCTTCCAAGTCAGCTTCAGCTCTCTCTCTCACTCTCTCTCTCTTACAGTCCAGTCCAGTTCGTCTTAGAGGATGGTCATAAATTCTTCTCTCTCCCTCCCGGTGTAAACCTACGCCCCTCGTGGTCAGCAGGATTAACTTCGAGTTTTAGCAGATAAAGCAACGAAATTTACAGCCAAAGGGAAGTGACTAATATTATTTGTTATTGTTTTATTTGTGTTTATCAAGTGTAAAATATCTATATCATCATGCCAGCGATCCGAGTTATTTGTGATAAATGTGAACAGAAATATTATCCCGAGTGGTTACCAAGGTACGGCTACCCGGACGCCAAATGTCATATGTGCCTTTCAAATGAGAAATTTCAGTTCTTTGAATGCACAATTGCGGCATACAAGAGTCAAGTGGACGAACTCCGTCACGAAAGTTCCATTTTAAAAGAAAAGGTGGAAAAACTTGGCAGCAAAGTAAGCACTTCACACCAATCAGATAAATTCCAGGTGGTAAGTCACAGCAGGAAACCGAACAAAGGGAAACAGACACTGGGTATCCCTACGAAAAATACATATGCTGCTCTTGCTGATGATAATGAAAAGGATAAACCAAATGATAAATCGGTTCAAAAGAAAAGAACAAAAACAAAAGGCAAAGCATCGACCCCCAAAACAAACAATGCAAAGTCACAACACAAGTTCATAGCCATCAAAAAAGAGTCATGTACCATAGTATACAGTGATAGCCTTCTCCGTGGACAGGGAGTAGAGTTTGCCATGAAAAACAGACAAAAGTGATCCGTAAATGTGATTCCTGGAGGAAAGCTGGAACACATCACTAACAGCATGTGTAACTCTACCATACCGACAGGATCGTGTGTAGTAGCAAACGTAAGCTCCAATGATTGCTTCGACGGTGGTAGGGTCCCTATAAAAGACATACTAGGTAAGTACAGAAAACTTATCAAAATTATGAAAAACAAGGCTGAAAAATGCGTGATAAACGGAATCATCCCTAGGTTGAACGCGAACTCCTACAGTAATAGTCGAGCACAGGAAATCAATAATTCAGTACAAGAAATGTGTGACACGGAAAATGTATTCTTTGTAGAAAATTGGAGAGAATTCCAAGGAAAATCGTCCCTATACAAAAGTGACGGTATTCATTTATGCGAAGCAGGTGTGAGATATATGAGTGGTATTTTGAGCACAGCTGTATACAAAGTCCATGAGTGCCACACTAAGCCGGAAACACCTTTTCTGATTAATATGGAGGATTATTGACCTAAAGTCCTCTCTCCCCCTCTACTTCCCATTAAAAACATGCACTCAGCCCCCGTAAATACTGTAATTACCCCCACACCAAATCAGCCAACCGTAAATAGTCGCACCCAATCATTGACCGATAATAATCCTCCTTGACCTTAAACTCTCAAACTAAAAACAGACCGACAGCAGTTGCCCAAACTAACTAACTCAAACAATACCAAAATCATATACCTCCCTCAATCAAAAGTTCAGTAGAATAAAAGTATTATCCTTCAATGCATGTTCGATTAGAAACAAGATTGAGGAACTAAAATGCCTTGTGTTAACAGAAAAAATAGAAGTAATTAGTGTTACAGAAACGCACCTCGATTTTAAAAACAGATATATAATTTCTGAATACCATATAGACTCATACAAATGTTTTCATAAAGACAGGTGCAATGGTAAAAATAGAGGTGGAGTGGCTATGTGGGTAGCATGTTGTTACGACCGGGACTACGAATAAAAGAAGGGCACTCAATGATTGGACTACTAATAGGGCACTATGCAACAACGGTACGCTAGATCCAAACCCTCGAACTTATATGCCGGCGAACAAAACACCTATACCCTCCAGGGTTAATCTGCGATAGCGGGGTATCCTTAACTGTGCATAAATGTACTCTACTTCAGGCTAACCGGCACTGGTATAGCCTGATAACAAACAAGATGCAAGTTACGTTAAAATGCATAAAACGGAATCTATGGAAAGATCAATTAAATCACTGCAAGATTTAATACAACAAAAAGATGCTTCAATATAGTTACTCTAAGCAACAATAAACTCTTCACTCCTATCTGAAAGTAACTGAAGTATAGTCCTATAGCATAGACCTGGAAACTTCTGAAGAAAGTCTGATGCTCATAAGATGCTCATACTAATTTAGAACTATATAAAGGCAGGAGGCAGGACACCACATGTGTAAATCGAATACACTAAAAGATATGACATATAATGTTAACTGACACGAGAATACTATAAATGTGCAACGGTAGCAATGCTCGACACTAAAAGAAGTACTTCCTCATCAACGAAACAGTCTGCTATGGTTGTGCGGCTCAGCAACAACCTAGACTAATAAATGCTCTGAATAATAATGCGCACATATCAAAGAGCTTATATTAAATACTAACAAGTGTCTACTCGATTAATAATGTCTAGCTGGGATACTCTAGGTAAGGAACTGGGGTTGAGCAAGACAGGCTCGTAGCCTAGCGATGTCCTTAACCTGACAAGCGCGAAATAGACCTAGGGGCTAGGGTAGTTATTTGTGCATTTCTAGCCTTGGATTCTGACAGAATTCGTTATATTTACAATATAGAGCATTATTTGTTTTCGGTATGCTTTTATTTTACATATATGATGTATATATGAACCTTCAAGAGTGCTAAAATAAGTTGGAAAAGTATTTGGGTGGTGAAAAACGAAGATTGCCACCCGGTCATAATCTCAGGCGAGAGAGAGCCACAGGCAACCCTCCCCTCTCCCTGTCTGTGAGTCAACTGAGGCGAGCGGGCGGTGTGTACCGGTGTCTGGGTGTTATATAACGATCTTGTATGCAACCCACTTGTGCTACATTATCGCGGGAGAGAAAAATAACCGATAAATGATGAAAATAAGAGGAAAAATAGGTGATATAAGGTGGGGAAGGAGGGGAGGGGGGGGGGGTGAGAAACACATGGATGAGTACTAGAGGGGAATTATCTCACCTAGAGACAAATTCCTTTGTTTTGATAGCCCCTGGGATGTTTTGGAAGGCTTTTTTTATGGTTTTGCTTCCGTGAGGCCTATCGCGTTCCCTATAGGAAGCCTTCCGTGAGGCCTATCGCGCTTGCCGGGTTAAGACTGCATCCTTTAAGTTACGTTAATTGACAAGGGGGCTCTCTCGATAGATTCAGATCACAAGTATCTGGTTCTATCCTGGCGACCCTCTAAAGACAAGCAAAGAGGCAGCAAGGTGTGGAACTGGTACAGGCCAAAACCCTCAGTCAACACAATGCTGCACTCGCAAAGGACGCAACCGAAAAGACAACCCAGGCTACCACAGGACCGGTCAAAGTCGTGTAGGTATAAGCAAACCGTACACACATCGGAGACAATGACTACAGTTACCTTATCCCAGTCTAGCATTAAATAAAAGATCAGAAACACTAAATCAATAATGGTGACACACAAAGTTCTTAACCTATACTAATTAAGAACCCTCAAACCTATTCTAAGTACATGTAAATATCTCTGAGGACGGCGCATGCAATACAATGGGCCGGCTATGAAAACCGTATGCAGAACCCAAGGGGAGTGTTGTGCAGTTAATAAAGGTTAGAGTATGGAAAGAGAGAATCGAGTGAGAGAAACAGTGTTACATCCTGGGATATATAAACACTGGGCTCTTTCTATTGGACTAGGTATGCGGCAACAAGCAACAACGGAAAACGCTAGATCCAACCCTTATCTATAAACCCAGGCAACAAACCACCCTAAACCGTCAAGAGTCCTGCCTGGACAACAAGGTATCCTATGACTCGGTTACAGGGTGCACGCTCTATAGCCTGCTGATAGTCAAGCAGGCTATATAAAAGATCACACAATTAAGTTGACTTAAAGCTTCAAGGAAAAGATAGATAACAGAATTAAATTGCAGAAACAATTTAATAACAAACTAGAAGAAAGTACATTTAACGTTACGTTAATTAATACAATTAATCACCCCTGCGTGAAAGAAGGTGAAAGCAAACAGTCCTCAAAACATCGTACAGGTAGACAAGATGCGGGTCTCTAAACTGCATGCGGCTACTGTAGGGTCTGATGCTTAGCAAAGAAAGTACGTTACGGATTTAACCCGGTGAGACCCAGCGTCGCACGTGTTGCGTCGGCAGTGTTTGATCACCAACTCCCAGCGACGCATCACGTGCGTCCGACATATAAAAAACACTTACGTGGCTCGTAAGGTAGGAAATGGCGGGAGAATAGGAGGGGGAGGTACCGTAGTATGTGTGGGAGCCGGGCCAGTAGGTGTGAGCGGGCCGAGACAGCCGCGCGGCTGGTGGTGGTGGGCTTAGTGGGGATAGTTTACACCCTTAGTTCACCGCCACTTTGAACCTTCATTACTCCGGTCGTATGGGAGCTAGAGGCTTGAGATTTATGTGAGACACTCCTTAGGATGTATGCCGTACAATGGCATACTCAGTTTTTACCCTAGTGCTCCCGGGCGGGTGGTCATGCGGGGGAGACGAACTATTGAAACCCCCCCCCCCCCCGCCCCCCAAATGACCGAAATGAGTTTTTTTTTTATTTTTGTCTTCATTTCTCACCATTCTCTTCCATTTTGGCTCAACAAATTTTTTGGAGGCTCCCCCCCCCCAAAAAAAAATGTAAGAGGTGATTTTTTTTTTTTTTTTTTTCATTTCTCATCCTTGTCTTCCATTTTAGCAAACAAAAAAAAAGAAGTGAAAATGGCTTGGGACTGGGGTGAACAAAATATTATAACTAGCCGGGGCTCAACGGGTTAAAGAACTCTTAACTCATAAGCAGGAATAAATACTAGTGATAGGCCATACAGTGTATAATGGCATAGGTATAATTAAATAAAGGTAGCAACTCGCAACATAACCACATACAGGTGTGCTTCTCACTCTTAGTCAGGCAAGCCTGCTCGGACAGAGTCTCTAAGCCACACCCTGACTCACAATGCTCACAAAAACGGTAAACTGTGGCACAATAACAAGCATACAGAAATAATAAACCCCTAGCTGTTAATCTGCCAGGCGGCAGAGGTCTAGCCGGAAGGATATAGGCTTCGGATACCCGGGCTGAGCCACCTGCTCTAGCCTAGGGACGTTCCCAGGTCTGTGCGCCAAATTACTCTAATTGAAAGGGTGCTCTCTTGAGAGACTCAGATCGCAAGTATCTGACTCTCTCCTGGCGACCCTAAAACAAAAGCAAGACGTGCTAGCGCAGTGCTGAGTGGACTAGGCAAGGGCCCTCACACAACACAACACTAGACACACAGGGACACAGACTCCCACGGGTATCCTAGTAAAGTCGTGCGGGTCCACGGGACTTGCACCAGCAGACTTTACTTAAAGGATCGCAAAAAGCCTCCCCTCCGGTCTAGCCCCTGCTAACCTGACACAAGAACACACTAGCAAGCATGAAACCACCAAATATGAGACAACAAAAAAGCTTCCTAGGTCTCATTAACAATTAAATCTCTGCATAAGGCCCAAAATACTATCTAGTTATCTGAGAGCTCGTCGTTAATACAATAATAGATATAAGGTCTATCAAGGGGATGGGATAATTAAATAGATTGGTGAAGTAGTGGAAGGAAGGTATACAAAGTAAGAGAGAAAGTTTCTAAGTGGGGTTGAGAGGGATAGATATCAAGGGGGTCCGAAGGGTACGACAGTGAGGTGAGCTCTGAGTCTTGAATCTGTCTGGACCCCACCCTAGGCATGCAAAATACATCCCATGCTTGGCAACACTCAACACAGTTGCCGGGTCAAAATCCTCTACCCCGTGCGTGAGTCGAAACTAAGCCTAACGTTGCAATCAAATGCATGTGGCAACATCAGGCTCGTCCCAAGCTAGACTCTCCGCGCGAAGCAACATCCCCCAGCCGGTCTCTCTCTCCCGCTCGTCTCCTCCCACTCTCACTAGACTTACATCTTATATATTATAATGAAACAATCAACTATCGAGAATAAAATATACTAAGATGCGTTGGTTAAGAATAAGGGCAGCTACAAGCTGTGAAACAACATAAGAATATCTCAGACATTAGTTACATTGTCGTAGGATATATACTAAGGAAAAGCCGGCCGGCCGGCTGCCACCAGCCGGTTTCTAAACGGCTGGGCAGCCGACGCGCGCGCATCCCCGCACGTGGCTACTATGCAGAAGCGTCACACCTCCCCCAAGATATAAGACCCTTGACTAAGTTCTTCATATCTAACAGAAAGCATCTCATAGTACCACACACTGTTGCGACACAAGGCACTATATAAAAAAAATAAAGACTGTTGCGCTCCACCGAGCAAGTTCAACTAACTTAGCGACAATAAACGAAAACATTCAACTTAGATACTGCTACAACATCTTATACAAAATTCTACACGTTATAAAAATAAAGAGTTTTTATAAGGTTTTTGCTTTTTTAATTTGTTTTTTTTCGGCTGAACTACAGTGACAGCCTATTTTCCTCCACACTCAACCCTCAATCCTGTGGCAGTCTAACCAACATCATCTACCCTTGATAGACAATCCGCTATCACGTTATCAGAACCGGCAATATGGCGAATGTCCAGATTATACTCCTGAAGCATGAGTGACCACCTGGTCAGCCTCATATTCCGGTTATGAAACTGATTCAAGAATTTCAGAGGGTGATGATCGGTATAAACCACTACGACTGGTCCGAAAGCAGGAACATATACATCGAAGTGCCTGAGCGCCAGCACTATCGCCAGGAGTTCTTTTTCAATTACAGAGTAATTCCTTTGTGCACTATTGAATTTTTTACTGTAAAAACTCACTGGATGTTCGATACCTTCATCATCTGTCTGTAACAAGACAGCCCCAGCCCCTACGCCACTAGCATCAGTCGCCAGCTGAAAGGTCTGCTGAAGTCCGGGGCCCTGTGTATGGGGTGGGTACATAACAGGTGTTTCACCAAGGAAAACGCCTCTGCACACTCAGGAGACCACCGGAACTTCTTGTCCTTAGCTAATAAGTCAGTTAAAGGTGCAAGTACAGTCGAATAGCCTTTGATGAAGCGACGATAATAGCCTATCATACCTAGAAACCGCATGATTTGTTTCTTAGTCGTAGGCTGGGGAAACTGATCGATGGCTTTGATCTTTGTCTGTGGAGGGCACACCTGACCCATCCCCACCTCGAACCCCAGGTACAAAACTGTGGCTTTGACAAAATCGCACTTACCCAGGTTTACCACCAAACCTGCTTCATTCAGTTTATTAAAAAGCTGTCCGATGTGAGCACAGTGACTGTTAAAATCATTGTCGTATATTATGACATCATCTAGGTACACCGTACAGTTGGGAATGTCGGCTACAATGTCGTTCATTAATTTCTGAAACGTTGCAGGGGCATTTTTCAGCCCGTATGGCATAACATGGCAACGATATGTGGCACCGTCCACCACAAACCCACACACCTCTCGCGTTCGCTCAGACAAGGGCACTTGCCAATAACCCTTAACAAGGTCTATCTTAGTGAGGAACTTGGCGTTTCCTATCTTATCCACACTGTCGTCCACGCGAGGGAGAGGGTAGGCATTTGTGGGGATTAAACCATTCAACCTGCGGAAATCTATACAAAACCGCACCTTGCCATCTGGTTTGGGCTGCAGTGTGACGGGGGAAGTCCACCTTACTGCACCCTCAGAAATCAGCCCACGTTTCAGCATATAATCCAGCTCTTCCCTAAGTGCTGGTAATTTAATAGGGGGAACACGGTATGGCACTGATTTAAAGGGCTGGTGGTCCCCAACATCGACATCGTGCACCGCTTGAGTAGTGAGGCCAGGATGCTCCGTGAAAACAGCTGGGTTTGAATCAAACAAGTGCTGCACAGCTACACGCTGTTGCTCAGGCAGGTGCAATATCAACTCGTGAGCCACTTGTCTAGAATTCCCCGCCCACTGATCCGCGGAAACATGGCAATCCCAATTATCCTCCCCCGCAGCTTGACTGTCCCTTCCTCCTTCTCCACCACGATCGCTGCAGATCAACACCGGGACAGTGAGAGGCTCGGAGGGGCGCCTCACATACTCCTTCATCAGATTTAAATGGCAAAGTTGGTTCTTTTTCTTACGATCAGGAGTAGCTACTAAATAGTCGAGATCAGAAACCTTCCTTACAACCCGATACGGACCAGAATACTTGGCAGACAAGGGGTGTCCCACCAGAGGCAGTAGTATCAGTACCTCCTGATCTACTTCAAACTCCCTCAGCTTCACCTTCTGGTCGTATCTGTCCTTCATCTGAGCTTGTGAACTCTTAAGGTTCCGACCTGCTACCTCCAAGCTCTTTAGCATTCTCTCACGGCTTTCAACTACATACTTTAGAAGCGAGCATGGCTTTGTGACTCCCTCCCAGATCTCCTTGACTATGTGGAGGGGCCCCCTGACCCTGTGTCCAAAAACCAACTCGTTCGGGCTAAATCCCAAGCTCTCCCCAGGTACTTCTCTCGCAGCAAATAAAACGTATGGGAGACCTAGATCCCAGTCCTTCCCATTTTCCATACAATAACACCGCAACATACTCTTGAGAGTCGAGTGCCACCTTTCCAAAACTCCCTGACTCTCGGGATGGTAGGCAGATGACACCACAGACACTATCCCATGTTGCTGCATGGTCTGCTTAAACAGAGCAGAAGTAAAATTGGATCCCTGATCAGACTGGATCTCCTGAGGGTAGCCATAACGAGAGAAATAGACAAGTAGGTTTTTGACAACAGTCTTAGCCATCCCGTTGTGCATGGGGTAAGCATCTGGATACCGTGTTGCTACATCCATTACAGTTAGTAAAAATTTATTGTCGGCACTAGTTGGGGGCAATGGGCCAACCATATCGATAACTACTTTGCTGAAGGGCGGCCCAATGACAGGGATGGGTTGTAACGGGGCTCTCGGGATGACCTGATTGGGTTTCCCAACAACTTGACAAGTGTGACACTGTGACACCCATGACATGACACTCGCCTTTAACGCAGGCCACCAGAAAAGCTTGCTCAGAGCTGCCTCCGTCTTACGTGCCCCCAGGTGCCCTGCCAAAGGCACATCATGAGCTAATCTCAATAAGCTCTCACGGCACACCCTCGGTACTACTAACTGGTCCACTAATCCTGACCCGCCATCCCACTTTTTCTTGGGATCCTGATGTCTCCGATACAAGATCCCCTCGGACAAGAAAAAATCACCAGGCTGCGCATCCCCATCGCTCTCCAGTTCGACAGCACCATTACCACACGCCCTGACTTCAGGATCTTCCAGCTGCAAGGAACATATATCAGCAGGTGCGAGATTATCCAAGTTCATCTTAAATAATTTATTTCCCCCTCCAATGTCCCGCTGAGCCATCCTTTCCTCACGCTGCGCATAACGATGCTGTCGCAGAGTCTCTTCCTGCCCTGCACCTGCACTAGCAGTGACAGGCCCCGGGGCCTCTCCAGACTCTAACATAGGTGCCAATAATGAGTCACCAAGAAACTCTGCCGGCTCAAAACTCTCCAATTGACCAACACTTCCCGTTTTCTTGTGACCTTTCCTCCGCGGTTTGATAGACTGAGGTGGTGGCTGCAAGGCTCCGGATGTCTGAGAACGCATCACAACACACGCCATGGTTTGTACGCTACACTTCTCAACCCACTCCTGTTCCTCCCTACTAACGTCGGCCGCCTTCTCGGCAACGACCAAGGGTGAAACCTTAGAAGCAGGCACCGCAAAGTCGTTGCCGAGGAGGAGGTCGACGCCCCCAACAGGCAAGTTCTCTACAATTCCGACATCCAGCTCCTTCGCCACACCACCCACCTCCAGCTCCATCCGCACCAGCGGGTAGGACTTCGTAGCATTGATCCCCTGAACTACCACCACCCGAGCAGCGTTAATCGGCCTACCAGTAAAGTTCCTTAACAAGGTCTGAGAAGCCCCCGTATCACGCAATAGCTTAACTCCTCGCCTTTCGCCAGCCCACCTCACAAAACCATGCCCTCTATGACCCCCAAAGACGTCGCGGACAGGGTTCGAGCCTTCCGGACTCTTGGAACACAGGCTGTGTCCCAACCTCTGACGAACTACCCTTGGCAAACTCAGAAGATATAGGCGACACCCCTATGCTGCGGGCCAATGACACAACCTTGTTTGGTGGCTTGTTCGGACAAGCATTTGCAAAGTGACCCTCCTTGTGACATGCAAAGCACTCTTTACTCTTTGGTTTCCCTTGGGAGTGGGAGGTACCATTAGACTTCTTATACGGGACGGTATTTGGTTTATGTTCAGTTTTATTGTCAGTGCTAGATGGTTTTGTGTATTTATGTGTATCAAAATTCTTGGGAGGGGGAGGGGTACAATCCTTTGCACCCGACTCACTCCTAGCTGCTGCTTCGCACCCTCGAATTAATGACAGTCGGCGGTCAGCCATTTCTGCTGCCTCCTGGAGAGTTCTAGGATTTTTTTCCTTTATATTTAATGTTAAGTCCCTGCCTGTGCACTTAAAGAACTGCTCCAAGAGAACCAGCTCACTCAACTCCTCAAAAGTAGCTGCCCTCTCGGAACGCAGCCAATGTCGTAGTGCATCAGACAAGTCCCGGGCGTGTTCTAGGAAGGTACTATCCTTGCCCTTAGTAACACCCCGAAACTTCAAGCGGTAAGTTTCTGATTGTAACTCATAGGCCCGTAGCACAGCCTTCTTTAGCTCATCATAAACTACACAGGACTCTAAAGGTAGTGCATCATACGCTTTTAGCCCCTTTCCTAGGAGTCTTGATGAAACTAATGCTGCCCACTTTTCCTGAGGCCACTGGTGTTCCTGACACTTCTTCTCAAATCGCATGAAAAACTCAGCCACACATAATTCATCGAACACAGGAACTAGTTTAAGCAGGTGCGACAATGATTGGTCCCGATATCTGTTACCTCCCCCAATATTTCGCCCTGTTACCTCCACTCGAGATCTCACCAGCTCCCTGTCAGCCCGATACCTAGTAGACTCTGCCTGCAGTTCAGCCTCTCGTATAGCAACCTCAGCCTGCACACTAGCCTGTCTCTCGGCAGCCTCAACCTGAACTCTAACCTGTCTTTCGGCGGCCTCAACCTTGGCCATGTCAAACCGAAACAACAAATCTGGAGACAACCCTTGAGGAGGGGAAGGTGCATTTAATGGGGAGGGTCCCTGTGATTGAATTCCACGCTGCCATTGACCATCAACTTGGGGGTATGTACTAAATTCAGGCACCCTGACGTTTGATACGAGGGTAGAGTGGAGGGGGGGCTGGGGACCTGGGCCCTCAGTCGCCTCTCCACCCAGGTCTCTCCCTTCTAAACCCAATATCAAAGTCCTCAGCTGATCTTTCCTCATGCCACTTAAACCCTGGTGACCCTGAAGACCTGCCACACACTTTAAGCCATACTTATTCAGCTTCAACACCCTGTCAGCAGTAAGGGGCACCTCTAAAAATCTTCTAGCACCCTCCTCGCTATCGACTAGCCACTCCACAGGTCTTTCTCCCTCCGAGCCCGTATCGTGACCTGACCCATCACTGTGTTCTGATGTATTAGACATGCTTGTGTACTGCAGTAATTATCACAGTTATAGAATGTGCCTTATCTCCTATGCAAGTATGTATATACTAATGTTATTTAAAGTCTTTAATGTGTTATATTGGTTGCTCCAAAAAAAAACTCTATTTCCACTGTATTCCTCTAATCATAAGGAATCTCAAAACAAATGACCACTATATTCCTCTGTTCAGTAAATCCTATGCAAGGTCGCCATTTGTTACGTCCTGGGATATATAAACACTGGGCTCTTTCTATTTGACTAGGTATGCGGCAACAAGCAACAACGGAAAATGCTAGATCCATCCCTTATCTATAAACCCAGGCAACAAACCACCCTAAACTGTCAAGAGTCCTGCCTGGACAACAAGGTATCCTATGACTCGGTTACAGGGTGCACGCACTATAGCCTGCTGATAGTCAAGCAGGCTATATAAAAGATCACACAATTAAGTTGACTTAACCCTTAATTAGCGGCGAGCAACATAAGTCGAGTTAAATAAAGCTGGACTATGTGGCGGCGCTCGACAAAGGTCGAGTGGCAATTTCAGCACGTAATGTTGCTGAGAGAGAGAGACAAGTGGTGGCAGGAGAGTAGCGAGCGTATGACTGCTCCAGACCACCGCGGCGAACATACTGACACGAATCCCAGCTCCCTCCTCCCTCTCTCACTCGCTATATAAGGAATTGTATCGGGAAAGTGGCTAATTACATGCTTTTTGCACTCGCGTTGCACGGTTATTGCAAGAAAACTAGCCATCATAAAAGGATCGTTATAGTGTCATTCGAAAGCTCTGTTTATGCTATTAAGGTGTTAACCCTTATTTAGCGGCGAGCAACATAAGTCGAGTTAAATAAAGCTGGACTATGTGGCGGCGCTCGACATAGGTCGAGTGGCAATTTCAGCACGTAATGTGGCTGAGAGAGAGAGACAAGTGGTGGCATGAGACTAGCGAGCGTATGACTGCTCCAGACCACCGCGGCGAACCTACTGACACAAATCTCAGCTCCCTCCTCCCTCTCTCACTCGCTACATACTCAATTATGTACTGAAAGTACCGAATTACCTGCTTTTTGCACTCGCGTTGCACGGTTATTGCAAGAAAACTATCCATCATACAAGGATCGTTATGGTGTCATTCGAAAGCTCTGTTTATGCCCTTTCAGGGATAGGTACTTGTTTTACGTTCTGGGTCTTATTTAGGCATGAAAATGATCACGTAAACAGCCCTATTTTGGCTAAAAACACCCCGCTGTGCGGTACACATAAATAAACCGCATAGGCCGCTCGTAAGGTGTTAAAGCTTCAAGGAAAAGATAGATAACAGAATTAAATTGCAGAAACAATTTAATAACAAACTAGAAGAAAGTACATTTAACGTTACGTTAATTAATACAATTAATCACCCCTGCGTGAAAGAAGGTGAAAGCAAACAGTCCTCAAAACATCGTACAGGTAGACAAGATGCGGGTTTCTAAACTGCATGCGGCTACTGTAGGGGCTGATGCTTAGCAAAGAAAGTACGTTACGGATTTAGAGAACTCTTAACTCATAAGCAGGAATAAATACTAGTGATAGGCCATACAGTGTATAATGGCATAGGTATAATTAAATAAAGGTAGCAACTCGTAACATAACCACATACAAGGTGTGCTTCTCACTCTTAGTCAGGCAAGCCTGCTCGGACAGAGTCTCTAAGCCACACCCTGACTCACAATGCTCACAAAAACGGTAAACTGTGGCACAATAACAAGCATACAGAAATATTAAACCCCTAGCTGTTAATCTGCCAGGCGGCAGAGGTCTAGCCGGAAGGATATAGGCTTCGGATACCCGGGCTGAGCCACCTGCTCTAGCCTAGGGACGTTCCCAGGTTTGTGCGCCAAATTACTCTAATTGAAAGGGTGCTCTCTTGAGAGACTCAGATCGCAAATATCTGACTCTCTCCTGGCGACCCTAAAACAAAAGCAAGACGTGCTAGCGCAGTGCTGAGTGGACTAGGCAAGGGCCCTCACACAACACAACACTAGACACACAGGGACACAGACAAGAAAATGCCCCCAGACTCCCACGGGTATCCTAGTAAAGTCGTGCGGGTCCACGGGACTCGCACCAGCAGACTTTACTTAAAGGATCACAAAAAGCCTCCCCTCTGGTCTAGCCCCTGCTAACCAGACACAAGAACACACTAGCAAGCATGAAACCACCAAATATGAGACAACAAAAAAGCTTCCTAGGTCTCATTAACAATTAAATCTCTGCATAAGGCCCAAAATCCTATCTAGTTATCTGAGAGCTCGTCGTTAATACAATAATAGATATAAGGTCTATCAAGGGGATGGGATAATTAAATAGATTGGTGAAGTAGTGGAAGGAAGGTATACAAAGTAAGAGATAAAGTTTCTAAGTGGAGTTGAGAGGGATAGATATCAAGAGGGTCCGAAGAGTACGACAGTGAGGTGAGCTCTGAGTCTTGAATCTGTCTGGACCCAACCCTAGGCATGCAAAATACATCCCATGCTTGGCAACACTCAACACAGTTGCCGGGTCAAAATCCTCTACCCCGTGTGCGAGTCGAAACTAAGCCTAACGTTGCAATCAAATGCATCTGGCAACATCAGGCTCGTCCCAAGCTAGACTCTCCACGCGAAGCAACGTCCCCCAGCCGGTCTCTCTCTCCCGCTCGTCTCCTCCCACTCTCACTAGACTTACATCTTATATATTATAATGAAACAATCAACTATCGAGAATAAAATATACTAAGATGCGTTGGTTAAGAATAAGGGCAGCTACAAGCTGTGAAACAACATAAGAATATCCCAGACATTAGTTACATTGTCGTAGGATATATACTAAGGAAAAGCCGGCCGGCCGGCTGCCACCAGCCGGTTTCTAAATGGCTGGGCAGCCAACGCGCGCGCATGCCTGCACGTGGCTACTATGCAGAAGCGTCACAACAGTGATAAATGGGGTGATCGGGAGAGAGTATGCAAAGGGATGTTAGAAGTACGCGCGCCAAGCCTGTCCTGACGAGGACAGCTCCTGGGGACCGTCATGGAGGAGGTAAGTTACACAGGAGACCGCAAAGGCATGATCGTTGGCCAATCACGGGCTGAGATGTCACAAGATAGCAGGCGTCACGTGACACAGCAAGACACGCCGTCCAATGGCGAGCGAGAGGCAGGAATGCAACCCGTACATCAAGACACATACTACCTCCTCGCTCTGAAAGTCTTTCTCATTCACACGCTGGTACTATTATCACTACTGTTGATATAAAATATAACCCGTTGTCACAGACGAAAACAAAGACCACCACTGGACTGTCTGTGACAATGCGATTACTAGGAAAGAAAGTACAACATTCTCTGATAACTGTAGCCCATTTCGATGTCCCTGGCGAGCGCTAGTGGCTAACGAGAGGCGATTCTGCCAACGCTGGTAGACGTCACACCCCGCCCAAGATATGGGACGCTCACCATTAGGCGAGCACCATATCTGACAAGGCAGAATGCCGACAAGACCCGCCACACCTAGCCACTCCACCAGAAATGAAATGCAAAGCTCAATCTTAAATAAAACAACATATTAGCATAAAGAAAATCTTACAATTCCTCCCAAACACAATAGTATAATTTAGCCAGCTATGCTCCCTGAGCGAGTTTCACAGAGCCCAGCCTACTAAGTGAAAGACAGGTTCAACTTAGGACTTTAGCTATAACATTGGCAACTTACAATTAACTATAAAAAAGAAAGAGTTTTTACATGATTTTTGATTTTATTTTAATGTTGTTTTTGACGGCTGTTTTACAGGGGCAAGCCTGGTTTTTCTCCACTCCCAAACACACACTGACTGAACGGCGAGGGTGCTCCTTAAGACATTCCCTCCTGTGACAAACAATCAGCCACAACATTATCAGTGCCCTTAACATGCCACACATCCAACTTGTGTTCCGGCAGCAAAACAACACCTGATACTGATAAACTGCCCAGTTCATCACAAGACTGGCACTTCTCTTCGCTCTCTCCGGCAACGGGGCCTGCCAATAACTTTTCACTAGTTCTACCTTCGTGATGAGCGAGGCAGCCCCGATGTGGTCTATGGTCAACTCTGGGTAATGGATAGGGTGTCTGTCAGGGATAATGCACCCACACTCTTGCAGTCAACATACACACAGATCTTGCCACTTAACACAGGTTGCAAAGTTACTGACAACGACCACTCACGATATCCCTTATCCCTCAGACCCTTTTTCCACACATAGTCTAGCTCTGCTTTCACGATAGACTGTTGACCAGGATTTATACGGTAGGGAACTAACTTGAGCCTTGCACTGTCTCCAGCCTCCATGTCGGATTCTACCCTGTACATCAGGCCTGGAGAAGCAACAAACATGCGGATGTACTGCCACAGCCTAGTAAAAAACTTCTCTTGGCGCTCAGGAACAAGAGGTTGCAACTTATCTCGAAGAACAACATGCCTAGTGCCCTCCCACAACCCAGCCGAGACCACAGCTTCTAAACTATACTCTCCCTTCTTCTCCACCTTTGTCCCTAGAACAGCCAGGTCATGAGAGGGACAATCAGTACCACCTGTGCAGTCACTCCCATAGTTCATAATTGCTAAGGCTTTCCCGCCGATACCGTACATGCGCACCCCCGCATTCCTTGCGACTACATCTGCCTGCGCAGCATCACCGCCTTCAGCGACATGGCCAGATACAGTCGGTCTATGGTAGGGCTGTTGCATATTACTAGAGCAGCATTGGGAGGCTATGCGACGACCGGGCGCATCCACTCCACAGCCAACCTCACCAATCTGCTCAATGTCCTCATTCTGACCACCACCCTTGGCAGCCATGGGTCGACCCTGACCTGACAAACATGCCAAAGCCTCGTCGCCCACCTTGAACCACTGAAACAACGAGGCCAACGGCTGACAAACACTCAAGTGACCTGCCAGCGGAACCTCGTGCACCGCATGAGTTGTGAGGCCTGGGTGCTCGGCACAAACAGTGGGGTATGAACCGAGCAGGTGCTGGAGCGCTGCACACTGCTGCTCAGGCAGGTGCTCTAGCGCTTCCACAGCCACCTGTCTCGTGTCCCCCGCCCACTGCTCCGCCGAGACATGACAATCCCAACTCTCCTTCACCTGTGCCCCACTGCCCCCCTCTCCTTCTCCACCTTGGCCGCTGCAGACCAACACAGGGACAGTAGGCTGCTCAGGTGGTTGCCTCACAAACTCCTTCACCACGTTCACATGAAATGCTTCCTCGTCCTCGAGTTCAATAGCTCCATTCCCACAACTCTCCTCCACCTGGGAACTACTCTGTCGCGGAGTGCCATCACGCCCTACCATGTCACTAGGGGGGACAGGTTCTGGGGCCACTCCGGAGCTCATCTTTGGTGCTAATACTGAGTCGCCAAGAAGAGCCGCTGGATCAAAACTCACAAAACTTCTCCCAACTTTAGCTTTCTCCTTCCGATCGTTCCTCCGCTGGTCTAGAGACTGAGGAATAGGCTGTGACACCTTAGATGCACGAGATCGGGTGACAACACACGCCATCTGCTGTAATTGACACCTCTCGACCAACTCCTGCCCCTCCCTACTCACGTCGGCCGCCCTCTCGGCAACGACTAAGGGTGGAACCTCAGAAGTAGGCACCGCAAAGTCATTGCCGAGAAGAAGGTCGACGCCCTCTACTGGCAGTTTCTCTACGATTCCAACATCTATCTCTTGTGACGCCTCCCGGCGCTAGCAGAATGGTTGTGTGGGGCATTGCAGCTCACTAGCGCTCGCCAGGATGGGGGGATGGGCTACAGTTGTCCTAGAATGATCTGCTTTATTTCGTTAGTGTCGTGTTGCCACAGACAGTCTAGAAGTGATCTTTGTTTTGGTCTGTGACCGCGCCTTATATTTTATATTCGCTATAATATAAATGTTGTTTGTGTGGGAGGCGAGCGAGAGCGGGTGAGGGAGTACACCTGGCAGCGGGGGCTGAGCTATGACGCGGCTCGCTTGGGCGCTGACGGCGATGGCGGCCGGGTGGTCAACTAGTCCCTTCCCGACGCTGCCGTGTGTTTTTTACCAGCTCAGAGCTGGCCTGACACGCGTATCGTCTATATCCTTTGCAATTCTGTCCCCCATACTCGCCACTTTGCATACTATTTCTCTCTCTCGACTTCTCCTTTCTCATTCTCTAATCTTTATTAAACTCAACATCCCTTCTGGTTTCAGCATAGACGTTCACCGTCGGCCAGTCGTATTGTTCGCGAAGCTCTCAGATATTTCTATGTATAGGCTTTAATGAGGTTTGGAGAGACGGACTTTTCCGTGTGTGTCCTCTCTCGGGAAGGTTGTAGACCGGTATATGTCTCCCTGGCAGGGTGTTGAGTGATTCTGCTTAGTTATTTAAAGCTAGACTAGGGGTAAGGTTACTGTGTCGTTGTCTCCGATGTGTGCAGTGTTAGCTAAGCCCTGCACGTCATCGACAGGTACTGTGGGAGCCTAGGTTGTCTTCGGGTGGGTTTACTTTGCGAGCACAGCACTGTGGTGTGAGAGGGCCATAGCCTATCCCTCACAACATAGTGCTGCCTCTTTGTGTTGATTTCTGAGGGATCGCCAGGATAGAACTAGGTACTAGAGACCTAGATTTATCAAGAGAGCATCCCCGTCATATAACGTAATCTTCATTATACCACCTTCGGACAACGTTAGGCTACGAGCCGCATGCTCGCCCATTGTTGCCCTGCCTTGATACCCCAGCTAGACTTTATTAACTAAGCAGACACTGGTTAGAGATATGCTCCATTATTATATGTATGCCACATTATTATTCACTGCACTTTTGAGCCGAGGTTGTTGTTGAGTTGCACAACCCTAGTAGGCTGTTGCGTTGTGTCACGAAGCATTTCTTTAGTTGTCGAGCATTACTACCTTTGCTCAGTCTTTATTATTCGCCTGCCTATTATTACTATATGTCCTAGCATTTATTGTGACCCGTATTCTGCATTATAATTGTTCAAGATTCTTTACGAACATCTTCCCAGCATCAGACTTATTTCAGAAGTTTCCAGTTGATGTTGCAGGACTAGCATTGCACTTTCTTTAATACAGGAGTGCCAGTTATTTGAGTATCTACCGTAACGTTAATTAATCACGTTAACTATCTTTTCTTTGTGTAACCTAATCGAGTAATCTTTTACTGTTTGAGAATAGGCTGTTTCATCGAGCATCAGCCTAGTGTGTGTGCACCAGTTACCGAGTCATAGGATACCTCGTTGTCCAGGCACGACTCAGGGCGGTAATGGTGTTTTGTTTTCCAGTGTTTAAGGCAGGGGTTGGATCTAGTGTTACCGTTGTTGCATTTTGCCATTATCTAGTCCAATGTTGAAGAGCCTTGTGTCTTTGAGAACCTGGATCGTAACACTCTCGTGTCACACCATCAACCTCCAGCTCCACTCGAACCAACGGGTATGACCGTGTAGCATTAATACCCTGCACCACAACTACCCGTGCCGCGTTTATAGGTTGGCCTGTAAAGTTTTTCATCAGAGTCTGGGATGCACCTGTATCACGCAACAACTCCAACCCATGCTTGCAACCAGCCCATCTCATGCAACCACGCCCTCTATGGTCGCAAAAAGCATCGCGGACAGGTTTCGAGCCTTCCGGACACTCCTTCACTGGCTGTGCCCCCGCATCTGACATATCACCCCGGGTAAACGCAGAAGACCTCAGAGACACCCCAATGTTGCTAGCCAAAGACACGACTGCTGTAGGTTGGTTACTAGGGCAGGAACGTGCAAAATGCCCCTTTTTATGACACTTAAAACACTCTACTTCACCCTTGAACTTCCCCTGAGGTGGGGAAGGGCCCTGACTTTTCTTAAACGGGACGGTTTTTGGTTTGTGATCAAAATTAGTATCATTGCTCTTACTATTGCTATCAAATGTTGCATCACTGACTCGGGGGGTGGAGTGTTGCGCCCCTTGTTAACTGCATCGGTCCGTTGTGCAGACCCGCACCCACGAATCAGCGATAATCTCAGGTCAGCCAACTCAGCTGCCTCTTGTAGAGTTTTAGGATGTTTCTCTTTGAGGTTCAAAGTCAGGTCGCCGCCTGTGCATTTAAAAAATTGCTCTAGAAGGAATAACTGCTCAAGCTCTTCGAACGTCATCACCTTCTCTGACCTCAGCCAATTTCTCAAAGCATCAGACAGTTCCCGGGCATGTTCTAGAAAAGTGCACTCACGACCCTTCGTAACACCCCGAAACTTCAACCTATATGTCTCTGGTTGTAACTCGTACGCCCGCAGAACAGCTTCCTTCAATACCTCATAATCGATGCAAGACTCCAAGGGCAACGCATCATATGCCTTGAGTCCTTTGCCAACCAACCTAGAGGAAACAAGGGCTGCCCACTTAACCTCGGGCCATTGGTGCTCCCGGCACTTCTTCTCAAAACGCAGGAAAAACTCGGTGACACCCGACTCGTCAAATGCAGGGACTAACTTAAGAAGGTGCGATAAAGACTGATCAAGACCTCGATTCCCAGAACCGAGACGCTGCCCTGTCGACTCCACCCGAGACTTCTCAAGCTCTATGTCTGCACAGTACTTCGTAGCCTCAACCTGAAGCTCAGCCTCACGTATGACCTTTCTCTCCTCAGCCTGAATCCTAAGCTCAGATTCCCGCTGCTGCTGCTGCTGCCTGAGCTCAGCCTCATGCTTTTGCTGCTCGAGTTTGGCGAGTTCGAGCTGAAACAACTTCTCGGCAGACAAACCCTGAGGAGGGGGTGCTACTATCGGGGACCCACCCCGTGAGCCACCTAGAGGCATACCCAACCGCCAGCGGGCATCGGCCTGTGGGAACGTACCCGGCTCCGGAGCCCGAGGGGGCGCCATGGTAGGAGTCGAGTGGAATGGGGGCTGGGCCGAAGGTGCCCCAGCTCCGGCTCCACCCGAACCCCCATTCACCCCACCCAGCACACAGGCAACCAGCTCACTTCTCGACAAACCGCTAGTACCGGGAAACCATAAGACCGTGGCTACACACTGCAGTCCGTACCGGTCTAGCCCCGACACACGATCCACTGACACAGGCTCCTCCAGAAATATCCGAGCATCCTCCTCATTGTTCACCACCCGAACGCCGCTTAACAACTCCACCTTCTCCACCTCCTCGCCTGCTTCCCTTACTGTGTCTTCACTGTGCACTGATCCGTCGTTCGACATAGTGTCCACCGGAAATCCTCAACGTTTATAAAAAAATAAAAATAATAAACTCTCATGTAGCACTATTCATTCAAAAAATGCTTGAAGACAACTCAAGTGCTATACTACGTTGCCAACAAAAAATTCCAACGTGTCCAAAATATTCCTCAAAAACAAATGTCCACTGCCAAACTGTGAGAAATAACAATCGACCCCCAAACGGTGATTTAAAAAAAAAAATTCTCCTCAAAAAAAATCCTGCAATTATTTCTTAGTTCACTAAATCCTAGACTAAGGTCGCCATTTGTTATGACAACTAAGATAAGATACTAGGCAAGGTCGCCAATTGTTACGACCGGGACTACGAATAAAACAAGGGCACTCAATGATTGGACTAGTAATAGGGCACTATGCAACAACGGTACGCTAGATCCAAACCCTCGAACTTATATGCCGGCGAACAATGACAAACAAGGTGCAAGTTACGTTAAAATGCATAAAACGGAATCTATGGAAAGATCAATTAAATCACTGCAAGATTTAATACAATACAAAGATGCTTCAATACAGTTACTCTAAACAACAATAAACTCTTCACTCCTATCTGAAAGAAAGTGAAGTATAGTCCTACAGCATAGACCTGGAAACTTCTGAAGAAAGTCTGATGCTCATAAGATGCTCATACTAATTTAGAACTATATAAAGGCAGGAGGCAGGACACCACATGTGTAAATCGAATACACTAAAAGATAGGACATATAATGTTAACTGACACGAGAATACTATAAATGCGCAACGGTAGCAATGCTCGACACTAAAAGAAGTACTTCCTCATCAACGAAACAGTCTGCTATGGTTGTGCGGCTCAGCAACAACCTAGACTAATAAATGCTGTGAATAATAATGCGCACATATCAAAGAGCTTATATTAAATACTAACAAGTGTCTACTCGATTAATAATGTCTAGCTGGGATACTCTAGGTAAGGAACTGGGGTTGAGCAAGACAGGCTCATAGCCTAGCGATGTCCTTAAGACTGCATCCTTTAAGTTACGTTAATTGACAAGGGGGCTCTCTCGATAGATCCAGATCACAAGTATCTGGTTCTATCCTGGCGACCCTCTAAAGACAAGCAAAGAGGCAGCAAAGTGTGGAACTGGCACAGGCCAAAACCCTCAGTCAACACAATGCTGCACTCGCAAAGGACGCAACCAAAAAGACAACCCAGGCTACCACAGGACCGGTCGAAGTCGTGTAGGTATAAGCAAACCATACACACATCGGAGACAACGACTACAGTTACCTTATCCCAGTCTAGCATTAAATAAAAGAGCAGAAACACTAAATCAATAATGGAGACACACAAACTTCTTAACCTATACTAACTAAGAACCCTCAAACCTATTCTAAGTACATGTAAATATCTCTGAGGACGGCGCATGCAATACAATGGGCCAGCTATGAAAACCGTATGCAGAACCCAAGGGGAGTGTTGTGCAGTTAATAAAGGTTAGAGTATGGAAAGAGAGAATCTAGTGAGAGAAACAGTGATAAAGGTGGTGATCGGGAGAGAGTATGCAAAGGGATGTTAGAAGCACGCGCGCCAAGCCTATCCTGACGAGGACAGCTCCTGGGGACCCTCATGGAGGAGGTAAGTTACACAGGAGACCGCAAAGGTGCGATGGTTGGCCAATCACGGGCCAAGACGTCACAAGACAGCAGGCGTCACGTGACACAGCAAGACACGCCGTCCAATGGCGAGCGAGAGGCAGGAATGCACCCGTACATCAAGACACTTACTACCTCCTCGCTCTGAAAGTCTTTCTCATTCACACGCTGGTACTATTATCACTACTGTTGATATAAAATATAACCCGTTGTCACAGACGAAAACAAAGACCACCACTGGACTGTCTGTGACAATGCGATTACTAGGAAAGAAAGAACAACTATCTCTGATAACTGTAGCCCATTTCGATGTCCCTGGCGAGCGCTAGTGGCTAACGAGATGCGATTCTGCCAACGCTGGTAGACGTCACAATGTCAACTAAATACAACCGAGGTTTCACTCCCCCAAAATATTAAAGAAATAGTGTGTTAAATTAAACATGAAAAACTCAAAAATTAATATCACTACTGCATACCGACCTCCAAGTCAAAATGAGGTCGATGATAATCACCTATACAAAATATTGCAACAAAACCTCAATGCTAACGAAAGCATAATACTCGGAGACTATAATCTACCTAACATTTACTGGTGCCTTATGAGTTACAATTAGCAAAAAATTATTAAATTCATACAAGACAATTTTCTACATCAAAGTGTTTCAGAACCGACACGCGATAAAAACATTCTAGAGCTCGTTATCAGTACAAATGAAAACTGTAAATATAGATTTGACGTCGGTGAGCACCTATCCACCTCTGACCACAAGCTCATTTGAATCAACATTAATTGCAAATATACTATTGAAAAACAGGAAATGAAGATACCAGATTTAAAAAAACGCAGATTACAACGAACTTAGGAAAGCCCTCAGTGAATTGCATATTCAGCTAAGCAATATTGACAAAATAAGCGAAGTATGAGATAAATTTAAAGATATATTCATGAGTGCTCAGAATAAATACATACCCACTAAAATTAAAGTAAATACTTGCAAAAACAAGCCTCCCTGGTTCGATCAGAATAATTGTGAGGCGCTTAGGGAAAGGAATAAATATCTTAAACTAACTAAAAATGACATAATAATGAACACTTCAGCTATCTATACAAAGTAGAAACAAGTAAAGAACTTAATTAGGGCAGAGAAGCGTAATTACGAATATTATATAGCAAAGGAAAGTGTAAAAAATCAAAAGCAATTTTACAGTTACGTTAATGGTAATAGACCGGAATAGGGCCATTAATAAATAATGACCAGACAGTAACAGGAGATAAAAGTATTGCTAATTTGCTTAATGAATATTTTTGTTCCGTCTTTACTAAGGAAGAACATAACACTATTCCTGAAACAAACGTAACAACGCATGACATAGGAACTTTATCATAAGCAAAAGTGATGCGTTATGTAAGCAGAACAACTTAAATACTAACAAAACCACTGGGCCGGATAATATTCACTCAAGAATTCTGAAAAACGTGAAAGAAGAAATAGCACAGTCCTTGAGGGGAGATCTCCACTGGAGGGATTTTTTTCTGGACCCCTTTCTCCCTCATGTTTAGCCCCATTGCTTTTGATATTATACAACGTTTGCCCCATTAGTTTAGCGATTTTAAGAACTTTCACCCCATATTAAGACCTTTCGTGCAATTCAGGTGTCGATTTTATCCTGGCGAGCGATAGCGAGCCTGTAATTTAAGAGGAACCGGCCTTCAGCCGGGACATTTTTCTACCGAAAAATGTACAAATTTATCTTGAAAGGGAGTCAAGGGGGTGTAAATTTAAGATTGATGGAGGTCTAGGGAACAAACTAAATACCTCTCCTTAACTAACATATTTAACTTGTCGCTCAATCAGGAAACCGTTCCTAGTGATTGGAAAACCGCAAATATAATTCCAATATTTAAGAAAGGAAATAAGACCCTAGCAAGTAATTATAGACCAATCAGATTAACGTCAATCATGGGACATCAATCATGGGACAAATAATGGAAACAATTCTGAGAGACAAGATAGTAGATTATCTGGAGTCAAACAAATTAATCAGAGAAAGACAACATGGCTTTAGATCCAGTAAGTCATGCCTAACAAATTTGACAGCATTTTATAATAAACTATTTACTTACAACGACTCTACTAAATTATTAGACATAATTTACTTAGATTTCCAAAAGGCATTCGGTAATGTACCTTATGGAAAATGATTAAAGAAATTGGAAATTTTGGGCATTAAAGGAAATATTATTGCATGGATAAAAAGCTGGCTGACAAACAGAAGGCAGAGAGTTGTGATACATGGAGTAGAATCTGAGCGGGAGCCAGTTTATAGTGGAGTGCCTCAGGGATCGGTCCTGGGGCCAGTTTTGTTTCTAATTTATACAAATAACATCGATGTTGAACTAAATAATACTATCTCAAAGTTCGCTGATGACACAAAGATAGGAAAATCAGTATTAACCGAAGAAGACAGAAATAAACTGCAATCTGATTTAAATAAAATAGTGGAGTGGTCGGAAAAATGGCAGATGACATTCAATGTTGACAGATGCCAGGTCGTGCAAATCGATAGTAAAAACAAAACATATGAATACAAGATGAAAGGCCAGCCAATCAAAACAAGTGCATTAGTTAAAGACCTGGGGGTTATTATATCTGAAATTCTAAAGACCTCAGATCAATGTGCAGCAGCTGCGAATAAGGCCAATCGAGCAGAAATCGAGATAAATTTTACTTATAAAAATGAGAACATTATAGTACCTTTATTCAAAAGCATAGTGAGGCCCCATCTTGAATATGGCGTGCAATTTTGGTCTCCTTATCTGAGCAAGGACATTGAGAAACTCGAGTCGGTGCAGTGTAGAGCGACAAAGTTGATTCCGTCACTAAGAAATAAATCTTATCATGAAAGACTAAAAAAAAATATATATATTTTCACTTAAGAAAAGAAGATTGCGAGGTCAATTAATCGTGTGTTTCAAGATACTAAAGGGATTTGACAAAATTGATGTAGATTCACTTTTCAAAATAGATAATAGTTCATTAACTCGGGGAAATGGTTTGAAATGAAAAACCAGGAAGGTAAATCTCGATATCACAAAGCACTTCTTCACCTACAGTGTGGTCATCGAGTGGAACAAATTGCCTGAGAAAGTGGTACAATGTAAGACAATTGACACATTCAAAAGAAGTCTAGACATTCATTTTGAGGAGGTGGGAATAATATAGGCTACAAAAAAAAAAAAAAAAACATAGGTTAAGCATCAGTAGTATATAATATTTCGCATCTTCGTTCTTTACTATAAATTTCCCAGTAGACGTTTTTTCTCATTCTGCTGGGGGACTTCTTTCCCCAACTTAATTTCATGCCGACCAACGGTCGGAGGGAGAGGTGGGTGGGGAGAGAGCCTTCTTCTTTGCTATCCTTGCCTTCCACTTGCAGCAAATTATATTTTAACATTAAGTCCGGACTACCTAGTAGGGACCGCAAGGTCCGTGTAGTCTGTGTATCTACGTAAGTCTCTTTCTCTCTCAGGATTTAATCCATTTATTAGCTATCAAATATGTATACCAAGTAATTTGTCTACTGATAGGTTAATGCAAGCGTTTATCTATCAAAATGTTCTATGCCATATTACATAATTTTATAATCTCCAAAGTTTATCAAATGTGCTAAACAATAAATAGATAATTATTATAATTGATTAGAATGTTCCTTTCAACAACAGAAACCCGGAAACCAAAGTTAAGAGAAGAGAAAGGCTAGGAAGAAATACCACCTTCCACCTTCTTCCTACGTGCCATATATTTCACGCTCGTAAATATTGGCAGGAAAAAGCTGTTTGTTTACATCCGATCAGCTGAGCGCCGTGACGTCACACTCTTGTCTTCACCAGGTCAATACTTTTCTTTGAGATGCTCTCGTAATATAGTTAAACGTCGGTTAATTTAATAATAGGCTTATGACAAACACAAAAATAACTTAAGTCAATAGGGTTTAAATGTTTGCTTCCGTGTTCAAAGTGGAAAACCTGAAAGGAAATGTTGAACTAAATCTATGAGTATTCGGAAGAAATCGGAAACTCCCTTTGCTATTCGGGTTTATCGAATTTTCTTGCAAATGAATTTCAGATAACGGCCGTAACAAACGTCCTGTATGTAAGTGGAACTCACGAACGTACAGTTGCTGTCAAAAGTATCTAACACTATATTTGACGCTCCAACGAAATATTCTGACACATTTATCTTGGTCATAATACCCAGCTCTCTATCTTATTGCCGAATTTTCAAGGAAGAACGACATATTACTGTTTTACATTCTATTATACAATGCATAGGCTTAGATAAGCTTCCTATAATTTTGTTTATAAAACTAATTTAATATCAAATCAAAGCTCTTATAAGTGGAAGAGATATTTATATTTTCTTCCAATTGGAATAGCTTTGTATTACTCTTAAATTAATGAGGCAATATTACTATATATACACTATATATGCAACTGATATGCTTTGACTGATATAGGAAAGACAGGACTATACAGAGCAAACAATGATTTAGACTCTAAAGTTTACGATTATCCACATAAGGTGATGTTGATTGATTAAAATCAGTATTATAATTAGTTCCTCAAGCTGAATTTTAAGAATTGGTGTTCATGAACAGTTTAATATTTACTTATTACTGAGCGATTAAATAAATCATACCAAAACAAACAAAAAATCCGACATTGATTAATATAATGGTCAGAGTGCAGTTGCTCTTGTACTTACTGTTAATATAATGGTCAGAGTGCAGTTGCTCCTGTACTTACTGTTAATATAATGGTCAGAGTGCAGTTGCTCCTGTACTTACTGTTAATATAATGGTTAGAGTGCAGTTGCTCTTGTACTTACTGTTAATATAATGGCAGAGTGCAGTTGCTCCTGTACTTACTGTTAATATAATGGTCAGAGTGCAGTTGCTCCTGTACTTACTGTTAATATAATGGTTAGAGTGCAGTTGCTCCTGTACTTACTGTTAATATAATGGCAGAGTGCAGTTGCTCCTGTACTTACTGTTAATAAAATGGTCAGAGTGCAGTTGCTCCTGTACTTACTGTTAATAAAATGGTCAGAGTGCAGTTGCTCCTGTACTTACTGTTAATATAATGGTCAGAGTGCAGTTGCTCCTGTACTTACTGTTAATATAATGGTCAGAGTGCAGTTGCTCCTGTACTTACTGTTAATATAATGGTCAGAGTGCAGTTGCTCCTGTACTTACTGTTAATATAATGGTCAGAGTGCAGTTGCTCCTGTACTTACTGATAATATAATGGTCAGAGTGCAGTTGCTCCTGTACTTACTGTTAATATAATGGTCAGAGTGCAGTTGCTCCTGTACTTACTGTTAATATAATGGTCAGAGTGCAGTTGCTCCTGTACTTACTGTTAATATAATGGTCAGAGTGCAGTTGCTCCTGTACTTACTGTTAATATAATGGTCAGAGTGCAGTTGCTCCTGTACTTACTGTTAATATAATGGTCAGAGTGCAGTTGCTCTTGTACTTACTGTTAATATAATGGTCAGAGTGCAGTTGCTCCTGTACTTACTGTTAATATAATGGTCAGAGTGCAGTTGCTCCTGTACTTACTGTTAATTTCGTGAGAGTGACTTATGTTAATAAGTAACGAATTAATAATAATACTTACATTATGTGTAGGTTACACTGGCAGCCAGATGTAACTCATCTTTTATAAATGTTTGTATATAAATAATATCAATCTGAACTGCTTTAATTGCCGTGCATTTACTTATTATATTTTTGGTAAAGCGAATAGGGAACAATTTGGTTAAATTTTGTTTAATGTGGTTGCATGACATTACAATTAAGATTATATTTAAAATTTTCCAAATGTATTTGTTATGTTTTGCTATGTGTGGCAAAATTAAAATCAACGTTTATAAGTCGCATAATACAGCATTGTAGCAAAAAATATGGTTTAATATTTTGATAATTGAGGTTTGAATAACTAGTATGTTTACTTTACTATTATAATAAGAAGGATTCGGGGGTTTACGTTAAGTTGTGCTTGACCTTGGCGCTCATCTACTTCTGATTGTCCTTAGGAGCCTTGGGTAGATAACTTGGGTGAGTTAATCGGTCTGGTACACACAAGCATAATTATCAATATTACCATAGGTGACCTACACAGATGGGGCACCAATAATAGCCACTAACTCCGGGATCCTATTTATACTAATAGATCAACGTAGGCACAGCGTCTTAACACAATCTGGGGCAACGTCTTTATTTTTTATTTTTTTTGTTCTATGTGAGTGAGGGAGACAACAGGCAGAACTGCCTGTAGGGAGTGCCTCCCCCAGATTTGAAAGGCTGACAGGGCCAATATCAAGGGACATTCGAGCAAAAATACCTGGACACACGGAGTTTGAAGAAATTTAAGTCATAGGATGAGGGAAAGACTGATTCTGGGAGAGAGTTCCGGAGCTCAGCTGTTGAATAGAAGAAGGATTGGGAGTATCGTTTTACGCTTGAGTTGGAGAGTTGCACAGAGTAGGGGTGGGGTTGTGTTGAAAGACGGGTACTACGTACCCTACGTAGAGGAGGTGGCATACACTAGGGGTTATTATCAATTTTGTTTGATATTATTGAGGGTTTTGATTGTTGTTGCCTACGTACCCTACGTAGAGGAGGTGGTAAACACTAGGGGGTTATTATAAATTTTGTGTATGATATTATTGAGGGTTTTGATTGTTGTTGTCATTATTGAGCAATGTATAATTAGTTTCCCCTTAGACTAAGAAAAACGCCTCCCACAGTCTCCCCTAAAAAAAAAAAACAAACAAAACAAAAACACGCAGACCCACTTTAAGAGAAATATGTACATTTTCGGTACAAAAATGTCCCGGCCAAAGGCCAGCCTCTTCTAAATTGTAGGCTCGTTATCGCTTGCCCGGAAAAATAGACACCTGAATGAGATGAAGTGTCTTTTATATTATATTACTATAGGGTTAAAGGGGAGGGAGAGGGTGGGGTTGGGGTGTTCTAGACTATTAGATTTCCTTCTCCCTTATGTTTAGTCCCTTTAGTTTTGAAATGTTAAGAGGTTAGGGACATCTATTTGGCGATTTTAAGACAGTTCGCCTCAATTTCTTTGTCAATTTGAAGACGCTTCGTGCCATTTAGGTGTCAACTATTTTTCCTGCCACTTTGGAGTAACCTAACTTCTTGGGACTTTTGTCTACCGACAAATATACACATTTATTGTGAAGGGGGGTCTTGGTCTTGGGTTTTTTTTTTTTTTTTTTTAGCCCACTGGACCCCAGCTGATATAATAATATATGACACTCCAGGACCGTCTATAATTCCATTCGCGCCCACAAAGTCGTAATTTGTGGGTGCAAAATTTTCCCCATCAACCCAATTCAACTCGGGTTCATCAGCACCTTCGTTGCCGCTGTCGTCAGAAGGAGGGGAGTCATCACCAGGGACATCAGGGCGGGAGGAGTTCGTCCTGCCTATTGACCTCGACCTTGATCTGGATCGAGATCTTGAGCCAGATCCAGTGCTGGGGTGTCGTACCAGGGTCACCTTCGATGCCCTATGGCCCACGAGAAAGTACACGCCCACCTCGTCAGCTGATAGGGCGTCGTGGACGATCAGGGCATTGTGGCGACGCAGGCAGTGATGGGGTTACAGGTAATCGAGGGGTGTCGTGGCTGTGGGAGGGCCCAGGCTGAGATGACACAGAAGGCCTGAAGTGGAAGTAAGGCAGTGGGCCCGGGGGTGATGGTGGTGGGGTAGAGTAAGTAGGAGAGGAGTATAGTGGTGGTGGTGTAGAGTGGCGAAGCACGCTGTACACAACCCTCTAGTGGCCGAGTCATCCCGCACTGATAAGGGTGTGGGCGAGAACAGTCGGTGTGGGTGGACACGTGTGGGAGTTGATTCAAGCACATGCATTTCTTCATCTGTTTCATCATAATCCGACAAAGGCTGTGCTGCCAATATAGCTGCGCCCAAGCGCATCTCATAGAAGGTGTTAGGGATTGCAGATTTTAGTGGGGAGACAGTAGGAGGTGGGGGTGAAGGCAGGTATTGTTGGGGAGCATCTTCATCATCACTCTCCTCATCATCCTCAGATAGTCTCTTCTCACTCTGACGTTGTTTTGCCAGAATTTTTATGAATGCCATGGGGTCTGGGTCATCCTCATCCTCTTCTTCACTTTTTGGGGAGTCAATGGGGTCCTGGGGAGCAGTGGGGGGGGGGGGGGGGGCACTTCACTCTCCCCCCACGTTTTTGTGGCGCCGCAGATGAAACGCGGCGACGAGGTATGGGTACAATGGGCTCCTCTTCTCCCATCTCCTCTATCTCCCTCAGTGATGGCTGATAATCCTCTGAATCCTCATCAGATGATTCAGTGTCACTATCTTGCATATCACTGTCTTCCAGTATTGCAAGTGCTTCCTCAACACTAACACCCCTGCGTGGGTGACGACGGCTAGAGATATGGTGGCCAGACATAGTGTATCACTCGCGAAGTCAGGCGATAAACTGACATCCCTCTCCCGCGCGTCCTCACAATCGCGCGGCTGGACTTGGGGGGTTGCCAACCATAGCTATTGTTCCGCGGTATCCTAAAGTTGTTCCCATACAAATCTGAACCCTCTAGGTGTCATAGGACAGGAGTAAATAAGAGCAAAAGTGCGGACGCAGGTGCTTCGTCGCTGGGACTGTGCGTTACATACATATGCGACGCATAACGAGCGTCGCTGGGGTCCAAGGGGCTTAATGGAGGCCTAAGGAGCAAATTAATATATGCCAGTATATATATATATATATATATATATATACAGTATATATATATATATATATATATTATATATACATAAACAAAAACGGCCTCATTGTGCGGAGGGGGTTAAGCAACAATGATACAGGCGTGAGACAAAAATGAGAAAACATGATAACAAATATTAAGTGGATGAAAAGAAAAAGAAGTTGGGTAAACCTATGAAAGAAAAAGTGTTAATTGTAGAAAAGAAAGGAATTATACGAGGACAGACAGAAAGGTTTATTGTGTATTAAACAGCCTCTCTCTCTCTCTTTCTCTCTCTCTACGATTACGTTAATAATAACAGACAAACTAAAACCGGAATAGGACCGATAAATAATGAGTAGATAGTAACTAAACATGAGACAAAAATATTGCAAATTTGCGTAATGAATATTTGTGTTCAGTATTTACTAAGGAAGAATATAACACTACCGCGGAGAAATACATAATAGAACATGAAATAACAACATTTACAATATGCGAAAGTGAAGTGTTATGCAATTTGGCTAATTCAAATACTAATAAAACTATGTGACCAAATCAGATCCATTCAAGAATATTGAAAAACGTGAGCGAAGAAATAGCTGAGTCAACATATTTAAGTTGTCACTACAACAGGAAACCGTACCAAGTGATTGGAAAACTGCAAATATTACTCCTATATTTAAAAAGGGTCACAAGGCTGAAACATGTAATTTCAGACTAACTAGTTTGACGTCAATAGTAGGAAATATTATGGAATCACTTAAAAGAGACAAGATAGTTGATTATCTAGAATCAAATAAGTTGATCAGTGTTTGCCTGACCAACCTGATATATGTTTTATAATAGACTATTTACTAATAATGATTTTACGAATTACCTAGATGTAATCTATTTGGACTTCCAAAATGCATTTGATAAAGTACAACACGGAAAATTGTAGAACACAATATATATAATAGGCATCAATGGAAACATCCATGCATGGATAAAAAGCTGGTTAACAAACAGAACGCAGATAGTGAAAATAATCGGAGTAGAATCTGACTGGGAGCCTGTTTATAGCGGAGTGCCAGAGGGATCGATCGGTCCTGGGGCCAGTTTTCTTTCTTGTCTATATAGGAAGGATAGGAAAGTTGAAAATAAATGCGAATTATAAACTAGCAAATGTAAAATTAGGTAATTCAGAGTTTCAGACTGTGAAACGGATCTGGGTGTACTCGTTGGTAATTATTTGAAACCTAGAACGCAATGTATAAGCCTGCAAACAGGGTTCTGGGATTTATATCTAGAAATGTGAGTAACAGAACTGCTAACGTCATCTTAAAACTTTACTTAGTATTGGTGATACCTAATTTGGACTACGCTGTTCAGTTTTGGTGGATATTGACTCTCTGGAGGCAGTCCAACGAAGAATGACAAAAATGATCCACAGTAGTAGACACACATCGTATGAGGAGAGGCTGAGAACTCTTGACTTGCATTCATTAGAAAGACGAAGATGTAGAGAAGATAATATGATATTGGTGTTTAAGTGGATGAATGGTAGCAATAAGGGAGATATTAATAAGATATTAAAGCTTGATAACGGCGAGATAACCAGAGAGGAGGTGTGGCAGAGTGGTCTTGCCACTGGACTGGTAATCCAATGGACCCGGGTTCGAATCCCAATATGTCAATGGGAAGATATTATTGGGATGGAATTTGTGGTGTACCTAGTTTCAGTGCATTACCACAGCACACCGAAATGCCAAAAAACACCCTCATTGTTCCCTGATTTAATAGCATTATATGAATATTCCCATATTCAAAATATGTTACATGGGGGCAATGCCTAGTGAGTTAACTGCTCAATAGGTGGCGTTCTGAGAGTGAGGGTCCGAGTGTGGGGGGTGAGACGGTGAAGCACAGAGGCGGAGGAGTTTCAGATATGTAGTTGCTTCGAGCCGGGATGCTTCGCATGTCTCACTCCCTAGACTGGAACAAGACCTCACGGGCCTCACTGTGTTCAGCGGTGTAGTGTGAAGGCTCTCAGCCTATGCCCGAGAGGGAGTAGTTGGAATATATATTTAAAAAAAAAAAAAAAAAGGATTCAAATTGGATAAGTTCCGCTTTAGAAAATATATAGGTAAGCACTTGTTTGGAAACAGAGTTGCAGAAGTGTGGAATAGATTGCCTAGTTCAGTGATTGGCTCAAGAACGGTGAAAATGTCAAGTGCAAACTGGATAGTCATATGAGTGATATGGGTTGGGTGTGAATGGGATCTGCCTCACGTGGGCCGGTTGGCTTTATAGCTTTTTTATGTTCATATTATGGTTAATCTAGATAAAGTGGACTGTATATTACTAATTTGGAAGAAGAATAATTACCCGTTAGATGAACTCAGCTGGTGATTGGAGGATGGCGGAAAATAGGCTAGTTGACTTGAAGTGGTTAGTAAGGTAAACAAGCGTATGGAAAGAGGCTACAATAGGCTAGGATAGGCTAGATATTTACGTTACTTTTGTGATAACTAACAAAGATGATGATGTAGTGACTATATGAAATATGAGATGAAAGTGAAGCGAAAACGCCTAATATATGAAACTATATGAAGAAGGCTTAGCGTGTGTAGCTGGGACGGAGGTTGGTTGGAGAGTGAGAGCGAGCGCGTTGTGTTTGTCTCTGTCGTGACCTACCGCTCACGCGCATAACATATGGAAAATGTATCCCATCTTTTTTACAATGAGATACTTATGAACAATCTTAAATAATACAAATATATATATATATATGGGAATTATATTCCTACAATACTTTCCTATATACAACTACAGAATAATATATTCTACCCAATCATGGAACGTTCGACCAAGGTTATGGAAGCGTTCAACTTAAGACTACGGAATGATACGTAACGCTACATCAACCCAGATTACGTAATCGAGACTGTTCATACTAGACAGAGTATACTAAGTATGGACATATTCCCACCAGCAGAAAAAATATACAAAATTTACATGATTAGATTTGCCCGGAGGCAATCTTATCCCGCCAAGCTTGGGAGGATATCTGGGCTGCCTGTCGACTTGGGCGTCCGCCAGACGCGTCAACAGGCTGCGCCGAGGTAGAAGCCAGGGAGGGGACATCAATGGATAACTGATCCGAGGGGGTGTCCTTGCGATCGAGGTCACCCTCAAGAGGATATAGGCGTACTGTTGGTCGTATGATTAGTCCAGTCCTGGTGCTAACCTTCGCTACCCGAACCTCACCATCACGACCTGGTAACAACTCCTCTATCTGGCCCAATTTCCAGAATGCGCGCGGGCCCTCTTCATGGATGGTTACCACGTCCCCTACCCTAGGCCAATGAAATTTTAATGGCGTTAGTTTACCTTTTTGTGCTTCTCTCAAAGTCACCAGATATTCTGTCGACCAGCGATGCCAAATATCTCGCGATAATTTACGAATATATTTGTAGCGGGCCGATATAACTTCCTTACTTGTGTAGTCTGGATCTTCCCTAGTATCCTCATCATGCTCTTCAGGAAGATCCCGCAGTCTGTATCCACATACCAGTACTGAGGGTGTGATTGGGGTAAGGTCTTCCAAATCACCAGAAGCATAGTATAGAGGGCGATCATTTACGGTGGCTTCAATCTCCAAGAGTATGGTGTTGAGTTCCTCAATCGAGATGAGAGCTCTACCCAACACCTTCTTCAGACCCGCCTTCACGATGCCTATGGCTCTCTCCCATATGGCGCCAAACCAAGGCGCTCTGGCGGGAATGAAACGCCATTCGCAATTTACATCCGCTAGGCAGGTCTGATTCTTAGGATTGTTGCTCACTTCTTTGAGATATGTAGATGCCCCTATGAAAGTCTTTGCATTGTCACTCAGCATGATACGTGGATATCCCTGTCTACTGCAGAATCTTCTGAAGGCATGTAGGAAGCTATCACAAGTGAGGTTGGTGACCAGTTCCAGGTGAATTGACCTGGTAACGGCACAGGTGAAAAGTATCATATACACCTTAAGATTGGGTGAATCTTTCACAGGGATTGCTCCACTGTAGTCAACTCCGGTAACTTTGTAAGGGTCACCTGGGGTGGCTCGCAGGTTTGGTAAGGGAGGAATTCCGACGGGATCATAATGTGTTCCCTGTACTCTTCTACACTTTAAGCATTTGCGTAGGACTTTCTTGACCACCTGCCTGATTCTAGGCACCCACCATCTTTGTCTTACATAGGTGACTATATGACCAACCCCATAATGACAAAAGAGTCGGTGACACCTATCGATGATAAGATGGGTGAAGGGATGATTGGGGGCAGCAGTATTGGATACTTACTTGTCTCAGAGAGGGCTGCCAATCGTAATCTGCCTCCGCAATGTATCAAGTCCCCCTTCAAGTGTAAGCCCAACTGGTTGATCAGGTTATTCCTGGACTTTGTTCGCTTAACCAGTAATTTATATTCCTGCGTATATATTTCTTGTTGACAGAGCTTATGTAATAATTTGTCTGCAATTCTGATCTCCTTCACATTGAGGTAAGCACTACCTGTGGGCGGTGTGCCTCTGATTTTTGCTTTTACATTTTCTACAAATCGTATCACCCATGCTGTAACACGTTGTAACTTCTCATAGCTGCTGAATCTATCCCAGTTCCATAACCGTTTGTCTTCGTCAGGCACCGAGTCAATTACCGGTGCCACAATAGCAGTGCAATTTGCTCGCTCAAATCTATATTTTCTCGCCATTCGTTGGGATTATTAAGCCAGCATGGGCCATTCCACCACAACACAGAAGATTTGAGAAATTTAGCAGAGACACCACGAGTAATGCAGTCACTTGGATTCTCTTTGGTAGACACATACCGGAACTGTGCATTTGGGAGCAGGGTATGAATTTCGTCGACACGGTTGGTGACGTACACTGGTAGCTTCTTTCGGCTATGTAACCAGTAGAGCGTAATTTGGCTGTCATTCCATATAACTGTCTCCTAGATATTTAGCACATTTTTTAAAGTTTCCTCTATAAAGTGAACGAGTCTAGCAGCCAACAGAACTGCAGTCAGCTCTAATTTTGGGATGGAAAGGGATTTGATCGGGGCGACTTTGGCCTTCGCCATTACTAGACGGCTGCCACCTGTGTCAACAAAGTATATGGCGGTGCCGTACGCGACCTTGCTAGCGTCTGAGAAGGCATGAATGGAAACAGGATGGTCCATGACAACTCTCCGAGGAAAATTAAAACCCTTACAGAGACGAAGATCCGAAATAATGTCTTCCCACTCCTGAACCAGATCGCCAGTCAAAACCTCATCCCAACCTAATTTTATCCTCCATAATTGCTGAAGGAATAATCTTGATTTGATCGACACCGGTAGAACTATCCCCAAGGGGTCAAAAAGTTTAGCCGTCATACTCAAGCAAATCTGTTTTGTAATCTGCGAATATTGCGCGTACTGAACGCCGAATGAGAGGGTATCGGTGTCCGTTTCCCAAAACAACCCCAGCACTCTAACATGTTCCTCCTGTACAGCCGCCACACCATCCCGTTGCAGTACAGTCCGCAAAACAGAATTATTTGTCGCCCATTCAAGCAAATGTAGATGGGCGTCATTCATAATTTCTCTGACTACACCATAGGTATCAATCAGGAAATCTTCATCATTACCTGTACCCAGTAAATTGTCGATGTATAGCCCTGACCGAATCTGATGAATAACCTGCGGATCTGCACTGACATTCGACAAATGTTTTAAAATGGTGGCGTTTAACCCGTTGAGACCCAGCGTCGCACGTGTTGCGTCGGCAGTCTTTGATCACCAACTCCCAGCGACGCATCACGTGCGTCCGACATATAAAAAACACTTACGTGGCTCGTAAGGTAGGAAATGGCGGGAGAATAGGAGGGGGCGGTACCGTAGTGTGTTGGGGAGCCGGGCCAGTAGGTGTGAGCGGGCCGAGACAGCCGTGCGGCTGGTGGTGGTGGGCTTAGTGGGGATAGTTTACACCCCTAGTTTACCGCCACTTTGAACCTTCATTACTCCGGTCGTATGGGAGCTAGAGGCTTGAGATTTATGTGAGATACTCCTTAGGATGTATGCCGTACAATGCCATACTCAGTTTTTACCCTAGTGCTCCCGGGCGGGTGGTCATGCGGGGAGACGAACTATTGAAACCCCCCCCCCCGCCCCCCAAATGACCGAAATGAGTTTTTTTTTATTTGTGTGTTCATTTCTCACCATTCTCTTCCATTTTGGCTCAACAAATTTTTTTGAAGCTCCCCCCCCCCCCACCCCCCCCCGGCCCCCCCCCAAAAAAAAATGTCAGAGGTGATTTTTTTTTTGTTTTTTTTTCATTTCTCATCCTTGTCTTCCATTCTAGCAAACAAAAAAAATAAGTGAAAATGGCTTGGGACTGGGGTGAACAAAATATTATAACTAGCCGGGGCTCAACGGGTTAAAAGAAATTAGGAACACGTTGCGCCAAATAAAAATGCCCGGAACCGGTAACAAATGAGGGGGAAACTAGCTGCCTTGGAAATTTAGGCCACATAAACCG
This sequence comes from Paralithodes platypus, assembly GCA_032716605.1. NCBI lineage: Eukaryota > Metazoa > Arthropoda > Malacostraca > Decapoda > Lithodidae > Paralithodes > Paralithodes platypus. Next base: position 33,576,011 of record CM064523.1, read on the forward strand.
CGTATAGTCCTGGTCGTCTTCATGGAGTCTTAACATCAGAAATGCCTTCTCAATATCAGACACCCAGGCATACTTACCGAGTCTAAACCGGAGCAAAACCTGCGCTAAGTCTGGCACCAATGAAGGTCCAGTATACAGGCAGTCATTTAGACTAGGCTGACGATCATTCATCCTGGCGGAACAGTCGAAGACGATACGCACTGGCGTAGTTTTGCTCTCCTTGACTACTCCATGATGAGCCAAGTAATGTCCGGTATCTGATTTATCAAAAGGCACCTCTTTAATAAAACCCCGGGACACCTGCTCCTTTATGACTTTTGAGTATTTCTCGCAAAAGTCAGGCTCTTTGATGAATCTTCTCTGAAGACCCCGAAGACGGCCTATGGCCAAACCCTTGTTAGTTGGCAGCTGATCCTTGCAACTGTTCCAGGGCAGTCTCACTTTATACTGTTGGCTGTCGGGATCGTAGGTAACGGTATCCTCATACGACGATAGGGCTTGACGCTCAACCTGCGAGTATTCCTTAGGGGTTAGCCCGATGTGATCTAATTCCCACAAAACGTTTAAGTCATTTTTGCATGGTGGAATATTACCAGTGGACATGTATTCGTCCATTGGGGTTACTGCTACTTTCAATACAGTAATTACTTCTGTGCTGGAGCTGGTAGGCTGTGTCACATATGAACCACTTATGGCGTACCCATACTTGGTAGGAAACAGAATTAGGCTACCTGACCTTTTATACCCAGGTCGCACTATATTGTAGTAGTGATCCGCACCGATGAGCAGCTCCAGCTGCTCCGTTGCGTGAGGATGGGCTAATTTTATGCCTTTACTTTGTAAACTAACCAGTTTAGACTTTAGGTTAAGTTCACCTTTATGTTCTGGCAATTCATCAACCACTATTGCATCTAGATGATGAAATTTACCTCTGTGTTTGTATTGCAGTGCCACAACATTATATTCCCTAGAAATCTGTGAAGACATAACTCCTCAGTTCCTTTAGAAATGTAGGAAAGGGAGGATAGAACAGAAGACTTCACAAAGGTCCTCTGAGAACATTGGTCAAGTAGCGATCTGATTTTAACACAATTATTATCCTTACCCTTTACCGGCAGCTGTACGGTGGGCAAGATTGCTGTATTTTTACCTGTGGCAACGGACATTGTAGTTGAAGTAGCAGCAGTATGCTCTCTCTTGGTGTTATCCTCCGCTGGTCTACTTTCCTTCCCTTGTTTTTGTGTACACAGGGAATGAAAGTGTTTGCCCTTACAAAACTTGTAGCTTCTTATGTTAGGATTAGTACAACCCGAATGGCCATGCTCTTTTGACAAGCACCCAGTGCAGAGACGTAGTTGACGGGTTCTTTTAACTTTAAGAGCATTTATACTTCATACACTTGTACCATAAATGATTGGTGCCACTACACAGAACACAGTTGAATTTCCTGTACTCCCTTTAGGCGGTAAATGTTGACGTAGCCATGGGTGTACCCCCTACTCTGTCTTGACCCGCCAGATTGTACACTTCAGCCTGGAAGCAATGGGTGAATTTCTTATAATCCAGGCTCAAGTCTCCCATTTCCCGTTTTATGGTTTCTTTTAGTGGTGATGGTAACTTATTGACAAGAGTCACCACACAAAATTCCTCCAAACAAATACCATGGCTAATGATTGACCTCATCACACTCTCTGTATTGGCATAGAAGTCCTTCAGGTCAGCTGTTTGGTGTTTGGGTGACACTAATTGATTGAATTTGGTAACATAAGCTGCCTTGATTCGATCTGGATGCCCATATGTCTCTTGCAGGAGCTCTATTGCTGGGGCATAACTTGCACTTTCGATAATGAATCCTTCGACTAGCTTATGTGCATCACCCAGAAGCTGACCCTTTAGATAGGTGAAGCGTTGTATATCTGTGAGGTCGGGATTGTCATGGATGGTACACTTAAACATCTCCCAAAATCCCGACCACAATGTGGCATCACCCTCAAATTTTGGAAGAGTAAGATGTGGTAATTTGACTGCGGATTTCCTTGGCTCCTTCTTGACCTCCTTCTTGACCTGTGGAATCAAGATCCCCTTCAGTGTGGCAACGATTACTTGTATGCCCTCCATATGTAGGGTATCCTCTCTTAACTCCTCGATATACTCGGCGTCCGTCTCGTAAGTGTCGGCCAGGTCCTCCTGTGTGACCTCATACTTGTCAAGTTGCTTTTGAATACTGAGCAACCTGGTTTCCACCTCCACTCTAGACGCCGAATCAAAGAATTTGTCGATGTCAGAGGTCAAGACCGTCAAAGAGCCCTTAAGCCCAGCCCGACGCCTTTGTACACTTTTAGCCATGATTATACTGGAAGGAAATTTATTGATGTTGTTATAATAATAATAATAATAATAATAGTTCTTAAAGCTAGCGCATGCTAAGCTAGCTAAGGATAGCTCAATAAGGCCGATTAGGCGTATTTCCATTGGGGTCCTGTACTACTACCCCATCCCTTTGCTCTTGAGGGATGGTAACGACTCAGTGCTTGTGAAAAATCTTTAATGCGCCGAGCGTGGGCGCGAACCCGGGCCTTCTGGGTGGAAGTCCGAGACGCTAGTCACTACACCAAGCGAGCCGCTTGATGTTAAATCAAACTATCAATGCCAGACCGAATAAGTAGCGGACAACAATACAGTACTCCGAGAAATCAAATTAAATCGCGAGCTGAAAATAAAACACCCTCACGAAATACAGAATAAGAATTGTGCGCAATGTAGACTAGCAATCTGGAGCCTTTCAATTTAACTCCTTACATAATTTAGAATTTATAGAATCATTACACCATAATTCAAGAAAAGCCGGGAGGGAAATTTAGTACAATACAGTATAGGCCAAAAGTCTCTAAATGTAAAAAAAGAGGTACCGTTTTAAAGTTATAATAAATTCAAGAATTTTAAGAGAGAGAGAGCCAATAGGGTAATTTAAACAGGCTAAACTCAATGGGTACCGCTAATTTTATATTATTAAATTTAATAAATGTGAAAATTGTACACAAGAAATGTTTATATCAAAGAAGTCACAAGAAAAAAGGTTTTGAGTTGGATTAACACACACTCAGCCTATCAGCTATCATATTACCCCGCCTTCAGGGCACATGACGAGAGTAGAATTTAGAAAGATATGTGAATGAATAAAGAAGTTATTTGACAGTATAATTTTGATATAGATTGAATAACCTTAACTTTTGAAATTATTATACAGTACAGTATGGATGATTTTAATCTTAGTGCCAATCAATTGTTATATAATTTGGGCCTAAAGGATTTGCAATCAAAAGTTAATTAATATATTGTACCAACTTTGAAGGATTATTAATCTAGCCTATACTAATTCTGTTGATCCACTCTAACGTCATGGTGGGCAAACATCTCGTCGTATGACCTGGCGACCAAGGCATACTCGTCCTGCCCAAAGCACCGGCGGCAGGTGGCCAGGATCTCCGAAAAGAGACGCTTTGATGCCTCGTGCGTGAGGTGTACTCCGTCGGGACCGAAGTCCGCCTCAGAGGTATTCATATACTGATAGCGCTCCCGGGTGAATGGGATATGGCGCTTTAGCCAACGGTTAACCGCATTTCTAATGCGGTTAAACTCGTCCATAGAGACCCCTCGTGGAGCCTGCCGCTTCTCTACCCCAATCACCCGGACTTCTCCCCCCGAGAGCCGCACCACCTCCTCAGCTAGGACCTCGATCCCCTCCGCTATCTCTCTCGGACTGACCCCGCTCCTTATCTCGTTCCCTCCTATCACCAAGAAGGTCAAGTCGGGCTTCAGCTCTAAAAACTGACCCCAGGCTTCTGTTGACCTCAAGGTGCTTACGCGGGCACCTGGGGCGGCCAGAGGAGTCACGAAAAAGAAACTAGTGAAAGGTTTAAGGACCAATTATATGGTTAATCTAGATAAAGTGGACTGTATATTATTAATTTGGAAGAAGCATTAACCATATAGAATAATTACCCGTTAGATGAACTCAGCTGGTGATTGGAGGATGGCGGAAAATAGGCTAGTTGACTTGAAGTGGTTAGTAAGGTAAACACGCTTATGGAAAGAGGCTACAATAGGCTAGGATAGGCTAGATATTTACGTTACTTTTGTGATAACTAACAAAGATGATGATGTAGTGACTATATGAAATATGAGATGAAAGTGAAGCGAAAACACCTAATATATGAAACTATATGAAGAAGGCTTAGCGTGTGTAGCTGGGACGGAGGTTGGTTGGAGAGTCAGAGCGAGCGCGTTGTGTTTGTCTCTGTCGTGACCTACCGCGCACGCGCATAACATTTGGAAAATGTATCCCACCTTTTTTACAATGAGATACTTATGAACAATCTTAAATAATACAAATATATATATAATTTATATGGGAATTATAATCCTACAATATTTTCCCATATACAACTACAGAATAATATATTCTACCCAATCATGGAACGTTCGACCATGGTTATGGAAGCGTTCAACTTAAGACTACGGAATGATACGTAACGCTACATCAACCCAGATTACGTAATCGAGACTGTTCACACTAGATAGAGTATACTAAGTATGGACACATATGTTCTAAAAAGATATTGATATAGGACTGAATAACACCATCTAAAAATTTGCTGATGACACAAAGCTAGGAAACTCAGTATTAACCGAAGACAACAGAAACAAACTACAATCAGACTTAAATATAATAGTTAAATGGTCAGATAAGTGGCTGATGCGATTGAATGTTGCTAACTGAGAGGTCTAAACAAATCGGTAGTAAAAATAAATACAATGAATACAAGATAAATGACCAACCAATAAAAACTACTGCATTAGTTAAAGACTTGGGGGTACTAATATCTGAACACCTAAAAACCTCAGAATAATGTGCAGCAGCTGCGAACAAGACCAATAGAACTTTGGGATTTTTAAAATAAATGTTACTTATAAAAATGAGAACATTATAGTACCGTTACACAATAGCAGAGTGAGGCCCCATCTTGAATATGGTGTACATTTTTGGTGGTCTCCTTATCTAAACAAATACATTGAGAGACTCAAGTCAGTACATCGTATGAGCCACAATGTTAATACCATTACTAAGACATATATCATATCATAAAAGATTATATATAAAATAAATTTGTGTTTACTTAGGAAAGAAAGATTGAGAGATCAATTAATCATGTGTTTCAAGATATTAAAGGGATTTGACAAAATTTATCCCGAGTCACTGTTCACAATCAATAATAGTTCATCAACTCGAGGAAACGGGATGACATTAAATACCAAGAGAGCCTAACTCGATGTCACAAAGTTTTTTTTTCTTCTACAGTGTAGTCAACGAGTGGAGCAATTTTCCGAGGAAAGTGCTGCAATGGAATACAATCGACGCATTTAAAAGGAACCTAGATATTCATTTTGAGAAGGTTGAGGTAATACAAGTTAAAAAATAATAATAACTATATAATAAAAAAACTAGGTTAAGTATCAATAGCACTTATTTTCCAAATTCGATCTTTTACTTTAAATTTCCAGGCAGAACTGTTTTCATTCTAATGGAGGCCTTTTTACCCAGCTGTATTTCATGCCAACCTTTGGTCAGAGGGAGTATTGGGTGTGGAAAGACCCTTCTGCTTTGCTAGCCTTACCTTCCACTTGGTATCAAACTTTGTTAGAACTAAGTCCGAACTGCCTAGTAGGGGCTGCAAAGTCTGTGCAGTCTGTGTATCTAAGTAACTCTATGTAACTTTATCTCACTCTCACTCTCTCTCTCTCTATATATATATATATATATATATATATATATATATATATATATATATATATATATATATATATATATATATATATATATAATACCCTGGGGGTAAGGGATAAGACTATGCCCCAAGTGCCTTCTACGTGTCGTAAGAGGCGACTAAAGAGGTTGGGTCGGTGGGCTTGCGACCCCCAACCGTGAAAATTACGTAGCAACGAAAAACGAACGAACAGCCTGACAATCTTCCGGACAATCTTAGAATAGCAACGTGGAATGTGAGAGGCATGAATGATGACACAAAAGAGAGAGAGGTCTTGGAAGTGTTAGTGAATGCCAGGCTGGATGTATGTGGAATGACGGATACCAAATGGAGGGGAACAGATGTGAGAGAGTGGGAGTGTGGAATGGGTGTGTGTGCTGGAGTGAGTGAGGGAGCAGCGAGAGAAGGTGCGTGTTTGTTTGTAAGTAACAAATGGAAGGAGCGTGTAAGATACTATGGGTCTGTGGGTTCAAGGATTGTGTGGGTGAGAATGAAAGTAGGAATACAAACGTGGGTGATTGTGTGTGTGTATGCTCCGACAGAGGTTAAACTTGTAAGAGAGAAAGAGGAGTTCTGGGTGAATGTGGAGGCATGCCTGGATAAGTTTGACAATAACAAAAGAATATTTCTGATTGGGGATATGAATGGGAAGGTGGGTGATAGGAAAGTTGACGGAGTGGTGGGAGGGTAGAGGGTACCGTCAGAGGTGAATGGGAATGGTAGTGCATTTGTGGACGTATGTGTTGGGAGGAGGTTGTGGATAGCCAACACCTTCTTCTGACACAGAATGATACACAGGTACACATGGAAAGTGGTGTGGAAGATAAAGGATAAGGATAATACAGTGGTAGAACAAAAGGCACTTATTGATTATATATGTGTGGATTAACAAATGAAGAAATCTGTGCTGGAGGCTAGGGTGTATAGGGGTATTGGAGGAGTCTGTCTGATCATTATGTAGTATTAGCTAAAATTAAGATACAAAAGAAGTGGGTGAGGAGAGCTGGAGAGAGGCGAAAGGAAGGTGGAATGGTGAGGAGGGTGGAGAGGCTACAGGAGGAGGAAATCAGGGAAGAGTACAGGAGAGTAGTAGAAAGGCGACTAGGGGAGTTCGACCTGGAAGATATGGAGGAAGTGGAGGAGATGAGCAAGGTGTTTAAGGAAGAGATCTGTGCAGCATGTGAGGAGGTATTTGGAGTAAGGAGAAGAGGGAGGGGAGTGAAAGGTACAGCATGGTGGACAGAAGAGGTATGAATAGCTGTGGAAGACAAGAAGAAAGCCTATAGAGAGTGGTTGGGTAGTAGAGGGAATGAAGATTTGGAGAGCCAGAAACGAGCGAGGTACGTGGAGAGAAAGAGAGTGGTGAAGAGAGTAGTGAAGGAAAGTAAGAGAAGAGTAGATGAGGAATTTGGAAGGAATCTGGGTGTAAAATGGAGGGAGTGTAAGAAATTATTCTGGAAAAAAGTCAAGAAAATTAGGGAAGGTAGCAAAGGAAACAGTAAGGGTGTGAAAGATAAGAATGGGAGAATGCTAGCCGAGCAGCAAGAGAGAGTAAAAAGATGGAGGGAGTACTTCAACGAGTTGCTAAATGTAAGGAATGAAGCACCAGCAAACATAGTTGGATGGGGTATGGGAGGGAGAAGAAAAGAAGTGGTGGAGGAGGAGGTGGGGATCAGGAGGTCAGAAGTGTGGGAAGCCATGAAAAGAGTGAAGTTGGGGAAAGTACCAGGAACAGATGGAGTGTGTGGGGAAATGTTGAGGTATGGTGGTGAGATAGTGATCGAATAGGTATGGAAAATGTGCAAACTAACATGGGAGAGCACCTGATGACTGGAAGACAAGCATGTGTGGTAACCACCGAGGAATATGTCTTCTAAGCGTAGAAGGGAAGGTGTACAGTAGGGTAGTGATTGAGAGAGTGAGAGTGAGAATGGAGAAATGGATAGGTGATGAGCAGAGAGGTTTTAAGAAGGGAAGAGGATGTGTAGATCAGATTTTTACCCTTAATTGTGTTGTGGAGAAATATCTGGAGAAGCAACAAAAGGTGTATGTTGCTTTTATGGACTTGGAGAAGGCCTATGACAGAGTGGATAGAGAAGGTATGTAGAAAGTACTTAGAATATACGGAGTAGATGGCAAGTTGCTGAAAACAGTGAAGAGCATGTATGAGGGTGCAAAGGCGGCAGTACGTGTGGAGAATAAGCAGAGCGAGTTCTTTGACCTGAATGTTGGGTTGAAACAGCGGTGTGTGATGTCCCCGTGGTTGTTTACTGTATATATGGATGGAGTCATGAAAGAAATACTAGGAAGAGCAGTGGATGTTTGTGTATCGCTGAAAAGGGAGGGAAATGAGTGGAAGCTGCCTGTAATGCTGTTTGCTGATGATACAGTTCTGATGAGATATAATGAATGGGAGTTACAGGGTCTGGTAAATGCGTTTGGAACAGTGTGTGAAAAACGGAATCTGAAGGTAAATGCGGGGAAGAGCAAGGTTATGGTCTTTGAAAGGGGTGAAGCCACAGAGTGTGAGGTGAGGTTGAACGGTCAGGCTATGGAGATTGTCAGCTCATTTAATTATCTGTGCAGTGTTTTGAGTAAAGATGGGACTATAGATGAAGAAGTGCGGGAGAGGGTGCAACAGGGGAGGAGGGTTGTAGGAATGCTGAAAGCAGTAACAAGAAATAGGGTGGTCAGTATGGAAGTGAAGATGTCCTTGCATGACAGTGTGGTAATCCCGACACTGACTTACGGAAGCGAAGTATGGACGTTTGAGAAGAGACTCAGACCAAGAGTGAGAGGCGTGGAAATGAGTTACTTGAGAAGTGCATGCGGAGTTACATGGAGCGATAGACAGACGAATGAGGAAGTAAGAAGGAGGTTTGGTGTGGAGGTAGATGTGCTGGAAAGTGTGAAAAGGAACACCTTGAGATGGTTCGGCCATATGGAACGTATGGGAAGCGAGAGAATGACTAAGAAGGTGTACGAGAGTGAGGTGGTAGGACAGAGAGGGAGAGGTAGACCGAAGGAGAGATGGAAGGATGGAGTGAGGAAGTATATGGATGAAGGCGGTGCTGGTTGGGAGGAGGGGCGTCGACTGACTGGGAACAGAGGTGCATATGGGGGCGGTTCGTTCGTGGCCACCCCTTCGGGGATCATGGCGTCAGGCAATAGATAGATATATATAAATATATATATATATATATATATATATATATATATATAAACATATGGCGGTATATATACATATATATATATATATATATATATATATATATATTTATACTGTATATATATATATATCTTCTTTCTTATTTTACTAAGTCATGGTCATCCTCCATTTGGGACTTCGGTGAGACTTTTTTTGTTGCGCTAGACATTTTGAATGGCCTTCGATAGAGTCTGGCACAAATCCCTTATTTCCATACTACACTCCTACGGTTTCTATCTCTCCATCTGTGCCTTTGTCTCCTTTCCTTTCCGGCTGTTCCATAGCTGTGGTTGCGGACAGCCACCGTTCACTTTCTCAACTTATCAACTCCGGTGTTCCTCAGGGTTCTATCCTATCTCCAATTATCTTCCTATTATTCATTAACGACCTTCTCAACTGCACCTCCAGCCCCATTCATTCATATGATGACGACTCAACATTACACTATTCAACTAGCCTTCCACAACAGTATTCACAGCAGGAACTTTAAAACTCACATAAGGAGGCCATAACACCCCTATCTTCTGATCTCTCTACTATCTCTAATTGGGGCAGAGAAAACCTTGTTACTTTCAATGCTTCCAAAACTCAATTTCTCCATCTGTCTACTCGTCACTCTCTTCCAGAAAATTATAACCTACTCTACAAGAACATACAAATTATTAGTTCACCTTCTCTTAATATTCTCGATGTCTCTTTTTCTTCTGATCACTCATGGAAAGATCATATTATCACTCTTGCTAAAACAGATTCCCAGAAGTTGGGTGTGTTCAACCGCCTCTAGGTCTTCTTTACCCCTGTGCAGCTTCTTGTTCTGTACAGGGGCACAGTGCGTCCATGTATTGACTATTGTTCACACAAGTGGGGAAGATCCTCTCACACAGCACTTCTAGACAAAGTAGAAAGGAAAGCCTTCCGTCTCCTTAACTCACCTCGACTCACCAATTCTCTGCAGTCTCTCTCTCTTTGCCGCAATATTGCATTTCTCTCACTATTCTACCACTATTACAATAATCAGTGTTCCTCAGAGCTCTCACAGTGTATACCACCCCTTCTTCGTAGAGCACGTAGCACCCGTCTTGCAAAATAATCCCACCCCTACTCTGTGCAACTCTTCATCCCAAGAGTAAAACATTATTCTAAATATCTCTTATATTCAACAGCCGAGCTCTGGAACTCTCTCCCAGAATTAGTCTTTCCCTCTTCCTAAGACTTATATTGCTTCAAACTCAGTGTCTCCAGGTATTTTGGCTCCAATGTCCCTTGATTTTGGCCCTGTCACTCTTTAATCTTTGGGGGAGTTTTTAGCGAAAGTGTTAGCAAAGAGTTCAGCTTTGTCAGAAGAAGAAGTGACGGTGGTGCCGTCATATCGGAAAATAGGAGGGAAAGACGTAGAAGGAAAGTTGTTGGAGAAGTGTTTTTGCCTAGATGCCAGAAGGCTTAGGAAGAGCTAGAGTTGGATAGTTTAATGCATTTATTATTCACAAAAGAATGTTTGGCGAGGCGAAGAACAGATTTGGCTTGATTCTGGGCAGAAACATAAGAAGTATGGGATTCTTGAGTTTGAAAGCGACGGTACTGTTTGAATGCTTCCTCCTTATTGCGGACAGCAGTAGAACAAGCGTGAGTAAACCAAGATTTTTCTGCATTAGACTGAGAGAAAGAAAATGGAATGTATGCTTCCATGCCTGAGAGGATTACCTCGGTAATGCGTTCAGCACTCTCCGAGGATTACGGGAAACTGCATAAGGCCATGCGGCCCACACGAGGCAGCTTCCATCTATGGGAAATCAAAGAAGTACTGCCGGAGAGTCTCCCAGTCGGCAGCGACAAAGTGCCACAAGCGCCGCCGGCTGGGAGGGTCGGATTGCCGTACTGGAGAGATAGGACAGGTGACAGAGATAAGTTTATGGTCGGAAGAGCCCAATGGAGAGAAAAGATTTACAGTAAAAGTAGAAGGGTTAGTTATAAGTTAAGAATGTTGGGCCGATTTCCGGAGCGATCTGGGATAGAGGTGGGTTGCTGGATAAACTGCTCTAGGTCATTTAGGATAGAAAAGATGTAGGCTTGCTCACCAGGTTGGTCAGTAGAAAGAGAGGAGAACCATTGGCGGTGGTGAACATTGAAATTTCCTAGGATGGAGATTTCTGCGAAAGGAGAGATGGATAGAATGTGTTTCACTTTAAAAGTTAGATAGTTAAAACAATTTGGATAGTCAGTAGAATTAGGGGAGAGATAAACAGCGCAGAAATATGTAGTTTGAGAGTAACAAGAAAGCTTTAGCCAGAGAGTTGAGAATTCAAAAGAATCAAAGTTGGGAACACGAGAGAAAGCAAGATTGTTGCGTACATAGACTCGTCTGTTCTATCCTAAATGATCTAGAACAGTTAGTTCAACAACCCACCCGTATCCCGGACCGCCCTGAAGATCAGCCCAACATCTTTGACTTATTTCTAACCTCTAATCCTTTTGCTTATACTGTAAATCTTCTCTGTCCATTGGGCTCCTCCGATCATAACCTCATCTCTGTCACCTGTCCTGTCTCTCCAGAACAGCCTTCTGACCCCCCCAGCCGACGGCGCTTGTGGCACTTTGGCGCTGCAGACTGGGATGCTCTAAGGCAGTACTTCCGCAAGGATGGCACTCATCTAAACCCTGTGGGTTCAGCACGCATGGGTCGTCTCCTACACGAAGCAGTCCGCAGCCATGGATCAAAAAACGCCATCCGAGAAGAAGCAGCAGTGACATAAATCATCCAACGCCAAGAAAAAACAGAGGCAACCGAGGACCACCAGCGATAAGGACCGGAGACAGCGAGGACCGAGGACAGCCATGAACATAAATGTAGATCCGACAAGAACCAAAAATATTATTAAAGAGCGTTCCGTGAGTTCTAAAATAACAAATTTAAAGGTTTTCTATGCAAACGCTCGTAGCATACGCAATAAATTTTCAGATTTAGAGGAGCTAGTGTTTACAGAAAATTATGATGTGATTGGCATAACAGAATCTTGGCTCAATACAGAAGATAGAGACTTTTTAGCAGAGTATTCACTTCCCGGTTATGTAATGTTTGAGAAAAGCCGAATAAATCGAAATGGAGGTGGCGTTTTACTTTATATCAAAGAAAGTCTTAACTTGTCAAAACCTCAAATTGTGAACGTCGACACATCTTTTGTGCTAATAAAGAATAATAAAGGTACCAAAATAATACTTGCATTAATATACAGACCTCCAGCTCAATCAGTGCAAACTGACCGAGAAATTTACGAACAAATTGCAGATGTAAGTAACTCACAAGATACCGTAATTTTTGGTGACTTTAATTTACCTGTGACCAAGTGGGGCGATACTCTTACTTCACACTCCGGACATGACTTGTATACGAACTTGCAAGAGAGTTCGCTTTATCAATTTGTTGGAACGCCGACCCGTGGTAATAACGTTCTTGACATTGTACTTGCAACAAAAGAAGAATTAATAGAGAATTTGAATGTTGGTGATGAATTCAGTAACAGCGACCATCATACGATAACTTTCACTTTAAAGTTTACTAGTAACGAACCAAATAGTAGCATCGAAAAAGTCCCTAATTTCAAGAAAGCAAACTTCCATAAACTTAGAGCTATGTTTAAAGAAACTGACTGGAGCTTTTTAATTCACAATAACGACATAAATACATCTTGGAAGTTATTCGAAGCCACTTACCTAAAAGCAGTGCAAGACTGCATACCATCGAAAACTCGGCGTCCAGGCCATAATAATAAGCCCAAATGGTGGAATAAAGATATTTCAAACTGCCTGCTTGCTAAAAAATTTGCTAATGATAGATTATAATCCTCACAAAATGACGAAGAACGGCTGAAATTTGTAGAGCTACGACGCAAAGCCAAAAAGTTAATTAAGCAAAGTAAAAAGACCTTAGAGTTACATATTGCGAATCAAAGTAAAACAAACCCGAAAGAATTCTACAGTTATATCAGAAAGAAAAAGTAGTTACTTCAACTGTTGGACCGTTAGTCGATGAAAATGGAGAATACACCAAAGACGAAGAACAAATGAGTAATGCCCTCAATACCTTCTTTGCATCAGTTTTTACAACAGAAGACCTCAGTGATATCCCTACACCATCGCCGATTCAGATTGATAATTCAGATGTTTTAAGCAATATCACCGTTACAGAGAGAGAAGTATTGAATTGTTTAGATAAACTCAAGGTAAATAAAACGCCTGGACCTGATACAATCTCGCCTAGAGTTCTAAAGGAAGCTAAGGATGAGCTCTCTAAACCACTGACATTACTATTCAATAAATCCTTGCAGTCTGGAACTATGCCCGATCAGTGGAAGCTAGCCAACGTAACACCGATATTAAAAAAAGGCAGCAAATCCCTATCCAGTAACTATCGTCCAATTAGCTTAACCTCAGTTGTATGTAAAATGCTAGAAACGGTCATACGAGACAGACTCGTAAATCACTTAGAGGAAAATAACATACTTAAAGATACTCAACACGGCTTTCGTAAAAAACGTTCCTGTTTAACAAACCTCTTAGACTTCTTCCACGATATCCTCAACCTCTACGATGAGAGTAAAGCTGTAGATATTATATACCTTGATTTTCAAAAGGCCTTTGACAAAGTTCCCCACAAACGTTTACTGCTAAAACTAAAAGCGCATGGAATACAAGACGGTGTGTTGAAATGGATAGAAAATTGGCTCAGCGACAGAAAGCAAAGAGTAGTCATAAACGGTAAGGCATCAAAATGGACCAATGTAAGTAGCGGGGTACCCCAGGGATCGGTACTAGGACCAATTCTCTTTCTAATTTACATCAACGACATAGATGAGGGTCTCACCTGTACAATCTCAAAATTTGCTGACGATACAAAAAATGCAAATAGCGTACTCTCAAAAGAACATGTTGACGATATGCAACACAATCTAGATAAATTGTCATGTTGGGCCCAAATTTGGCAAATGAGTTTCAATGCGGATAAATGTAAAGTACTACATATCGGATACCTAAATGAGAAAGCAAACTATTCGATGAATGGCACTCAGCTTAAGAATGTAAACAGAGAAACCGATCTGGGAGTAACAATATCGAGTAACCTAAAACCGAGTCAACAATGTTCAGAAGTTGTTAAGAAGGCAAACAAAATAATTGGCTTTATAGGCAGGTCATTTGAGCATAAATCCAAAGAAGTTATCCTAACCCTTTACAATTCCTTAGTCCGCCCTCTTCTGGAATACTGCGTTCAATCCTGGTGCCCTTATTACCAAAAAGATATAAACAAGCTAGAACGAGTTCAACGTAGAGTTACCAAAATGATACCTAGCCTAAAGAACAAACCATACGAAGAGCGTCTTAGAGAATTAAATCTATTTCCTTTAACCCAGCGCAGATTAAGAGGCGACTTAATTCAAGTGTTCAAAATCATCAAAGGCATCGACAATATGAACTGTAGTAAGTACTTCACTATCGACCAATCTAATTACACGCGGGGAAACGGTTGCAAAATTATTGGTAAATCTTTTAACTCGCACGAATCTAAGAATTTCTTCTTCAATCGAGTTGTCAACTTGTGGAATGGGCTTCCCCGAAACGTTATAGACTGCATCACCGTTGATTCATTTAAACTCCGCCTAGACAAATATCTCGCATCAAACCCGCGACTGACTGCGTTTGTAAATGAATAACTTTATTTTATCCCCCCCTCAGTTACTAACCCATCTGTCCCCTACTAACTTCCTAATCCTGCCACGGACATTAGTTCCAGGGCAGTAATTCCCTTTCCAATGTTCCCTTACCCACTCTAAACCACTGTTTGGACACTTGATCCTCAGTGGTTTGGAGGACAAGCAACCTAGAAGGGTCACTGGATCTGTTGTTGCTTGATTTCCTTTGTACTCCTTTGTACTCCTTTGTACTACTTCATTTATTTCCCATGGAATGAATTTTGCTTCCGTGGCCAGGGACCGTCAGAGAGTGCCGAGTGCATTACTGATGAAATCTTTTCGGGCATGGAAGCATATAATATCCCATTCTCTTTCTCTCAGACTCACAAAAATCTTGGTTTACTCACGCTTGTTCTACTACTGTTATAAGGAGGAAACATTCAAACGGTACCGTCGCCTTCAAACTCAAGAATCCCGTACTTTGTATGTCTCTGCCCAGAATTAAGCCAAATTTGTTTTTCGACTCGCCAAAAACTCTTTCATCATTAACAAATGCTCTGAATGTTGCAACTCTAGCTTTTCCCAAGCTTTTTGGTATCTTGCCAAAAAATTCTCCAGCAATTTCAGTTTCTCCTCTATCCCACTCTGACGGTACCACCGACACCTCTTCCTCTGACAAAGCTGAACTCTTCATTCAAACTATTGCTTAAAACTCCACCTTGGATGATGCCGGTGCTATTCCTTCCTCTCCACCCCCTTCTCACTTACTTATGCCTAATATCATAATCTCTTCTAAGGATATACTCTCAGCCCTCTTTGGGCTTAATACTAAGAAGGAGTACGGACCGGATGGTGTTCCTCCTGTTGTACTCAGAAACTGTTTTTCCATGCTGACTCCCTGCCTAGTGTTACGACTGGGGTTCAAATATATCAGGGCTCTTATTCATTGGACTAGTAATGGCATAAATGTTACAACGGAAAGCGCTAGCTCCAACCTCTGATGTATATTCCCAGTGAACAAAGAACACAAATACTCTACAGAGTTCTATATGCAATAATAGGCTATCAAACTCTCAATAAATGTGCGTCTACTCTAGGCTTAATGTTATGTGAAAACAGCCTATTACTACCTATAACCGAAGGTGCTTGGTTATGGTATGCAAAGTAAGGTGGTAAGAGAAGTTACAGCTTACGTTACTTTAATTAATAAATGTCAGGCACTCCTGCATGAAAGAAGTACACTAAAGTCCTTCAACACTAACAAGGAATCTTCTTTAAATGTTAGATGCTATAAAGATGCTCGTATCGGAAATGGAACCCAAAAAGGCAGGCAGCGGAACAATGCTCGTGCAGGCTATGCACACAAAAAGGCAGAATATATATATAATGCCGTCGGAGCCAAGAATATCCTAAACACAACAACAATAATAATAATCGCCACGACAATGCAGTATTCCTATCAACAAAAAGAGCCTAAGTCGTTTGTGTCTCAATACATCAAACTAGGCTGCGAAATGCTTGTGTAATAATAAATGAGTATGCATAAAAAGAGTAATTGGTTTAATATACTTAATGTCTACTATGATTGATAAAGTCTAGCTAGAGTCAATGATACGAGATACTGGTGCGCATGGCATGCCGCATAGCCTAGTGCAAATCTCAAGTCTGTGCGTCAAATATTACGTTATAGGGAAGGGTAGCTCTCTTGAGAAACCTTAATACCGAAGTATTAAGCGTTCTCCTGGCGTACCTCAAAGACAAACAATCGAGACTAGAACAGTGCAGAATGGTATAGGCAAAAAGCCCTCATTCGTGCATGCTCTACTCTCAATGGCACACAGACTAGAATTTACTCAATCAACTCCAGTTCTCAGGTATGTCGTGCAGCTTTTAACTAAAGCCAGCACTCATAGGAAACAATACCTTATAATATCAGACTCCTAGTCTAGCATTATCTAATCCAGCAGAACACTAAAAATTAAAGGAAGCGGTACTATGAAATATGGATGCTAACCAATGCTTCGTGATCAACTTATCTTAACAACTAACATACATGGGTTATATCAGACCTTAACGCACAATACAACTAGCCAGCATGAAGCTGATTTTGCAGAGTTAACCAGAGGGGATATAATGTTAATAAAAGGTGGTGAAAGATATGGAAAATGAGAGAGATAGGCAGAGGAAAAGATTCTCAGGTGCGAGCGGGGTACAGGTAGCAAGGGAAAAGATGGGTGCGTTCTAGAAACCAGATCTGAGGGAGAGAGTGGCGAGGAACTGTATATATACTCGCACCAGCTCGAGCCGCGTGGGAAAAAAGCGGTTACAAGTCCTCTAGCCACTACCAAAGTAGTTAGCAAAACATTACGTCACCAAGCATGGTAAAGAACTCCCTCAACCAATCCCCACGAGGCCAGCCAGCTGTGACGTCATCGAGCGGGGCAAAAACACTACGCGCCCCCTCTCACTCTGTTCTACTCTCTCTCTCTCTGATCTTATCATTACTAGTTAAGGATAAAACATATACTTTACAATTAAATATATAAAGCCTTGACATGGGTGAAAACAAAGAGCCTTTCTGGACTGCCCATGACACAAGCTTTCATATGAAATAAAGCACACTCTAATACACAAACTGTAGCCCCATCCACTGCCCTGGCGATCCTAGCGGGTCACTGTAGGACAAGCCATGCGGTTCTAACGGAGTGGTTAACGTCACACTAGGCAAACTCTTTCGGCTCTGTCTATTCTCTAACGTCTTTCCTTCATGCTGGAAATTTGCTCTTATTCAACCAGTCCCCAAAAAGGGTGACTGCTCTCAACCCTCCAACTATCGTCCAATTGCTCTCATTTTTTGCATATCTAAAGTTTTTAAACTATTCTTAACTCAAAATTTCATAAAACTGTATATTCCCATAATCTACTTTCAGATCGCCAGTACGGTTTCCTTATGGTTTGACTCTACTGGTGATCTTCTTGCTTATCTTACTAACTATGGGTCATCCTCCTTTCGGGACTTCGATGAGACATTTGCTATTGCTCTAGACATATCGAAAGCCTTCGATAGAGTCTGGCACAAGTCATAAATGTCTAAACTACCCTCCCTAGGTTTCTATCCCTCTATCTGTGCCTTTATCTCTAATTTCCTTTCAGACCACTCCATAGCTGCAGTTGTGGACGGCCATCGTTCATTTCCTCAACCTATCTACTCCGGTGTTCCTCAGGGTTCTGTCCTGTTTCCAATTCTGTTTCTAATATTTATCAATGATCTCCTCAACTGTACCTCTAGTCCTATCCACTCATATGTTGATGACTGTACCTTACACTATTCTACAATTTGTTCACATCAACCCAGCATACAACCGCTCCAAAATAAACGTGCTGAGGCCATAGAGCCTATTTTCTGATCATTCAATTATTTCTGATTGGGGTAAAGACAATCTTGTTACTTTCAACCCCTCCAAGACCCAGTTTCTTCATCTATCTCTCTATCACAATCTTCCACTAGACTAACAACAATTCTTCAACAATACAGAACTCAACCCTTCATCTTCTCTCATTATTGTAGGTGTATCTTTTTCATCTGACCTTTCTTGGAAAGTTAAGTGTGCTCAACCATCTCTGTGGGTTCTTCACCACTGCACAGCTTATTGCTCTGTATCCTGGCATTGTGCGCCCCTGTATTGAGTATTGTTCGCATGTGTGGGGAATCTCGACCAATATCGCACTTCTCGAATGAGTAGAATCAAATTAATTTTGCCTCATCAACTCGCTTCCTATTACTAGTTCCCTACAATCTCGTTCTACACGCCACAATGTTGCATCTCTCACTTTTCTATCGCTATTACAACAATCAGTGTTTTTCAAAGCTCTTTCCCCTCCCTTGCGGCGAGTGAGTCTGTCCAGTTCTCCAATCCAAATATTGTCAAATTTGTTGTCTTTCTTCTACTCGACAACTGAACTCTGGAACTCTCTCCTTCAATCAATCTTTCCTTCATCCTATCACTTAAACTGCTTTAAAATTTGTGTGTACAACGTCCCTTGAATTTGGCTCTGTCACTCTTTTAACTTTTGGGGAGGCACTTGTTACAGGCAACCTGCCTTTTTTCTCCTCCATACACATAGGAAAAGAAAATTATTAAAGCATGGACTCTCGTCTTGTCTTTTCGTGGTTCAAGTCCCGGCTAAAAGTAAAAACGTATATATATATATACAGGCTATATATATATATATATATATATATATATATATATATATATATATATAACCGGATCAAACAAGATGACCTCATTTTTTTTTTATATATAACAATTATAAACGATCTGCCAGAGCGACCGTATATGGTAAGTTATAGTGTTTAACCTATTATTCTTGGTAGTCCTCACTGGGTTAAAAAGTCGTCTGTTGTTCGTCTGCTCAAGTGGAAAGGGACAGTTCTACGTATACGGGGGGGGGGGGGGGGGGGGACACAAAGAAGGAGTGCTGTTACTGTGTCCTACCTTTATGAGTAATAAGTAGTTCTCTATTTCTTTTAGGGAGGTAATACTTAACATATTATTATATTTTTAAACAAAAAGTAGTGATTATAATACTTAATAGTGATCGACACTCATAAGAAAGTAGAAAAGTTTGGATTGTAAAAGCTTTTGTAAGTCTGAAGAAAAAAAAGACAAGCACAAACTATGTGTACGCAATTTCTTTGACAAGCACAAACTATGTGTACGGTATTTCTTTGACAAGCACAAACTATGTGTACGGTATTTCTTTGACAAGCACAAACTATGTGTACGGTATTTATTTTCCATTCTTGCCTCCCGTGTATTTGGTCCCCTTTCCCCCCCCCCCCCCCCCCTCTCTCTCTCTCTCTCTCTCTCTCTCTCTCTCTCTCTCTCTCTCTCTCTCTCTCTCTTATTGGTAGAGATAATGGTGGTGGTGACGTCACGGCCCCTCCCTCTCCATGTCCCGCTCTGATTGGCTGTCTTGTAGATGGATGGTGGGCGGGGGTCGAGGAGGGTAGAGGGAAAGTGCTGAGATGGAGGGAAGGGATTGTTGTGTGTCTTTGTGTAAATTGTATTTGTGCATATGTGTATGTGTTACGGGTCTTTATGTGAGAAGTGCCTGTGTGTGTGTTTGTTTGTTGAAGGTGTGTGTTAAAAGCGTGTGTATATTTATGCAGCAACGGTTGGTTTCTGTGTGTATTGAAATTGCGTGTATATGTGTATGCATAGACTACAATAGATCTGGACTGGACACGAAAATGGAACTTTACAGTAAGGGACACAATATCGGAGAACGAACCCCAAAGTTCGAACCTGGAGACCGCGAAAATATCACATTTTCGCGGTTTCGAGGTTCGAACTTAGGAGTTCCTTTTCCGATTTCGGGTCCCTTACTGCAAAGTTCCATTTTCGTGTCCAGTCCAGATCTACTGTAGCCTATGGTGTATGGTACAAGAGTGAGTGTCATAAAGGTGTGTGTGTGTGTGTGTGTGTGTGAGAGTCGAATATGTTGTATGTATGCTAAGGGATGCAGGTGTGAGTGTTTTGTGTGTATCAAGGGTATGAGTGTTTTTTGTGTTTTTTTTCTATGTGAATGAGGGAGACAAGAGACAGAACTGCCTGCAGCGAGTGCTTCCCCCAGAGTTGAAAGAGTGACAGGGCCAAAATCAAGGGACGTTCGAGCTAAAATGCCTGGACACACGGAGTTTGAAGCAATTTAAGTTATAGGAAGAGGGAAAGATTGATTCTGGGAGAGAGTTCCAGAGCTCAGCAGTTGAATAGAAGACAGTCTGAGAATAGGGTTTCACTAATGGGTTGGAGAGTTGCACAGAGTAGGGGTGGGATTGTGTTGCAAGACGGGTACTACGTACCCTACGTAGAGGAGGTGGTATACACTGGGAGCTCCGAGGAACACTGATTATTGTAGTAGCGATAGAATAGCGAGAGAGATGCAACATTGCGGCGAAGAGAGAGAGATTGCAGAGAGTTGGTGAGTGGACGGGAGTTAATGATACGAAAGGCTCTCGTTTCTACTTTGTCTAGGAGTGTGGAGTGAGAGGATCCGCCCACATATGTGAACAATACTCAATGCAAGGATGCACTGTGCCCCTGCACAGAGCAAGAATCTGCGCAGGGGTAAAGGACCCCTTGAGGTGGTTGAGCACACCCAACTTCTGGCAGGCTGCCTTAGCAAGACTGGTAATATGGTCCTTCCAAGTGATAGCATAAGAAAAAGATACACTGAGAATATTAAGAGAAGATGAAGGATTGATTTTTGTATTGTTGAAGAATAAGGGATAGTCCTCCGGAGGTTCCGAACGGTAAGTTAGATGGAGAAATTGGGTCTTGGAAGCATTAAATGCAACAAGGTTTTCTCTACCCCAATTGGAAATAGTAGCTAGATCAGAAGATAAGTGTTCTATGTGTATGTGTGCGGCTGTGTGCGCTTGTGATAAGGGTGAAGGGTTGCATTAATTGTGTGTGTGTGTGTGTGTGTGTGGAAAAGGGTGAGTAAGTGTGGATCTGTGTGTGTGTGTGAGAGAGAGAGTTGGGGGTGGTCGAGATACAGAAGTGTTTTTGTGACAGAGAAATGGTTCGTCAACGCGAGTGTGTGTGTGAAAAAAAAATAACTGTACACATATATGAATAATACAATTAGAAGACATTATATTTGTTCCATAAATTTGCCACCAAATATTATTTTAATTCACGAAAGATCACAGGTCAGTTATTTCCTTGCTTCCAATCTAGATTAGGTGTATGGTATAGTTCCCACTAGGTTAAATTAGATTTTTGTTTAGGTAAGAATAGGATAAGTTAGGTAATTTGACTTGGAAAATTATCTTTTATAGAATTCATAATAGCCATAGCCATTGGAAAAACAGCATTTCTTTATAAATAATGTTTTCTAAACATTTACCATAAGACAAAAAATACCCAATATAACAGGAATAATATTCTGATTATATTCTCCCTTTCAAAACTTCTTAAATGAACCCCAAACCACATACTGTATACTTGGAAGAATTATTATGATGATTCGGTTCAATCCGAGATAATATCGAATATATGTACTGTAGGTGGCATTAGTGCCTTTTTTTCTATGAGTGAGGGAGACAAAAGGTAGAACTGCCTGTAGCGAGTTCCTCCCCCGGAGTAGAAAGAGCGACAGGGCCAAAATCAAGGCACGTTCGAGTCAACACGCCTGGACACACAGAGTTTGAAGCAATTTAAGTCATAGGAAGAGGGAAAGACTGATTCTGGGAGAGCTCAGCTGTTGAATAGAAGAAAGACTGAGAGTAACGTTTCACTCTTGGGTTGGAAAGTTGCACAGAGTATGGGTGGGATTGTGTTGCAAGACGGGTGCTACGTGCTCTACGAAGAGGAGGTGGTATACACTGGGAGAGCTCTGAGGAACACTGATTATTGTAGTAGCGATAAAATAGCCAGGGAGATGCAACATTGCGGCAAAGAGAGAGAGATTGCAGAGAGATGGTGAGTGGACGGGAGTTAATGATATGGAAGGCCTTCATTTCTACTTTGTCTAGGAGTGCGGTGTGAGAGGATCCTCCCCACACATATGAACGATACTCAATACAAGGACGCACTGTGCCCCTGTACAGAGAAAGAAGCTGTGCAGGGGTAAAGAACCCCTTGAGGCGGTTGAGCACACCCAGCTTCTGGGAGGCTGCCTTAGCAAGACTGGTAATATGGTCCTTCCAAGTGAAAGCAGAAGAAAAAGAGACACCAAGAATATTGAGAGAAGATGAAGGATTGATTTTTGTATTATTGAAGAATAAGGGATAGTCCGCAGGGAGTTCCTGAAGGGTAGATAGATGGAGAAATTGGGTTTTGGAAGCATTAAAGGCAACAAGGTTTTCTCTGCCCCAATTGGAAATATTAGTTAGATCAAAAGTTAATTGTTGTATGGCCTAAGAGTGTACTAGGTTATTGCCGCGGTACATTTCAGTCAATTTTTTTGTCTATGTGTATGATGGAGACAAAATGCAAAGCTGCCTGTAACAAGTGTCCCCCAAAAGTTGAAAGAGTGAAAGAGAACCAAATTCAAATACGCTAAGAGTCAAAATGTCTGGACACACGGAGCTTGAATCAGTTTAAGTCATAGGATGAGGGAAAAACAGATTCAGGGAGACAGTTCCAGAGTTTACTTGTTAGGCAGAAGAAACACTGGGAAAATCGGTTCACTCTTGGGTTATAGATTTATACAGAATAGGGAAGGGAATGTGTTGAAAGGTGGGTGCCCCCTACTCTCGGTAAGGAAGGAGGTATACAATGTGAAAACTCTGAACATCACTGATTATTGTAATAGCGGTATTAGAGTGAGAAAGATGGAACATTGCAGCATGTAGATAGAGATTGTAGAGAATTAGTAGAGGAGGCGAATTGGTGAGACAAAATGATTTTGACTATACCCTTTTGAGAAATGCGGTATCGGTGGAACCTCCCCATACATCCGAACAATGATTGATAGATGAGCGCACTGTACCACTGTACAAAGAAAGCTGTATGAGGTTAATGAACTCACAGAGACGGTTGAGCACACCTACTGTAACTTCTGGCTTCTGGGAAGCTATTTTAACAAGTGTGGCAATATGATCTTTCCAAGAAAGTTCAGAACAAAAAGAAACAACAAGAATATTGAGAGAAGATGAAGGGTTGACTTGTGTAATGTTGAAGAGTAAGGAATAGTCATTTGAAATTTTGTGATGGTAGATAGATGGATAAATGGGGTTTAAGAAGCATTGAAAGGAACAACATTTATATTTGCCCTAATCAGAAGTAGTTGATGGATTAGAAGATAGGCATGCTAGGGCCTCATCACATGAGTTTTGCAGTAATTGCAGGGTGGGTCGTTGTGGAAAATTAGTTGAATAGTGTAGGGTAGAGTCATCGGTATATGAGAAGATAGGAGTAGAGGTACAGTTGAGAAGATCATTAATGAAAATTAGAAAGAAAACTGGAGACAGGACAAAACCCTGAGGAATGCCGGATTTGATAGGTTGAGAAAGTGAATGTTGGCCATCCACAACCGAACCTATGGAACGGCCAGAAAGGACATTAGAGATAAAGGCACAGATAGAGGGATAGAAATCTAAGGAGGCTAGTTTGGAAATTATAAAATTTGTGCCAAATTCTATCGAAGCGATATGACGAGCACAATAAAAAGGTCTCACCAAAGTCCTGAAAGGAGGATGACCAAGAGTTAGTATGATAAGCAAGGAGATCACTAGTAGAGCAGTCCCTAAGGAAGCCATACTGGAGATCTAAAAGGAGATTATGCTTAAGAAATTATGAATTCAGAATAGATTAAAACGCTTTAGAGATGCAAACAAAAAATGAGAACAATTGGACGATAGTTGGATGGTTGAGAGGGGTCACACTTGTTTGGGGTAGGTTGAATGAGAGCAAACTTCCAGCAAAAAGGGAAGATGTTAGAGGAAAGACAGAGATGGAAAAGTTTGCCTCAGCAGGGATTTAGCATGCAAGAACAGTTTTTGAATACACCAGGAGGAACACCATCTGTACCTAACACCTTCTTAGTATTTAAGGGGAGGTAGACCGTTTTTCTGGACCAACTTCTCCCTAATGGTTAGCCCTACTAGTTTTGAGATTATAAGATGGTTCGGCACATTAGTTTGGCAATTTTAACACCTTTCGCCCCATTTCGTTGTAAATTTTAAGACCTTTCGTGCCATTTAGGTGTCGATTGTTTCCTGACGAGCGAAAGTGAGCCTGCAATTTTAAGAGGAACCGGCCTTCGGCCGGTAAATGTTTCTACCGAAAAATGTACAAATTTATCTTGAAGGGGGGTCTAGGGAAGAAAATACAAAAATATATGAATAAATGAATTAATAGACCAAATAAACGGCCAGTCTCCCCTTAACTCAGAGAGGGCAGAAAGTACATCCTTATAAAATATAGGGATATTAGGCATAAATAAGACAGAGGGGGATGAAGAGGGAGGAGTAGGACCGGAATCATCAAAGGTGGAGGTCTTAGCAAAAGATTGAGCAGAAAATTTAGCTTTGTCGAAGTAAGAAGTGACTGTGGTGCCGTCAAATTGAAAATGAGGAGGGAAAGACGAGGAAGTAAAAATATTGGGGAGGTTTTGGCTGAATACCAGAAAGCTTGGAAAGAGCTAGAATTGTAAAGTTCAGATAATTTGTTAGTGATGAAAGAGTTTTTGGCGAGTTTAAGAACAGAATTGGCTTGATTCCGAGCAGAAACATAGAAAGTAAGAGATTCTTGAGTTTGAAGGCAAACGTACCATTTGAATGCTTCCTCTCTTTGCTGACAGCAGAAAACCAAGCATGATTAAACCAAGATGAATAGAAGAACCAACGCAGAAATCAATAATACCATCTTGTACGATGTTTCGAGAATCACTGTTCTCATCTTCTGGTCTTAAAGTCTAGCCGCTCCACGGTTCTATTCTGGCGAAGCGCTGGATGTCCATAGCGTTGTCGATGAATATCCACAATAGATTGGTCACTTGGAAAGTGTAACTTGAAATTAAATAAAAGAACCAATGTAGGAATGAATAATACCATCCTGAACGATGTTTCGAGAATCAGTGTTCTCATCTTCAGGTTTTGAAGTCTAGCCGCTCCAAGGATTTATACTGGCGAAGCGCTGGATGTCCACAGCGTCGTCGAAGAATATCCGCAATAAATTCGTCATTTGAAAAACGTAACTTAATGATCATGTTATGCATTCCTGCGCTAGTTATTCTATTCATTATCAAGTTACGCTTTCCAAGTGAACAATATATTACAGATATTCTTCGGCGACGCTATGGACCACCAACGCTTCGCCAGTATAGAACCTTGGAGGGGCTAGACTTCAAGACCTGAAGATGAAAACAATTATTTTCAAAACGTCGTACAAGATGGTATTATTCATTCCTGTGTTTGTTCTTCTATTCATTATCAACCATTTCGTTCATTGTCTTACCTTCGTATACCAATGGCGGCTGATTGTCTCCCCCTGAACCGTTGTACTTTCAACGTATCGAAGCCGGATCGCCACTGTTTTGCAACCTCTCACACGCCATATATTGATTGAGCTTCTCACTCACTAGGCACTGGTCTTCATGGCACACTTTGCATATTGGAAAATTCACACAATGCTAGTGTATGGTCACTTATGTAAGTGACCAAATGATTAAACATATTAAATCCCAGTTTCATAAACATTACCACTCCTCTCGAAATTAAATCACTCATAATGTATATTTATCATGGCTTTACTACATTAAACGTAGGTAATAAATCTATATCGATAGTGTGGAGCATTCTCTATGAGTTGTACAGTCTGTCCCAAGCCGATTGGTTTGCTTATGTATGACCTAGCAAAGTTTATATATCTAGTGTGGGTATCCTCTTCCAGTTGTATAATATTCTCTCCCAAACTAATTGGATTATCTATCCATGGCCCCGGAAAATTTTCCATTACCTGGTGTATTGGGCAAATGTAGGCTTGATGATTTGGTCAATCATCTTGTAGGAAAGTATCAATGCTACTGTGGTAAACCCTGAGCTGAGGCTACAAAGACATCTTGATTCAGGCATGACCAAGTTGTTCTTAACTCACGACTACACCCCTTCTATAGATTGTTATTGTCCAGCTGGCGGTAAATTGCCATATATCCATCTTATTTACTCATGAAGATTTTATAGCAAAATACGTTGTAAATTTTGAAAAATTGGCATTAATAAATCACAGAGACAGCGTACTTTCATTATATTCCCTTAACTATTAATACATCAGCTGCTAATGGATTGCATTTACGGTCAGTTGAAAACAAACACACCTTAGTCACAGATTATTTCAACCCGTTCTTACCCCATCCTGACCTGTCACCCAACAGCCTAGTAATGTCATATATATTTGTGGGTGTTTGATTTCCTCTCAAATTGTTTATAAACCTATTCCTCCTCTGCAACATTCTCATTATCTTACCCTCCTGCTTACTTTATTCCCATCTCTCCTCTTCCTCTTCCTCTCACATATTTTCCTTTTCTTCTTCCTCCTCCTCCATTTTTTCTTCTCTTAATCTTCCTTTGCCCAGGTTCTTTTTTACCATTAATCAATAGTTTCCTTGTGATCCCCTTTCATGGTCTCCCTCTCTCTTTCATTCTATCTTTCTTGTTCTTTCATTTACTTTTACGATTCTCCTCTTGTCCTTGTCACCAATAAAAGAAGATGTGATTAAAATTTGGCTTGATATTAGTTTTATCTGAAAAGAAAATGTTCAGGTACCGGATATTTCTTTACCGGAATATATTTACTTAATGATTACGATATATATATATATATATATATATATATATATCAGATCATATGGTAGTTCCGCTCAACCTAACCGTGCACAGGTCGGGCTTGGAGTCGGAACAAGAGCCCAGGGCGGAGCTTTTCGGCAGCTTACGAGTGAAGGCACCGCGTACTTAAAATGACCATGACAATAAGTATTCAAAGACCAAATCCAAAGTTCTCAGGTGTTATTTCTGCAAAGATGAGGGGGCATATAAAACCTAACTGCTCCAAGTGGAAAGCTTCTATCGTTGAACCAGTTTCCTTTGTAACAACTGTACATGCTGGGGAATGGGGTCTGACAGGGGAGTGTGTACCATGCCCGAATGGTGCGTGGGGGGTCGTGGGTCCACCAAAGGGGTCCTCGATCCACAACAAACTGGATGTTCGGTTGAGGGTGCTATCTGCCAGATTGGTGCAAGGCGTTTGTAACAAATGGGATGGTTGAAATGCAAGACAAATCATATCATGTCAGAGTGTTTAGGGACTCAGGAGGAAAGCGGTCCTTGTGTCTGGATCTCTTTGGTGGGGGATATAAAAGTAATGATTATGTGCTTGTAAGATGGATTAATGAAGGTACATGCTATCCTCTGGTTGAGATGTCTCTAAGTTGTCCCGTAGTTGATTCCACTTTGTTAGTAGCTGTAGTAAAGCAATTGCCTGTCCCGGGGGTAGATTTCATTTTGGGCGCAGATATGGCAGGGTCTACAGTATTTCATCTCCTGTTGTTGTATCCCAGTCAGTTTTAAAGGTCGCAGAAGAGAAAAATGACACCACACCTAGTTATCCAGTCTGTGTGGTTACTCGCTCTGTGGCACAGCTGGTTAGAGAGGAGGATGAGATGGAATTTGGAGAGGAGCAAGATAAGGATGTCGAGCCTGAGGCGTACAAGGATGAAGCCCTTGTGCACTCTGATAAGGCCGATGGCGAGCAGGGCGATCAGTGTGGAGGCAAAGAAGGGGGAGCACAGCTATGCAGGCCTGATTCCTCCACCCCACCTGTCGACAGAGGGGACTCTGAAGGTGTGAGTGTGGTCCCTACGGGAGAACCCACTCCCACTGAGCTCCCGCCCCAAGATTATACCAAGCAGGATGAGCAGTGTGGAGGCAGAGAAGAGGAAGTAAAGGTGAGCAGGCCTGAGTCCTCCGCCCCACCTGTCGTCAGAGGGGACTCTGAAGGTGAGAGTGTGGTCCCTATGGGAGAGCCCACTCCCGCTGAGCCCCCGCCCCAAGCTTAACCCTCTGGGAGGCAGGAAGTCGTGTTGGAGGACATAGCCCCAGCCGACTTGGCTGCAGCTCAACAAGCAGATGACCAAGTTCGATCACTGCTTGGTCGACTGGGTAAGAGCAAACGAGAGATTAATGGTGTTGGAGAGTTGCTATTAAAAGGTGGAGTTCTGTACCGGAAGTGGCTGTCGGACAGAGGTGATGGTGTTGGGGCTGAGCAGCTGGTGGTGCCTGGACAGTATCGCTGGGAGTTGCTCGGGCTCACCCACAAAGCTCCCCTTGCAGGTCATTTGGCAGAAAGAATAATGCTAAGTAGGCTAAGGCAGCATTTTCGGTGGCCAAGCATGAAACGCAGTGTGCAGAACTGTGTGCGGTCATGTCATGTATGTCATGTCGTTGGAGAACCCAAGCAGAGCCTTTCTGTAGCACCCTTAAAGCCAATTCCTGCCGTTGAGCCTCCCATCACTCGAATAATGATAGACACAGTTAGGCCGTTGCTTCCTACTAGCTCAGGTGACAAGTGCCCTCTGACCAGTATGGATGTTTCTACGCACTATCTTAAAGCAATACTAATTAGCAGCATGAATTTAAAACTGTCATGAAAAAGTTGACAGAGTATTTTTCCGTATTTGGGCTGCCACGTGAGATTCAGTCTGATTGTGTGGTCAGCTTTGCCCCTAATTTGTTTGAGCAGCTGTTGAGGAAGTTTTGCTTGGGAGAGTCTTTGGCTGGAGTCAGTGATCCATATATTGTAAAAGAGAAGGTGGGTGAGCTGGACTATTGTGTAGCCACACTGAATCGGAGAGAGGCACAGCAACTATGTCATATCAGTGTGTTGAAACCCTTCTTGCATCCGGAGCTGAGTGGTGTGCCGGGAAGTAATATGGAAAAAAACCTGCATGACCAGGCTACTGGCCAAGAGGTCTACCCTGTGTGCTTGCGCGAACGGTCCGGACGGAAGCAGAAGCAGGCTAGTTCAGTATGCGCAGAAGGGGAGCATGATGTAGTAGGCTTGAGAAAACCGGGGACAGTAATAGGAGATGTTGAGTTGTCAAGCATGCACAGTATTGCCCCACCTATGGCTCTTGCTGTATCAGGCACGGAGGAGAAGGAGGGAGACCGATTTCATGACTTTGATGCGGTGCCGGCCGGAGCATGGGTGGTGGACAGCTGTGTATACTTGAGGGATAAGTTGTCACATCTGCCTACTGCACAATCTGAACAACTTTTCGAAGTCTTCTTGCTAGATTCTACAGATTCTAGCGTTGCACCCGTTGTGAGCCATGGACAGGTGTGTCCCCCACAGGCTATGCTTGAAGTTTTTCGGGACTTTCGTGTGCCTCACAACCGGAGAGCATTGCAACTTTTTCTAAGAAAGATAGGCTACTACCACTGCGTAATAAAGAGTTTTTCTACCATCTTAGCTGAACTCATTGACTTGTTGAACAGAGATATCAAACTAAAATGGTATGGCACAGGTCAGGAGGCGTTTGAAGCAGTCAAAGCCCTCCTGTGTGGCTATGCTGTATTAAGAGCACTTGATTTCATGAAACCATTTGTCATGGCAGTAGATGTGAGGCATGTTGGGGTGAGTGAGTCTGAGCAGGATTATGTGCATCCAGTTTCATTTTTCTCTAGGAAGTTCAGCTCGGTGCAAGCCGGTTGTTCTGGGTTAGAGAGGGAGCTCTTGGCCATCATTCTCACTCTGCAGCATTTCGCAGTCTATGTGTATGGGCCTGTTGTTAAGGTGTATTCAGAACATCATCCCTTGCAGTTCCTCAGTCGTTTTCACAACAAAAATCAGAGGTTGACATGGTGGTCCCTTATGCTGCAGGAGTACTGCCTCGATATCCAACACATCAAAGGTGTAGATAACGTGTTGGATGACTGCTTGTCGCGTGAGTCTTCGGACCTGTAAGGTGGTGAGGGTTGGCCTTGGCACAGTAAGCAGTACCGACTATGACTAGTTTGAGTTAGTTAAGGCATTACAAAATTGATAAAAAAACAAATGCAAATACAAAATATCGTAGTTGTGATTGTCCTATTGTAGCAATGTTAAAACATAAGAGCATAAAGCAAAGTATTATTTCTGTATCGTCCTTTGTAGTGCACTATTGTGAACTTAGTATTAATGTCTAGTTGCAATGTTGTACTATGATGTCCAAAATTATCTTTAGGTGGGAGGGTGTCACATGTGGCAGACTATAGCAGTACCTAATTGCCTCATGTGAGTTAAGTTTAAGCATTATTATTTGCTATTCCTCTTTTTATTGTTCATTCCTTTTGTCTCCTGCATTAGTGCTGTTGCCAGCGAGGCTGTATTGAGAGGCCTCATGGGGGGTGGTGTAATGTCTATATCTAACATTTACTAATTGATTTATTGTCGTATTATCACACTGCTTTGAACCATCTTAAATATATAGTTCAATTCCTTGTTTAGTTAGTAGTGTGATTATTGTATACTTGATATAAGTTTAGCTTTAATGGAAGGCTTGTCATGTTGTGCTAATTATCCCATGTCGCACCTCCTGGCAACACCTTCGGCTTCCTCCTGCCCGTGGGGCCGACGATCCTTCGTCATTCTCTGAGCGAGCTATTCGCCTAGTGGGTTTCCCTTCTCCCTAACATAAATAGAATAGAGGTTTGAGTGTCTTTTAGACTGCCGTGGTGTAGTTGATTAAAGCGTCGGCTATCGTCCTGACGGTCGGCGGTTCGAACCCCACTGAGAGATTAGAAACATTTAGTGGCTCACGTGTATATGTGATATATACTCAATATTTGTAACTCTCATGCTTGGTGGGTTAGAATTAAATTAAATCAATTTCGGCCCGAGTTGCGTCGGGACACTCAGAAATCCTTGTATGGTATTCTGGAATATGGATCCTACGACTAGGTATGAATTGAAATATATTCGCCTAGTGGGTTTCCCTTCTCCCTGACATAAATAGGATAGAGGGTTGAGTGTCTTTTAGACTGCCGTGGTGTAGTTGATTAAAGCGTCGGCTATCGTCCTGACGGTCGGCGGTTCGAACCCCACTGAGAGATTAGAAACATATATATATATATATATATATATTTACTGTATACATAGTATATATGTGTATTTTTGTTTTATGTGAATGAGGGAAACACAAGGCAGAGCTGTATGTGACAAGTGCCTCTCCCAGAGTTGAAATCAGGTATGGACGAAAAATATCAATCCAAACCGAGTAAATATAAATAAATACATATATATAATATATACTGTATAAATATATACATATATATATATATATATATATATACTCAGGTATATATATATATATATCTATGTATATATATATATATATATATATACAATATATATATATATATATATATATATATATATATATATATATATATATATGGTGATTAAATCATAAATACGTGTGATCAAAACAACCCATGCTGAACTTGACCACATCAGTCAAGTACTAATCAACAACTGCTATAACAATTTGGAAATACAACGAGCCATCAATCTACAACTCGAAAAATTATGCCAGGACCAACCTTCCACCCCCTCCAACCACGACATCAAAATTTACTATAAAAGCCATATGTCCTCCGAATACAAAGCTGATGAGGCCATAATGCAAGATATCATTAAGAAAAACTTCTACCCTACTGACCCAGAACAACAAATTAAACTTACTATTTACTATAAATCTCGAAAAACTTCCAACCTCCTCCTCCGGAGTAGACCTACCACCAACAAGACGTCTCTCCAAGAAAATTATGTCATTTATCGACACACATTTGATAATGTGGACTGCGGTCCACTCTCTTATATCGGTATGACAACGACTAAATTGACAAGACGTCTAACCCTTCACCTCCCAAATGGCACCATCAAATCTCAGTATAAGGCCCCTCACCACCGAGACCTCACCAGATCTGACTTAGACCTACATACCACCATTATAGATCGCGAACAAGATCGTCGACGCCTGTGGTTCTTAGAGGCGAACTACATCTAAATCCTTTAACCTTCCCTTAATATTCAAACTGACGATTTCCAAGTACTCCTCAGCGCCCGTCGGGCATCTTCTCTTGCTACTCACCTTCCTATATATATATATATATATATATACTGTATATATATATTGTGACATCCGGAAAATACCAGGATGTTATGTGACAGACACCAAGCTGTGGTCCGCGACATTACCACTGAACCTCGTGGAGCATTCTCTCTTTCTTTCAACCTTCAACCCCTACATACGTGACGAAAGAGAGAGAGAGAGAGAGAGAGAGCGGCCCGGCTGATTCGCGCCAAAATTCTCTCTGTCTCACCTGAGTGCGTAGTGACATTCCAGACATTCGGCGAGAGAGAAAGAGAGAGAGAGAGAGAAGGGGGCCGGGCGGGCGATGACGTA
Source organism: Paralithodes platypus (assembly GCA_032716605.1). Lineage (NCBI taxonomy): Eukaryota > Metazoa > Arthropoda > Malacostraca > Decapoda > Lithodidae > Paralithodes > Paralithodes platypus. Next base: position 33,608,683 of record CM064523.1, read on the forward strand.
GTGACCCCCCCATTCTCCCACCTACTTCACACCTGGTATTGGCTCGCACACCTGCTTCTCACCTGTAATTGGCTCACACAACCTGCCTGCTATTTGATTGGTTCCGGCACGTCTATCCTGGCCTCTGTGACTCCTGATTGGACTAGTGTGGTGATGGACACGTATATAAGGACAGATATTTGAGATTCAAAATCAGTACATTCTCAGCTGTGGGGAGTAAAGAGCTGCATGGAGAGACAGGCTTGTATAATTATTGTATAGGATTATTTTATATTATTTGTAGTGCGTCGCTGGTACCTCTACACGGTAGGAAACCCGTGACTGTTAATCAACCAGAGGTATGTCGGAAACATAGCCTTATTTGATTTAAGACTTTGTGATTGGAGAGACATTTTTGGGTTGGAGTTAAACTTAATGATTAGATAAATTTTATGATTTGATTTAATTTTGTGATTAGATATACTCTTGTGATTGGATATTGAATATTGGAGATTTGATGTGATATAGAAACTAATTTATCTGTTTGACAATTTACTAAAGTTAATACTTAAATTACTTGATGTAAAACTATTGTCATTAGTAATTAAGCATTGTTTTAAGTCCTATTAAATTATTGTGACTTAAATTTATATTGTAAAGGAAACCAACTTCATTCTATGTAGTTAAAGTGAACCAAAACGGATACAAAACGATCCTGAAGTACTATATGTTAATTTCCTTCATAATCACCTAATGTTTTGTGTGATTGTTAAATACTTTATTTGTTTTATAAATACAATTCCATTTTATATGTGACTTTATATATATTCCCTGATCTATTATATTGATTCATTAAAAGTCTTGCATTAATAAGAAAGAATAAGAATAACTAATTGGCAAATCTAATAATAATAATTATTATTTAAGATACGTAAAGAAGACAATTATTAAATGAATAACGAGATAAGAGAAAAAGAGTAAAACATAATCTTTAAAGGGTTAACGAACTAAATTAAGTATATATAAAAAGATCTTAACCCTTTCCCTGCGGGTGACGTTATGGAACGCATAGGAAATTTACAGCAATTTCCAGTGTAAAAGCCGTAGAAATCTAGTGTGAGGGACCTCCCTCCGACCCTCAGAGCAGCCAGCCGCTCACTGAGGGAGACTGTGTCTCGCGCGGCTGTCTTATAGTGTTGCCGAGCGAGCGAGAGCAAATAATTAGCGAGTTTTCCCGAATGTCTATGGCAACGCTGCGGGTGAACCCCGCCACCTACGAAGGTCGTTCTGGTGTCATTTTGAAGCTAGTTTCGCCTAGTTTTCGGCAGAATACAGTTCATTTAATGCAGATACTTGATTAATCATTCAGGAGTGCCTGAATTTGCCCTAAATAGCGCAAATAAGCCTGCAGAGAAAGGGTTAATAATATTTATACTTTAATAATAATCCAGATTAATTACTTTAGTATATATATAATTAGTTTTTAACCCATTGGCTGCGGCTATGTTTGGGCTATTTAGGGCATATTCAGGCACTCTTGAATGATAAATCAAGCATCTGCATTAAATGAAGTGTATTCTGCCAAAAACTAGGCGAAAATAGCTACAAAATGAGACCAGAACGGGCCCCGTACGTGGTCTAGTTCACCCGCAGTGGTGCCAGTGAATCGCGGGAAACCCGCTATTTGGTAACAGTCGCTCGCTTGGCTACACTGGTGTGAGACACAGAGAGAGACCTGCGTGAGACAAAGTCAACCTCAGTGAGCCGCTCGCTGCTCTGAGGGTCGGAGGTGGGCCCCTCACGCTCCCGCCCACTGACACTCGATTTTTACGTTTTTTACAGGCTTTTAATTTTTAAAGCCTGGAAATTGCTGTAACTTGACAGGGCGTTCCAGAACGTCACCCGCAACGAAAGGGTTAATTGCTTAAAAGTCCTTACTTACATACCAAGCTTTTCTCTATTCGTAATTAGTAGCCTACTTAATATTAAACATTAAAATAAATCTATATAACTTTATATTGTGTCATGATTAAATCTAATTGAAGTGTATCAGAGTATAAAGGATAACTGTCCCAACAGCTAAAAGTAAAGCAAGTAACAATAGAACAAACTTTAACATTTTAAGTTCTATTGGCCTTCAGTTGTTTGATACCTTTTCATATTGTCTGTTCTTTCTAGTTTTATCAAGTTAACCACTTCTGAATCAAGATACGTAACAGATAACTGGCGACCTTGCCAGGATTCGTTTTGTATAGTTTCACTTGAGTTTCACTGCTTAATAATTAATAATGCCTAATATAATAAATAGCGAAGATGCTCAGAACTTCGTAGAATCGACACCCACAGACAATGATATTGACCTCCTGTCAAAACACGAGCTAAAAGTACTAGCCTCATATCTGCAGTTGACTGTCTCGGACATGACAAAATCAGAAATGGCACAGTCCGTAAAATCGGAACTATTTGGGATTCATGGCTCCGAGGGCGGTGAGTGTAACGGAGCAGCTGGTGGGGAATTCAGTTGTTGTTGTTGTTGTTGTTCCCCAAGCTGCCTGGCCGAACAGCCCCAAGGCCCCGAGCAAGGCCATAACCGAGTGCCCTCACAGAACCCTCCCCGCCTACCACAATAAAGCCTGGGTGACCGAAGCCACTCCATGGCGGGGAGCTGAGAAGGGTGCAGAAACGCCCAGGAAACCAAAGCCCCACCCAGGGCCCTGTGCCCCTCAGCAATTATGAAGAGAAAGTTGAGGGGCAAAGGAAAAATGTGACGCTTTGGCTTCCAATCTTGGTAGATTGGGAGGTCAATCCACGGAAAAGACGCCGTCACTTGAGATCTAGGATATACATAAGTAAAAGGAACAGTCGGAGTAAGCTATGGGTATGGCAGAGATTGCTCAGTTCTCACTCTGATAGACCAGCCCATCACCATATGACTAGAACCCAATCCTCTCAGCATCAGCTAGGAAAGGCCCTAGAAAGCCGCCTTTGGCGGGGGGGATAGCTCCCCTATTTCAACCCCTTTCGGGGTTGGGCACCCGCCAGGGGAATTCAGTAATACTATGCAGTTTGATGAACATTTACCAGAGGGTTTTACCCCTGAACAGTATTTGGAGCTTGCCAGATTAAATGATGCCCAAGCAAGCTCTCAGCGGCAGGCACAGCAAGATCAGGCACAAGTAAATTGGCAGTCCCAACAAACCCAGCTAGACCATCAGTATTGCATGGCCCAATTAACGACCCAAAATAATCCTAATGCTCCTGTGATTGCTCCCCCTCCGGAATTAACCATGACTAGTGTGATTCCCCCATTCACTGAGGATAATGTTCAGGACTTTTTTGTTTTTGTTCGAGGAAGTTGCTGCGTGAATGGGGTGGACGAGTGATCGTTGGTCTTTTATGTTGCAAACGGTTTTGACAGGACAGGCTCGTGCTACTTACATTTCCGTAGAGTCTGAGGTTCGGCAAGACTATGACCGTCTCAAAGCAGCTATCTTAAAAACTTACCAGCTACAGCCTGAAGCGTATAGGCCAACTTTCAGGAAAACCCATAAGAAATTCGAAGAAACCCATACGGTGTTTGCCAGGACCATGACCAAAACATTAAATGATTGGATCAAAAGTAAAGATGTCACTGATTTCAAGGGTCCGAAAAAATTAATCTTGCTTGAGAATTTCCTATGGAAGATAGATTCATCAGTAGCCTATCACTTGAGAGGGTAAATGGTAGATAATCTTGTCGAAGCTGCAGACATGGCTGATACCTATGTACTAAACGACAAATTCCGTGGGAAGAAGCCCTATGATAATTCTAAGTTCTCCAATCACAAATCGGACAAATCCAGTCACTCGCAAAGACCTGTAACGTCTCCCCATGCTAGCCAAACTAAAAATGCTCCCCCAACTAAGAATGTGACTCCTAGTAATGGTAACAGAGGTGGGGCCCAAACCAATAATAATAATGCTTATAAGGGGAATGTATCCCAGAAAGTGTGTACTTATTGTGGCAAGAGAGGCCACTTAGCTTATCAATGTTGGGCTAAGGAGAAAGCCGAGGGACCGTGACAGACAGTAGCCGCAGTATTTGACTCTCCCAATAATAAAAACCACCCAAATGTGCCTATGATGCAGGTCTACCTACCGCAGGAGTACCTAGCTACTAACGTAAACCCGACAGGAAATGGTGTAGTGGCGTGTGTGGTGCAACCCGCAAGGGTTAAGCCTGTAGTAATATCCCAATCAGTCCAAGATATACCTGTAGTAATATCCCCATCAGTTCAGGACAGTCACCGTCCCTTTATTCCATCTGGTAATGTGAAACTGAATGGTTGTGTACATGAAGTGAACAATTTGAGAGATACTTGTTCTACTAGCAGCCTCATGGTGAATCCTTATGCTGAAAGCCCAACTGGCGAACCTGTAATAATGAGAGGTGCTTGAGGCCAATTTCCTGCTTACTTAGTGAATGGAGAGATTGAGTGTGATCTGCTAAAAGGTGAAGCCTGTATAGCTTTGTGTAGGCCTCAGGATATCCCTGTGCCCGGATATCCCTTTTGGGGAATGATGTGGCTGGTGAGAGGGTCCGACCAGACCCAGTTTTGTCACTTTCCTCTGTTGACGAGCCGCTGACTGGTGAGCTCGAGAAGGAGATGTCAAAGGTTTTCCCTGTGTGTGCTGTCACTCGATCTATGGCTCAAGTAGCAGTTCCCTCTGATACAAATGTACCAACTGTGAAGGTAGATAAAAGGGATGAAAGAGTAGTGAATGATGCTCCAACTGTGCCTGATGTGGAGACTGTAGTAGATCTGTCTGACACTTTTATGTCTAACCTTGAGCCAAATGATAATCATGAAACCCCTCCTAATTGTCCTAGTGGCCTGGTAGACTTACAACAAGATGACAGTGAGTGTAAGGAGTTAGCTGCCAGTGTCATGAGTGAAGAGGAGAGTGAGAAGGAGAGGGGTGAGTGTTTTTATTTGAAGAAAGGAGTTTTGTGGCGTAGGTGGAGACCGCCACACAGACCTATTGATGACGGGGCATGGGACGTACATTAGGTAGTCGTTCCTAAACCTTGTTGTAGAGATATACTAGAAATGGCCCATAGTATACCCTTAGCAGGGCACTCAGGTGTGAGGAAAACCCTAGCTCGCATTAGAGCCCACTTTCACTGGCCAGGAATGCATGCAGATGTAGTGGAGTTCTGTAGAGTGTGTCACACCTGCCAGATGACAGGAAAACCTAATCAAAAGGTGCCTGTACATCCTCTGGTGCCCTTGCCAGTGTTCGAGAACCCTTTCACTCGGGTGGTAGTGGATATCGTTGGTCCAATGCCAAAGACATCCCAGGGACATATATATTTGTTAACTATAATGGACATGGCAACTCGATACCCAGAGGCTATACCGTTACGAAATACTTCAGCCCAAACAGTCATTAAGGAACTGCTCAAATTCTTCACCAGAATGGGTTTCCCCCATGAGGTGCAAAGTGATCAAGGTACTAATTTCACTTCCAATATATTTCAGCAGTCTCTGAAGGAATTGGGTATCGACCATGTGAAGTCCAGCTCCTACCACCCAGAGAGTCAAGGGGTCCTCGAACGATACCATCAAACATTAAAAGCGATGTTGAGAAAATATTGTGAGGAAACTGGAGGTGATTGTGATAAGGGGGTACCTTTTCTTGTGTTTGCTACCCGTGAGGTTTTGACTGAATCTCTGGAATTCTCACCCAATGAACTAGTTTTCGGTCACCAGGTACGTGGCCCTTTGAAGCTATTGCAGGAAAGCCTAGTTAGCCAGGAGGGGAACCAAAATCTCTTAAAGTATGTGTCGGAGTTCAAAACCCGGCTGAGATCCTCGTGCGAGTTTGCAGCACAGAATCTCAGAGCGTCTAAGAACACCATGAAGGGAGTTTGAGCCCGGTGATGAGGTCTTGGTCCTCATTCCCCTTTTCGGCCAACCTTTATCAGCAAAGTTTAGAGGCCCATATAAAGTAGTAAAAAGGGGTGAGTATTACTGACAACTTAGTGGCTACCCCAGACAGGAGGAAGCCTAAGCAAGTATTTCACATCAATATGTTAAAACCCCATCATAGGGCCCCTGACTCCTCTCCTCCAGATTCTCCTTCTGTGGCAGTAATAAATGAAAGGACCTGTGGACATCCTGGTGCGGGTGATGATGTTCGTTATGATGTTCGGGTGATGATGTTAAATTATTCCCATACCGTGTCTCTCCACAGCGCAGGAGTATTCTGCAAGTTGAATTAGATTTCATGTTGTCAAATGATCTGATTACTAGGGCCTTAAGCCAGTGGAGTAGTCCAGTCACACTTGTGCCTAAGCCAGACGGGAGTTATAGATTTTGCATGGACTACAGACAAGTCAATGTCATAACAAAAAATGATACCTATCCACTGCCACGGATTGATGATTGTATTGACCAGATTGGCACAGCCAGTTATATAAGTAAAATCTACCTTATGAAAGGATATTGGCAGGTACTGTATAGTACCTCTTACTCCCCGAGCAAGGGAGATTTCATGTTTTGTTGATAATAATCAAGCCTTCTGCTGTGAAGTAATGCCTTATGGCATGAAAAACGCTCAAGCTACCTTTCAGCGCCTAATGAATCAGGTGGCTGGGGGGGTGCCTGGATGTGTAGTTTACATCGATGATATCCTCCTCTTTTCTCATACATGGGAAGAATATCTACAACAAATCAGATTACATTTTCTAACCTTGTTGAAGCAAATCTAGTGGTGAACTTAAAGAAATGCACATTCATCAAGAGTAGTGTCCAATATCTTGGATATACAGTAGGACAGGGCCAGGTTGCACCTCCTCAAGCTAAAGTAGAGTCTATTTTAAATTTCCCAACGCCTACAAATATGAAGGAAATCCAAAGATACTTAGGAATGATTGGATATTATAGGAGATTTATTCTAAATTTCTCAAGGTTAACAGCACCTTTAACAGATCTTCTCCGAAAGGATGTGAAGATTGAGTGGTCCTCCGAATGTGTGGAAGCTTTCAGTGCTACCAAATACATTCTATCTAACTATCCTGTTCTCTGTGCCCCTGATTTCACCAGATCTTTCTCCCTAGCTGTTGATGAAAGTAATACCAGGGTCGGAGCCATGTTACTCCAGGAGGATGACTGTAATATATTGCATCCTGTTTGCTATTTTAGTAAAAAGTTAAATTCTGCTCAACATAATTACTCTGTAATAGAAAAGGAGCTGTTAGCATTGATTTTGCCACTCCAATACTTTAGTGTCTATGTTCAATCTGCCCCTGGTTCCATTACTGTATATACTGACCATCACCCATTACAATTTTTGCACTAGTTCCAAAATATGACCAAAGACTGACCAGGTGGAGCTTGTTGCTGCAGGAGTACGCCTTAGATGTAAAAACATTAAGGGTGTCCAGAACGTGCTGGCAGATTGTTTGTCAAGAGTATAAAATATTGTCATATACTTTCCTCCTCTTGAATTCTTTTCTAGCGGGGGAGGTGTGACATCCGGAAAATACCAGGATGTTATGTGACAGACACCAAGCTGTGGTCCGCGACTTTACCACTGAACCTCGTGGAGCATTCTCTCTTTCTTTCTACCTTCAACCCCTGCATACGTGATGAGAGAGAGAGAGAGAGCGGCCCGGCTGATTCGCGCCAAAATTCTCTGTCTCACCTGAGTGCGTACATGACATTCCAGACATTCCACGAGAGAGAGAGAGAGAGAGAGAGAGAGAGAGAGAGAGAGAGAGAGAGAGAGAAGGGGGCCGGGCGGGTGATGATGTAGTGACCCCCCCCCCCATTCTCCCACCTACTTCACACCTGGTATTGGCTCGCACACCTGCTTCTCACCTGTAATTGGCTCACACAACCTGCCTGCTATTTGATTGGTTCCGGCACGTCTATCCTGGCCTCTGTGACTCCTGATTGGACTAGTGTGGTGATGGACACGTATATAAGGACAGATATTTGAGATTCAAAATCAGTACATTCTCAGCTGTGAGGAGTAAAGAGCTGCATGGAGAGACAGGCTTGTATAATTATTGTATAGGATTATTTTATATTATTTGTAGTGCGTCGCTGGTACCTCTACACGGTAGGAAACCCGTGACTGTTAATTAACCAGAGGTATGTCGGAAACATAGCCTCATTTGATTTAAGATTTTGTGATTGGAGAGACGTTTTTGGATTGGAGTTAAAATTTATGATTAGATAAATGTCATGATTAGATTTAATTTTGTGATTAGATATACTCTTGTGATTGGATATTGAATATTGGAGATTTGATGTGATATAGTAACTAATTTATCTGTTTGACATTATACTAGTTAATACTTAAATGACTTGATGTAAAACTATTGTCATTAGTAATTAAGCATTGTTTTGAGTCCTATTAAATTATTGTGACTTAAATTAATATTGTAAAGGAAACCAACTTCATTCTATGTAGTTAAAGTGAACCAAAACAGATACAAAACGATCCTGAAGTACTATATGTTAATTTCCTTCATAATCACCTAATGTTTTGTGTGATTGTTAAATACTTTATTTGTTTTATAAATACAATTCCATTTTATATGTGACTTTATATATATTCCCTGATCTATTATATTGATTCATTAAAAGTCTTGCATTAATAAGAAAGAATAAGAATAACTAATTGGCAAATCTAATAATAATAATTATTATTTAAGATACGTAAAGAGGACAATGATTAAATTAATAACGAGATAAGAGAAACAGAGTAAAACATAATCTTTAAAGGGTTAACGAACTAAATTAAGTATATATAAAAAGATCTTAAAAATATTTTATACTTTAATGATAATCCAGATTAATTACTTTAGTATAAAATTAGTTTATAATTGCTTAAAAGTCCTTACTTACATACCAAGCTTTTCTCTATTCGTAATTAGTAGCAGACTTAATTATAGGTTTGAGTACGGAGGGAAGAATGAAAACCTAATATCTAGTAGTGGCCCCGAAATCATTGACGATATGCCTATTAAATAATAGCTCTCTTTCAAACACCCGCGGCCAGCCTGTTTGAAACACCCTCCGCAGGGGAAAGAGTACTAACATCATAAGTGCAACGCTAATTCTCTTATGGAATTGTCTTTATGATTGGATACTCTATACGAAAAAACTTTGTAAAAAATAAAAAATAAAAATTAACTTAAGAAATGTTATAATAGAGCTTTCCAACTCGTGGATGTCTTTTGTGGATTCTATCCGAGACGCTGAACCAGGCAGCGCCATTCCTCCTTCAATGATATATCAAGATTAAACTCAAGACATCAACGAATGGGAAGGGGATGGAAGGGAGGGCCCTACATCGTCATTGATTTCGGGGCCACTACTAAATATTAGGTTTTCATTCGTCCCTTCGGGACTCAAGCCTATAATTTATTAGTGACCCCTCCATCATTGACGATATGCCTGATATCTCAAGACTGGAGGGGGACATTCCTGACAACATCTGACCCACAAATAAACTAATAAAGGTAGAGAAAAAACACCATAAACAAGCTTAAATATATTGTGTACATAGACAAAATGGAAAGAAAAGCAGTGCGTTGCTTCGAAGAAGGTCTGCTTATAAGTAACCATACAGGTATATATGTTAAAGAATATCACATTGAGAGTCAATACAATATTATTTTCCAAGAATGTATTTTATTCTTGTCAAAACATTTAAAGGAACAAATAAACCATTTGATCATATACTTTGTCCTTAAAATTAATTTGTACATATTCCATTGTTTGTACAACTTATTTTTGATATCCCTATAGTGCAACTATTACAGATATCTTACAAAAAATAAAATATTGAACTGTGTAACCAGTTCGACTTATTAAGTATCACAGCTCGTGAACTTATCACATAGTCCGGCGGAGGGTCTAGGGGTCTTTGGCTCTCCAGCACCCCCCCCCCCCCCCCTCCTTTTCTCCATTAAGATTACTCTTAAACTTAGTAGCACACAGACCAACTAGACCCGCTGGCACAAGGCCACACAGGTGAATTTTGGTTTATCCAAAGCCACAGATAGGTAGCGCATCAGGAAAGTATGATTGGAAGCCCACAACTTAGTGTTGGCTATGTCATCAATGGAATAATTATACAAGAAACGTCACAAAACTGCCCATTTCCTTATGTCGTGGGCCCTTCCCACTACACCGGGGTTACTTTCACGAATTACATCTACGAGTAAAGAAGCCAATTGTCTTCTCGTGACGCGCTTACCCGCACCATTGACCCATAAGGCTCCCTGCTGTTGGGGCCGTGACACCCTCAGAAACTTTATTAGAGCCTGAACCGGGCATAATACATGGTGTGTGTCCCCGCGCTTGAGCACCGGGACTGTAAATTCAGAAAAAACATGCTCGCTATGTTCGTTTTTAGCAATAAAAGTGGGAGATGGTTCAATTTGTACATTCACATTGAGCCTCCCAAACCTGAGGCAATTAGGTTCGTTGCTCATCGCCGCCAGCTCAGACACCCTGTTACCTGTGGCCAAAGCCATAAGGAACACAGCCTTCTTTAACAGTGAGTCAAAATCCGGAGCATGATTATACTTGCGCGAATGAAGCAAAGACAATGCCTTGTCAAGTGACCAGTTAGGCATGAGCTGACGGGGTGGTGGGCGAAGCTTGAAACATGCCCTCATTAACCCTTTCTCCTCCGCCTGCGGTATAGATAGCCCTGTTAAGTCATTAAAGGGAATTCTGATAGCAGACAAATGATTCTTCAGTGTAACTACAGAAAGGCGCTTTTGTTCAAATAAATAGTCCAAATACTTGAATACCAAAGCTACTGATGCGTCAGTTTGCGCCGTTTCTACTATCCAGGTTGTAAAAGACTTCCAATGCGATTGATATTGTCGCCTGGTAGAAAGAGTATACTGATTGAGAAATGTATTAGTGATGCTCTCTTCATACGAAGTTAACCATTTGGCATTTTGAATGTTCAAAAGGCAAAAGTCAGCGAGGTCTTTAGGTTGCCAATTGTCTCCAAGTGGAAGTACGAGAGCGGGAGTGACACCGGGTTCTTGCACCACATTTTCAATTGGTGGTACCACACCTGAGCCGGCCATGGAGGCGCGATCATCAAGACTAAGCCCGGTAACCCCGCAGTTTTTGAACTACCTGACACATGAGTGAAGTGTCTGGAGGCGGAAATAGATAGATAGAATTCCACCTTTTCCAGTCCTCCAACAATGCGTCTGGACCCCCCGCCGAAGTCATGTCCCAGCGGGTTAGGTAGAAAGGAAGCCTGTGGTTTTCCTTGGACACGAAAAGATCCACTTATGGACAGTATAGCTCTGCAATCATCTGATTGAAGATGTTTTGCTTGATAGCCCATTCTACATTGGTGCTCTGTCGCCGGGACAGAGCGTCTGCCCAGACGTTCGCTATGCCTGGGAAGTATGATGCATGGAGATGAATGTTCAGCTCTTCGACCAGAACAAAGATCTCTTCTGACAACTTTAGCAACTTCCGAGACCTCGTTGACCCTTGCTTTTGAATGCAGGATACCGCATTCAAATTGTCCATTCGAAACGCTATTGATTCCCCCCGCAAGGAGGAGCCGTGGTTTTGAAGGAAAAATAAAGGGACTAAGAGCTCTTGCTTGTTGATATGAAAATTCTCGGCTTTGGACCAAAGACCTTGACCCTGATGGCCTAGGCTCTACTGATAACCCCCGCCTATTGTCCCTGAAGCATCTGTGTCTACCCATACCGTAGGTGGGGGAGATGCCCACGTCATTATTGAGTGCAACGTTTCTCTCCTCGCCCAGACCGAGAGTAAGTCATAAATTAATGGAGGAATTTTCCACAAGTTTCCCGCCGGCAACAGCGGGACATTTGTGTTTCCTTCCAAGATTAATCTCTTTACTTTCAATTGGCCCAACTTTATAGTTAGTTGAATCCAATTGAGAGAGCCGACCAGGGATTCCCATGTCCTTCTCGTGGTAGTTAGACTGTGGAGAAACAAAAACAATTTCTTTCGAAATCTGTTGCGGTTGTCCACACTCTGACTAAGAGTAAGATATGCTGTGTCCCAGACCAGCCCTATCCACTGAATTACCCGTGTGGGAACAAGATGCGACATTGCCAAATTGACCTTGAACCCTAGGGATTATACATGGTTTATAATTTGATTGACATGGATTTTGCATAGACTCTCTGAGTCCGCCACCACCAGCCAGTCGTCTAGGTACCACGACACCTTGATTCCCAGATTTAACATCGGCATGAGGGCCTGCCGAACTAATTTCGTGAATATTCTCTGTGCAAGGTTCAACCCGAATGCATAATACATAAGTCTCTTGCCTGATCTTCAAGGCGAGGATTTTTTTTAACCTTTTGTTTACCGGGACGTGCCAATAGGCTTCTGTCAGGTCTAACGAGCACATCCAACTTTGCGGCAGAATTGTTAGCCTGATGTGATTCACAGTGAGCATCCTGAACGATGTGTTGTGAATGTGTCGATTCAAACAAGAAAGGTCTACGACTGGTCTCATCTGAATACTGTCCCTCTTCGGTACGAGAAAAAGTCTGGACGTGAAAACAGGGCAAGTTGGATTGACTGGGACAATGATACGCTTGGTGATCATTTCCTGGACTAGTGACTCCACCTCTAAAGATACATGATTGACTTCTAGAGTTTGACGTAAACGAGGTCGCCGGAGCCACCGCCAGGTGATGCCCTTGCGTACCACTGTCTTTGCCCAAGTTCGCCGGGGCCAAGACTGGTGACACGCACGAAATGACTCAGTTACTTGACTGGGACTGTCCGGTGGAACTACCCGCGGATCCAACCCGCCCTCGATAGGCCCCGGGAGTGAGAGAGTTTGTACTGTGACTAGTTTTTTTATGGTGGTGGGGTAGGATTAGCCGGCTGACTGGTTTTGGCAGAAGTCAATCCCTGACCTGATCTGTGTTGTGACTTATTCTTATACCACTTTCCTGGCTGTTTACCCTGTTTAGGCTTGAGCTGAGTACTTCCCTGTGCCGGGGGAGACTTTGGGCCCTGAAAGGGCTTAGAACTACTAGGCTGGGATTTCACACTGCTCTTAGGCTTGGAGTACAGTTTTGGAAACTTGAAGTGCTCCTTCCTAGCCTGGGAAGTACTCGGCTGCATGCTGTCTACCATATTGTATACAGCCTTCCAAGTATCAGGGCAAAGTAAAGAAGATGTTAACACAGGTGATAGAATTACCCGACGGCCAATGTCGTCCGGTAACTTTTTCACCATATTTTTTTTTTTTTTTTTTTTTTTTTAAGAGACAATGAATGGAGGAAGGAAAAACACAGATAAAACAAAAAGGTCCATGTGCCTAAAGGCATCCTCCATTCATAAAATGTTTGTAACAACTGGATTTAAACATTTGTTGATTGTAAGTTTGTGGAAAGCAATTCGAGGGAAGTGAATTCCAAAGAGTAGTAGCTCTGGGGATAAATGAATTCTGATAAGCAGAAGTTCTGCATTGTGGAGGAGAAAGTGTAAATTCATGGGCGCTCTCAGCTGCCCTAGTTCTACGGGGAAAGATGTGGAGAGGCGGCACAATTGAAGCAAGTTCCTCGGAACAATTGCTGTGAAAATATCTGTAGAATAATGCAAGGGATGCAACGTTTCTTCGTATGGCTAATGTAGGAAGGTCCTGTGTGATTGCAGGGTTATTGATTAATCTAATAGCTTTATTTTGAATTTTGTCCAACTGCCTCAATGCAACCACTCCACTTCCACCCCACAGAGGTGAACAGTAATCCATCTGAGAGCGCACATGACTTTTATATATTACGGCCAACTGCTCGTCAGTGAAGAATTCTCGAACTCTGTACAGGAGTCCCAGTTTTTTAGAGGCATTCTTAGCAATGCTTCTAACATAATGTGTCCAGCTCAAGTTAGTAGTTAATGTTACACCGAGAATGTCAATACTAGGGGAAGTGGGAATATTTACATCATTAAAAAATATATGGGAGTCAGTGAGATTCTGTCGGTTAGAAAATTGAATGTACTTGGTTTTCTGTGCATTAAAGGAAACTAGATTCTCTTGTCCCCATTCATTAATTCTAGAAAGGTCCTGGTTCAGAGAAATTGCAGTGTTTATTTTTGAATTTATAAGATCGGGTTGGGTGAAAGAATTGGTAAATGTGAAGGAACTGTGGAGTGTTGAGTCATCTGCGTAGGAATGTATTGGATTATGAGTGGTAGATATGAGATCATTGATATGAATGAGGAACAGAGTTGGGGCCAGAACTGATCCCTGGGGAACACCAGCATTTATTGAGTGAAATTGAGAATAAAGGCCATCTACCATTACACGTATTTTTCTGTTATGAAGATAAGAAGAAATTAGTGGAACTAATGATGCAAGGCCGTAGTGTGACATCTTCGACAATAAGGATTGATGCCAGACTCTATCAAATGCCTTTGATATATCCAGTGCTATTGTATGTGTTTCACCATGTTGGTCTGTAGCTTGGTTGATTTGATGCGTAAGAAGGCAAAGAATGTCTGCAGTTGATCGACATCGTCTAAAACCATATTGCCTATCACTGATTAATTTATTATTCTCCAGATGCTTAATTATGTGATTATTTAATATAATTTCAAAAACTTTGCCAAGAGTGGAAGTTATAGCTATTGGTCTGTAGTTTGATGGATCTGAAGAGGCACCTTTTTTAGGAACTGGATGGATGTTTGCTTCTTTCCAGGGTACTGGGAAGCATGAGGTATGAGTACACAGACGGAAAAATTTTGCCAATACAGGAGCGAGCACCAAGGAGCAATTCTTAAGTACTATTGGAGGAATTTCATCTGGACCAGGAGCCTTATCTACTGAGAGATTCTGCAAAATAGTTTTGACATGTCTGGTGTGGATCTTAAGTGAGGGAATTTCAGGTGAATTAAAATTAAGTACAGGGACATCTTGATTTATGTCATCTAAGGTTGAGTTGGTGGAGAAAATATCTGCAAGAAGGTTAGCTTTACCTCGTGGGTCACTTACAAGATTGCCAGTCGGAGATTTTAATGGTGGAATGGATGAAGCAGTAGTGAAGTTGGATTTGAATGAGTTAAGAGTAGACCAAAATATTTTGTTATCATTTGGATTATTTAGAAGTTTATTTGCCTGCTTATGGAGAAAGTTTGATTTAGTTAAGTTTAATACAGTTTTGGCATGATTTCTGATGTTTCTAAAGTAATTAAAGGCTTCATGTGTTTTTGATCTTGTGTATGCATTGTAGGCTATTGCTTTTTGTTCAGTTACTCTAGCACAATTATGGTCAAACCATTTAGGTGAATTAGATCTTTTACTGTACTTTTGATGAGGAATAAAAGTTTCCATTCCAATTTTTACAAAATCTTGTATGTGGCTCAAGGTGGAGTGTGCATCATTAGAAAAGAAAGAGGCCCAGGGAATATCAATAAAGAAACCTTGAAGACCCTCCCAGTCTGCCCTATCGTAATGCCATTTAGTCACCAAAACAGGTTCAGAGTGGGAAGGTGTGGTAGGTGATAGACAGGTGGCCTGTATCAGACAGTGATCAGAAGATCCAAGTGGGGACCTCACTGTAACATCATAATTTTCTGAATTGGTTGTTAAAAATAAGTCCAGTAGGTGGGAATTATGATTAGGATTATCTGGTACACGGGTGGGTTGGTTGACTAGTTGAATGAGATTAAATGAGTCTGCAAATAGCTCACATTCAAGACCAGCATCATCAGTCCTGGCTGAATGAGTGAGCCATTCAACATTATGGACATTAAAATCACCCAACACAGTGATTTCAGAAGAAGCATTTAAGTTGAGGACACTGAGTTGTGAGGACAGAGAATCAAAAAGACTTTGCTCTGGAGGAGTATTTGGGGAACGGTAGATGCAACATATGTATTTAAATTTACCAGCAGAAATTAATTTGTATATAGAATAATCAAAATAGGGACAATTGAAACTAGTAACCTCCTCCAGGGCAATTTCAGATTTTGCGAAGCAACATACACCACCTTTAGGTCTGAAATTTTGGAGCAGTTGATAACCTGGAAAATTAAATCTAGATGTGTCAGATGTGGATGTTACTTGAGTCTCTGTCAAAAAAAGGAGAGTAGGGGATTCTGCTTGAAGAAATTGGTGTACAGAATTGATGTTAGAGTGAAGTCCCCTTATATTACTAAAGAAATAGCTGTACTGACAAGCAGCTTTGGGACGTTGCAATGCTCTTGACACAGTCGCATGATGACGACCGGGAGGGCCCTGTGTCAATAACCCAACCCTGCCGGGGGTGGATATCCGAGGGACCACCAGGTTTGCTCTTAACAATTGTACTGCCATATTTAAGGTAAGTGTATGGTGTTACATGTATGGTATGTAGTGGGAAGAGTAGTATTTTATGGATAGAGGATAGCGATGTAGGGCAATGTCGTGAAGTTGGATGTGTATGTTATATAAAGAGGGTTTTCCTGATACCCCTGATGTGTGAGGCAGAAAGATATGTATCCAGCTACCAAGGCCTGGGAGAGAAAATGGAATTCAGGCTATTCCCTGAGTCTCCCGAAACCTTGGCGGTAGTACTTCCCTGGGCGGGGCTGCCTACCCCTACTACCTGCAGACTAGACTCTCAGGTTCTGATGTGCGCGGACAGCCTCCAACAAGGCTATCCTTACGTCCCCCAAAGATTGGATAGAGTTCTGTAAAAGAAGCCTCCGGGATAACTCTGTGGCCTTCCTAACATCATGGTCATTAATAGCAGCAATAGTTCTCGTGAGGGTCTGGGCTATTTGGCGAGTTAGTATAAATTGGGAAAAAGAGTCTCAATGCTTTGTTTCTCAATTTAAAACCTCTATCCAGATGTGCCGAAGAAGGAGTTGAAAAGGGCTCCTGCAGGTCCCATTGAGCCAACTTTGGGGCGGAAAGGAACTCAAATATAGTAGGTGGCACCCCTTCGGCTTGATTGATAGGTAATGAAAACCAAATGTGATTATCTTGGGGAATTTGGTGGGAAGATTTAGAAGTTATTGTTGCCGCAAATTGTTGCGCCTCAATTTCCCAGTCCACCCACGGACCCGGACCTACCTGCCCCACCTGCAGGACTGGGTTACCGGACTGATCAAGCACAGGGGTTGTATCCAACTCCGGCGTTAGCGTTTTGACTTTGATGTCATTCACGCCGTCAGTCTTAGTCCAGTCAGCAAAAAGTTGTGCAGATGAGGCCGGAGGTAATGCTGGAGTTGGGGAATACACAAAAAACTCATGGTAATAAACATTAAGAATGGCTTTGATTGTTACGTCTATAATCTGACCTTGTTTATCTTTTGCCCGTAACTTTTTACCCTTATTCATTTGTATTACCCACTCACTAGGGACTGGGACCTCCCCCGATATGATTGTTTGTGCCACGGCCGGATTTTGTGCCGTTACATTAATCCATGAACAATCGGGCCCATACAAGAGAGGCATAGGGCCTCTTTTGTGGGAAACTTTGTCTAAAGGAGGGGGAGTAATATCCGTGATGACACGCACATTGGTGGTAGTTAAAGCGGCGGGCACTGTAGTGCCACTCGCCGAGGCAGTTACATGAGTTACGTTAGTGGAGGGAAGTGACACATTGGATGGAACAACAACTTTGGCTGGCACTAACGGCCGCACAACTGAACCAATCGGGGGAGCTCCCGGCGTAGCTGTGGAAGTTTCCTGTGATTTCTTTGGTACATTATATTGTTTGATTACCCTGTGTAAAATGTAATTTAAATCATCTGTAGTGATACATTTGCTATGTGAACCTTTTGATGACTCAGACCCTACTTTCGACCCTTCCTCCACGGGGTCAGGCTGAGCTTAAGACATGTCCTAATCTTCCGGCTCTTCCGTAACCTCCATCACTTCCGGTTGTTGCCGGGGCTCAGAAATATACTGTTCATTATCTGGCAACACTAAATCAGGGACGGATGAAGGGAGATTGTCAACATTATCAATTTCTCTGTTACCCTTCTGATATTTATTATTGGGCTCTACATTCACAGGCTCAGAGTGCCTCCACACACTATGCCCTTGTTCAACATTAGTTTTTGAATCAGGGTCAACCTGACTCAACTGGGAACCGGCATGGTCCTGTTGCTCACTCGCCGTGTACCCACGGTATTGTTCAACCGACACTCTCTGAGATACTATAGGAGGCTGGTTAAGTGGTAAGTTTAATTTGGTGATTGCAAAATTTACGTCCATTGGTTCAAAGTATCCAGAGAGGGAGAGGTGCACCGAAGGAGAGGTGGAAGGATGGAGTGAGGAAGTATATGAACGAAGGCGGTGCTGGTTGGGAGGAGGGACGTCGACTGACTCGGGACAGAGGTGCATGGGGGCGGTTCGTTCGTGGCCACCCCTTCGGAGATCACGGCGTCAGGAAATAGATAGATAGATAGATACGTTCAAAGTATCCCTCACCAGACCCATCCCTGGGAGTTGACTCGGCTCCCTCCGTCCCTACCTCGGAATTGCCAGATTGGACGTTAGGCTTTGTAGAGGTAGAGGCGGAGGGCGGTGGCCGCGACTCCGGCAATTGCTGGTGCCGCAACTGCGTCTCCTCTTTACAGGAGAGTTTATGACCCTTTTCATCAGATTTACTACGACTTGACGTCGCCACGTCATCCTTACGTCCCTTGCTAGACCTTGAAGTCTCTGCTGAAGACTGAGAAGACCGCTTGAGGGGTGACCTCGACCGGGACCTGGACTGGTCCTGTGGCGAAGTGAACCACACCCTCTTATGGCAGCCGGGGGGGGGTTGCCTTACTAGAGGCACTGTCACTACTACTCACCAACTCTTTCGAAAGAATTTTGGGTTTAGATTTAGCTTTGGAACTTGATTTAGAAGGGGGAGATTTAAGCACTGGAAATTTTAGAACTAGATGGTGCCACAGAGACTCATCGTCGCAGTGCAATGCCTTATGAGCAATGTTTTTAGAATAGGCATTAAAAATAGTTTTAATCTCTTTTAGTGCCACTAGGCATGATTGGTCTTTTTTGTTAAACAATTCATTCCTGAGGTCTGTGCAAATTGGACACCTTTTAGACACCCAAAGCCCTCGTGACCTATCTAGACATTTAACACACTTGACGTACAGCTTATGTGCAAAGACCGGCATAAGAGAGCAAGTGGGTGTTGTTTGTATATGATTTATTGAGGCAACAGCATTCTTAAGTATCTGTATGTAACACTAATATTATCTATATGCATACCTCCTTATATAAAACATGTACCATAATGATCATGTGCACTCACTTATATAATTGTACTGTATTGACTGCACATGGTAACTATGGGTATTTCATGATCTGCCCGCTAGGGGTATGTTATGATCAGATCGAGAGAGAGACTAGCCTACCAAAGGTCTCCCTGTACACTGTACCCACTTCACTCCTGAATACAAGAAGCTATTAACTTTTACCCAGTGTTTGACTTATCCCACCTCTTTGATAAGTACCTGGGGATTGTCTGGAAGCAGCCAGACCCAACATATACATGGCACAGTGAGTAAAAACCGGAGTTACGAAGTTGGACAATCCTGTGGGACCCTGTGAAGCCGCCATTACCGAGCCAACTCCACCACTCGGGAGTAAGACAGTGCCTCCAGACCCAGGATTACAGTGAGCAGTGCCCCTGGATATACAGTGCTAACAGTGCTAACAGTGCTACAGTGCTAAGTGTTGTGTATTGCCAGTGCTTTATTTTGTGTATATTTCATGTGTGCTTGCCCTGGGTACGAGTTCCAGAGCGTATCAAAGCAGCAGGGCCAGCAAGCGGAGCGCTACACCCTCCTCCCACCACGGCCTGAGCAACACTGAGTTGAGTGAGTGAACGCGGCCGCCTCCCCCTCCCGAGCCACGAGCGGTTGGTGAACACACATACGCATACACGCACTGAGCACGCCGTCACACACACTACTTGTTGCTGGCAATCTTTCGCAGCAAAAACACTGTTATCTACTAGGACGAATATTCTAGTGGGGAATTTTTCGACTCTTTGTTATCAACCTGTCTGTCTGTTGCCCTAACAAGAGGATGTCAGACCAGGAAGAGGTACGATTGCAACACAACCCCACATTACCTCCCAGCTCTCCTACACAAACCTCCCCTGGGATTTCTGGACCACTTCCACCTCCACCAATCTCCCAAGATTTTTCTAGTTTCTCTACTTCTACCCCCTTACGCACTCCACCTCCTCCACCCTTCCACCCCCATGCTTCACCCTCAGTTCCGTCTGGGGCCGATTTCCTACAGTTTATTCAGTATCTGGAGGAATCTAGAAGGCAAGAAGAGGCAGTGAGAAGACAAGAGGAGGCAGTGAGAAGACAAGAGGAGGCTTTAAGAAGAGAGGAAGAGAATGCAAGATTTCAGGCTTTGATTCAACTGTTGGCCACTTCCAGGATATCTACAGATCCCTCCATGGCCCAGGGCCCACCCTCCCAACAGCAACGAATCAGCCCTTCAGATCCCTCAGCACCTCCACCACCACCAAAGGCTACAGCACAGTCCCCACCACCACTTAAAGCCGACTCCACCTTTCAGATGTTTCGAGAGTGGAGACGTCGCTGGGATGACTATGCAGCAGAGCTGGGCACCACAAACAAAAAGTCAAGTCAGCAAACACAAATCAGCAAACCCAGAACATAATTTCAGCAAACACAAATGTGCAAACCTTGTGAAATTTCTAGTCCTCAAATGCAAATATGCAAACGCAAACCGTTTTTTAATAATTTTAAATTTAAACTACAGAATCAAGGGTAAATCAATAAATTCAATCTCTAATGTCAATAAATATATATATTTACTTAAATATAATGTTGCCCAATTTCCATGGATCTCAAGGATATTCATACAGGCTTTTAAAGCCTGGAAATTGCTGTAAATTGCCAAAACATTCCAGAACGTTACCCGCAGTGAAAGGGTTAATATATATAGCATAGGCCACTTAGTTTGTCCACATGGGCAGTAAAACGTTGGGGCAACTTGTTTATGGGGAGAGTGCTTCAGTAGTAATCAGTATTCGTAATTCCGCACCATTCAGGAGGAGGTACGCCGGATCACACAGGTGCAAGGAGGCGATTTATTCGTGGTCCCCCCTTTGGGAATGGCAATAGGCTATATATGCCTAGATAGGTCTACTTTAGATAGATTAAGTAATTTAATAGAAAGTAGCCTAGGCCTATTAATTTTAATGCTCAGAATAAAGGCCTAGCTTCAGATCAAAATTTAATAACATTTTATTGTAGGCTAAATTTAGTCTAGGCCTATATGATACTTTCAAAATTAACACTTTCTACTTGACACTAATAAAATGAGTGTGATTATAGGCCTAGGCCTATACATAGAAGTTAGAACATGCAATATTTAGCCTAGGCCTACATGCTTTGAGGTATTTTGATGGAATTAGTGATTATAGCCTAGACCTAGGCTAGCCTATATATATAAAAGTTAGAAAATGCAATATTATTTAGCCTACATGCTTTGAGGCATTTTGATAGGATTAGGGTAGCCTAGGCCTAGCCTAATAAAATTACTTATATTAGTAATTAGCCTAGGCCTATAGGCCTAGGCTATATTTAGAAGTAAGAACATGCAATATTTAGCCTACATGCTTTGAGGCATTTTGATGGGATTAGTGATTATAGACCTAGGCCTAGGCTATATATAGCCTAGCCTATATAGAAGTTAGACTTAGCCTAGGCCTACATGCTTTGAGGCATTTTGATGGGATTAGGGTAGGCCTAGCCTAATAACATTAGTTTAGGTTAAAAATTAACAGGCTATCAATCAAATTAACGATAGCCTAACTTTATAATCTTAAATTAGGCTAGATTATAAAGTTATAAAGCCCTTCTCCAGAGACATCTTCTTGGTAATTACAGGCCCATAGAAGGTTTCTAGGTGGGGCCAGGGGTGGCTTAGGTCCTCGATTTCTGCATGCTCTGCAGCATCACTGTCGGATGATGGTGGTGAACTGCTCCCTATGCTGTTGGTAGCTGCAGTAGGCATGATGGTAGACTCCATGTTCACTTCAATAGGCCGAAAATATAAACAAAGTTGAAGTGCTAGCAGGTTGGAACTCTTGGACTGCTGTGTGTTGTAGGTGTTAGCTCGACGCTTGCTACTAAGTAAGTGAACAAACGTGAAGAGCCGATGTATAGGCCTAGTTCCAGAACACAGGAAGTTGGCTTGGTCACATGACTTTTTTTGGCTGGAGCTGCAGGAGCGGCCCAGGGCTGGCTGGCGGCTGGAATTTTTATTTTGCGGACTCGAGGTTTGCAACATGGAGGTACTTTCCAGAGCTTCAAACCCGCAAATAGGCAGCCATTTTGGCGCCAACGCTAATTCGCCAACAAAATGACACTTCCGCCATGGCGGAATTGGCTATTTGCGGAAGTGTTGGCTAAGGTGCCCAGCTCTGCTATGCAGTAATGGTGGACCTCCCCAAACTTCCTCCGGCAAAGCAGATGATCCAGCTTCGCATGTGCCTGACCCTCGAGATGCAGCGCATACTTGAACACACCCTTCAGATCGCCCCTTCGACTGACAAGATGGTGGATGAGGTGTTGGATGCCCTGCAAGCTCACATCAAGGGACTTCGCAACTAGGCACTTCGTCGGAGAGAATTGTTGAGTTGTAAGCAGCTTGAAGGGGAGTCATTTGCCGAGTTTTATGTCCGCCTGTAGCGCATTTCCGAGGAAGTTGATGTGTGCCCGGGAAATTCGTCTGTCTGTGAGGAAACACAGCTCAAGATGGTGATCCTCATGGGGATCAGAGACAAGGAGCTGGTACAGAAGCTCATCTCCCTGGACTCCAAAGCACCACTAAAGGATGTTGTGACTAGGTGCCGCTCCTATGAGGCCGCTATATCTGCGACCACGGCCATTAGTGCTCCTCCTGACCAAGTGAGCGCAATTTCTTCGTATAAAAAGGACAAGAAAGCTCAGGGATACGGCAAGACTCCGCCCACCAAGAATTCATCGAATTCAACGGATTTCTGCCAGTGTTGTGCTCGCCAGCATGGGTTGGACACGTGCCCAGCTGCTCGGAGCACCTGCGACGCCTGCGGACGACAAGGCCACTGGTCGCGGACGATCAAGTGCCCCGCCAGTAAGGTCCAGTGCCACCTCTGTCACCGCATTGGGCACATTGAGAAGTGTTGTCGGGCGTCGAAGAAGAAGGACAAGCGCTGAGGGTGATCTCCAATCAGCAGTGGTACCTCCTCCGACTCCAGCGAGTCTCACGAGGCGAAGCACAACAACTGTCGTCGTGTGGGATCAACTTCTGCCTCTGCCGACAAGACACCACAGCCCATCGTTGTCACCCTGTCACACGGCGATGTCAAATCCCGCCTACGGATGCTACCGGACACAGGCTCTGACATTACAGTGATTGGCCTGCGACATCTAGGATCTCTGGGTGTCTCTAGGAGCAGCCTGCAAGACCCTTCGCCTACCATGACGCTCACGGCGGATGGGTCCACGATGGCGCCTGCTCTGGGTGCATTTCAGGCAACCCTCACCCTAGGCAAGAGATCGTGTCCTGCCCTGATTCAAGTGCACGACGGTGTCCAGACTCCTCTGCTTTCTTATCGCCATTGCAGGGAGTTGGCCATCATCTCTCAGGACTTTCCTAAGCCCATTTTGGATGTCATCAACCCAGGAGAATCTTCAGTACAAGACGCCGACAGGACTCTACAGGATCTTCGCGCTGCAGCAAGAGCGGACCCTACATACGTCTGTCTACTCGACTGCGTCACCTCAGGATTCCCTGTCAACTATTATAACCTACGTGAGTCCTTGCTTCCATACTGGATGCTACGGGTTGATCTCTGTGCTGATGGAGATCTCGTCCTCTACGGAGCTCGGATTGTGGTTCCTCCTGCTCTCCGCCGCCGCACCCTGCAGCAACTCCACGACAGTCACAGAGGTGTGGAGGCCACCAAGAGCAGAGCGAGGCAGGCTGTCTTCTGGCCGGGGATAGATTCGGACATCGCCAGTACTGTTCATGCTTGCGAGTCGTGCCAGATCCTCCAGCCTGGCCTCCAGAAGGAACCCCTCCTGAATGACGAGAACCCGACGGGGCCCTTTGAGTCTGTCTCGGCCGACTTTATAATGGTTGCCAGGAAATCCTTCCTGGTCATGGTCGACCGTCTCTCGGGGTGGCCCGTTGTCGTCCCCTGCAAAGGCGACGGTACTGCCTCTGCAACAATCAGGCTCTTCTGTCGCTACTTCCGGGAAGTTGGTGTTCCCCTCTGTCTGAGGACCGATGGAGGCCCACAATTCACCAACCAGGATTTCCGGGACTTTATAGAGCGATGGGGAGTCCGCCATGTGGTTACGTCACCGCATCACCCACAGGCGAACGACCATGCCGAGGCTGCAGTGAGGTCAATCAGGCACCTCATTCTTCAGACTGCACCCTCTGGCAACATTGACATAGAGGACTTTAACCGGGGTCTCATGGAACTCCGGAATACTACTAACTTCACTGGCCGCTCCCCTGCCCAATTCCTATATGGTCATCCCCTTCGGACATGTCTACCTGCCGACCCTAGATCTTTCGCTCAGGAGTACAGGGCAAGGCCGAGGACTGTGACAGACGTGCAGCCGACCGTGCCGAGCAGGTTAAGACCCGGTACGATGTGCACGCACAGCCCCTCCTCAGGTTGCGTGTCGGTCAGCAAGTTCGGATTCAAGACCCGACATCGCAACGCTGGGACAAGGTGGGGGTTGTCATGAGTCTTGGCAAGTCCAGGGATTATGAGGTGCGTCTCCCTAGTGGTCGTGTGTGGTGGCGGAACCGCCGTTTCCTCCGCCCTGTACCCCAAAGTGTTGACCCCCTCCCCCAGTCCCCTGTGACCCCTTGCAATGACCAGAAACAGTTGTCCTTAGCGTCTGACCCCCCAGTTGCCCCACGTTATTCGAAACGACCCAGAGAAAAGGAGTTCGCTCGAGATTGAACTACGAGCGTGAGGGGGGAGGGAGGTGTATGTATATGATTTATTGAGGCAACAGCATTCTTAAGTATCTGTATGTAACACTAATATTATCTATATGCATACCTCCTTATATTAAACATGAACCATAGTGATCATGTGCACTCACTTATATAATTGTACTGTATTGACTGCACATGGTAACTATGGGTATTTCATGATCTGCCCGCTAGGGGTATGTTATGATTAGATCGAGAGAGAGAGTAGCCTACCAAAGGTCTCCCTGTACACTGTACCCACTTCACTCCTGAATACAAGAACCTATTAACTTTTACCCAGTGTTTGACTTATCCCACCTTTTTGATAAGTACCTGGGGATCGTCTGGAAGCAGCCAGACCCAACATATACAGGTGTAGCACAAAGAGTGACTAGAGGCATGATGGAGCTAACTACCCCCCCCCCCCCCTCCCCCCCCCCCCCCCCCCCACCTCGCCGGGATCAGCCCCCTCACCTGCAGTCCTGTGCCGCTTACAGATGTGTTGTGATCTGGAAATTAACATTTCCAGGAATCAATGCTCATAAGTAATCAATGCTCATTTGTAAATATCATTAATCGATTTTAGGAGTATAGTTGGTTGTTGGAAGGAATATAATAAAGGATAAACCGAGAGGTTCACACATCACACATTGGACCGTTAGTCAATGAAAATGGAGAATACACCAAAGACGAAGTACAAATGAGTAATGCCCTCAATACCTTCTTTGCACCAGTTTTTACAACCGAAGACCTCAGTGACATCCCTACACCATCGCCGATTCAGATTGATAATTCAGATGTTCTAAGCAATATCACCGTTACAGAGAGAGAAGTATTGAATTGTTTAGATAAACTCAAGGTAAATAAAACACCTGGACCTGATACAATCTCACCTAGGCCCGAATTCAGAACAGTGGTTTAAACCTTCTCGCTGGTTTAAACCTGAGATTGAAACTCAATCCAGGACTATCAGTATTCAGAATGAAATCCTGAGCCGCTTATCAGTCAATCCGCGGATTACTCGATCCAAGGTTTAAACCTGCGGGAGGGTAGGTTTGACTCTATATCGAAGTTATAAAAACCTTAAATTACTCATGATTGCTTACACTAATCCATAAGGAACCCATAATATAAAATAACAAAGACTGGCACTGAATATTTGCAGAGTCTTTGGAGGTATTCTAAGTGAGGATTACATAAATAAGTAATGACAAGTGTAAGAATGCAGCTCAAGCAGTCAATCCGAGATTTAAACCAGCAGGAGGCTTGACAGACGATCGATTGAAGGCTTCTACTCGCCGATAAAATACCATATTATTATTTCCAACTGACTCAAACTGGCATTAAACCGATTCCATTATATTGTAAAAAACGGCAACAGCTTTTACATTACGTTGGAAATTGTCGAAGCATACCAACAATTATATAATAGGTGCCAAACGAAGGAAGCACTGCCGTAGCCTAACCACTGATGTAGTTATTCGATAATAGTTGCTAATGTCTCGATAACCTGAGATGCTTCTAAGCTGAATAATACAAATATAATATTTAAATGTCCGCAAACATTTATTTGATACAATACACATGTATTAGGTTACCATAGAACCAATATTATTAGTCCATTAGCCTACATGTTGCACAGCAAATATAATTATTTACTGTATCCATGCACAATGTTAATCCTTTGTACGAATTAAAATATATAGCTTACAATATATAAGGAATCACAAGTGAACCATTATTTGCAAATGCATTTAACAAGTAGGATAAGAGTTATTTGAGACATGAGTTGTCTTTTTAATAGCCTAGTAGGTTGTAATGATGCATAGTTTATATAACGAGTCACATTGGTTAGGCTACTGTTTTTGCCTACATAGTTAATGGTTACAACGTATTTCAGTTGAGCTATGTATACTATATATATTTTTCCATTTGACTGGGTATTAACAGCACTGAGCATGCGGTAGATGTAGTAACAAAGTATAAGTTAGGTTTAAGGGGTGGAATAGAGTTGCCCGTAACACAGATTTTAATGGCACTATCTCACGTAACCTACACTTTCGTTCTCACTTCGAAACTAATTGGTCTTGATTCGGATGCTTTAGCTTCCCGTCATGCTATTAATATATCACAATCCCTATGATAAGGTTGAGCATATATAAAAACCATGGTAAGTATGACTATACTGCTCTCTATTACTTAAAACAAGCGACATGAATCCACGTAGCCTATGTCGGTAAAAGTGAAAGTCAGTGGAAGCAGCAGCACGCTCATGATTGGCTCGTTTATCAGTACCCTGATAATTTACTTATTATCTGTATTATTCCTTATTTATTCATTAAACTAGATATGTGTAAGCAATTTTAATGTTTACTTAATAAATGACAGTGCTATCCGAATCTAAAGAGCTATTAAATATCACAGGAAACACAATAATAATGTATATATCATAAAGTAAACACAAGCGAAATAAAGAAAAAATTAACGCAAGAAGTAAGCGAGAATGAAGGTTGACTGACTCGCTTAGCCAATCACAGGCCATGCTTCACGTAATACACTTTTACAGTAGGCAGTGACGGCATTAAATATATAATATAGATAAAATGGCTCATTCATGTGCTTATTGGCTAAATGCATTCCGTACGGCACTGTGATTGGGTGTTGCAAACCTTTTTAAGCCGTGGATTACTCGATCTCGATCTCAATCCTGTGTTCTGAATACGGATAAACCTTTGTGTTCGATCCAGGATCGAG
The DNA here is from genome assembly GCA_032716605.1 of Paralithodes platypus. Lineage (NCBI taxonomy): Eukaryota > Metazoa > Arthropoda > Malacostraca > Decapoda > Lithodidae > Paralithodes > Paralithodes platypus. The sequence goes on from CM064523.1 coordinate 33,636,427, forward strand.
TAATCTCAATCCCGAGTTTAACACCTTATTAGCGGGCTAGCGGTCTATTTATATGTACCGCCCAGCGGGGTGTTTTTAGCCAAAATAGGGCTGTTTACGTGATCATTTTCATGCCTAAATAAGACCCAGAGCGTAAAACAAGTATCTATCCCTGAAAGGGCATAAACAGAGCTTTCCAATGACACCATAACGATCCTTTTATGACGGTTAGTTATCTTGCAACAACCGCGCAACACGAGTGCAAAAAGCATGTAATTCGGTACTTTCCCCATACAATTCAGTATGTAGCGAGTGAGAGAGGGAGGGAGGAGGTGGGATTCGTGTCAGTAGGTTCGCCGCGGTGGTCTGGAGCAGTCATACGCTCGCTACTCTCCTGCCACCACTTGTCTCTCTCTCTCAGCAATATTACGTGCTGAAATTGCCACACGACCTATGTCGCGCGCCGCCAGATAGTCCAGATTTATTATACTCGACTTATGTTGCGCGCCGCTAGTTAAGGGTTAAACCTGCCCCGAAATCCGAGGTTTAAACAACTGTTCTGAATTCGGGCCTTAGAGTCCTAAAGGAAGCTAAGGATGAGCTCTCTAAACCACTGACATTGCTATTCAATAAATCCTTGCAGTCTGGAACTATGCGTGATTAGTGGAAGCTAGCCAACGTAACACCGATATTCAAAAAAGGCAGCAAATCCCTACCCATTAACTATCGTCCAATTAGCTTAACCTCAGTTGTATGTAAAATGTTAGAAACACTCATAAGAGACAGACTTGTAAATCACTTAGAGGAAAATAACATACTTGAAGATACTCAACACGGCTTTCGTGAAAAACGTTCCTGTTTAACAAACCTCTTAGACTTCTTCCACGATATCCTCAACCTCGACGATGAGAGTAAAGCTGTAAATATTATATACCTTGATTTTCAAAAGGCCTTTGACAAAGTTCCCCACAAATGTTTACTGCTAAAACTAAAAGTGCATGGAATACAAGACGGTGCGTTGAAATGGATAGCAAATTGGCTCAACGACAGAAAGCAAAGAGTAGTCATAAACGGTAAGGCATCTAAATGGACCAATGTAAGTAGCGGGGTACCCCAGGGATCGGTACTAGGACCAATTCTCTTTTTAATTTACATCAATGACATAGATGAGGGTCTCACCCGTACAATCTCAAAATTTGCTGACGATACAAAAATTGCAAATAGCGTACTCTCAAAAGAACAAGTTGACGATATGCAACACAATCTAGATAAGTTGTCATGTTGGGCCCAAATTTGGCAAATGAGTTTCAATGCGGATAAATGTAAAGTACTATATATCGGATACCAAAATAAGAAAGCAAACTATTTGATGAATGGCACTCAGCTTAAGAATGTAAACAGAGAAACCGATCTGGGAGTAACAATATCGAGTAACCTAAAACCGAGTCAACAATGTTCAGAAGTTGTTAAGAAGGCAAACAAAATAATTGGCTTTATAGGCAGGTCATTTGAGCATAAATCCAAAGACGTTATCCTAACCCTTTACAATTCCTTAGTTCGCCCTCTTCTAGAATACTATGTTCAATCCTGGTGCACTTATTACCAAAAAGATATAGACAAGCTAGAACGAGTTCAACGTAGAGTTACCAAAATGATACCTAGCCTAAAGAACAAACCATACGAGGAACGTCTTAGAGAATTAAATCTATTTCCTTTAACCCAGCGCAGATTAAGAGGCGACCTAATTCAAGAGTTCAAAATCATCAAAGGCATCGACAATATGAACTGTAGTAAGTACTTCACTATCGACCAATCTAATTACACCCGGGGAAACGGGTGCAAAATTATTGGTAAATCTTTTAACTCACACGAAGCTAAAAATTTCTTCTTCAATCGAGTTGTCAACTTATGGAATGGGCTTCCCCGAGATGTTATAGACTGCAGCACCGTTGATTCATATAAACTTCGCCTAGACAAATATCTTGCATCAAACCTGACTGCGTTTGTAAATGAATAACTTTATTTTATCCTCCCCTCAGTTACTAACCCATCTGTCCCCTACTAACTTCCTAATCCTGCCACGGACATTAGTTCCAGGGCAGTAGTTCCCTTTCCAATGTTCCCTTACCCACTCTAAACCACTGTTTGGACACTTGATCCTCAGTGTTTTGGAGGACAAGCAGCCTAGAAGGGTCACTAGACCTATTTTTGTTTGATTTCCTTTGTACTCCTTTGTACTCCTTTATAACACCCTCAAATAGTCCGGGAAAACTAGATGTAGGCCAACCGCTACTCTAATCTTCCGTTGTACTTGTTTGTGAAAAGATCTTGAAGACCCTTTTGCATTGTGAACTGCTTACCTATGACTAATTGTCACCGGCCCATATTTAACATTTAATTAACTAACTAATCGTCTACAAGGACCTGAGTGATAGTTAATTACCTCACTGAACCTTTCCGCCGGGCGTTATTGGTCAATTCATGCAGCGTGAGGCTTTCGGTTTGGGCGAGTTAGCTCGGCCGGGCCGAAATAACTCCCTTAGGAATCTGCACTTCTGCCGGGAGTCTAGTGGTACACTACACCACGCCGGGTTAATTGGAATATTCCCTGCACGCCTGCAAGGCGAGCTTCTGGCATCAATACCCGGTAAAGATTGCCAGAAGGAAAAAACAAATTTTGAAGGTACCGACTTGTCCGAGCAAGTCAGCCGCCAACAAAAAAAAACACCAAATAAGTCAGAACGTCTCCTGACACCTTGCCAACATGTATAATATCACCACATGAAAGCTAAGGTCACTTCTTAGGGTTAACACACAGTATTAATTAGGCAATAAATAATACCCTTAGCCGACTAGGAATACCCCTAATGAGGCTGGCCACGAGGCTCAAGGTCATTATTACTATGAATACGATACCCTTACCTCCGATGATGACACAGCAGCAGCGAACGCATAACGCCCCACGCCAGAGAGAAAAATGAGCAAACTAGGATTCCGGAAAGTTCTACACCACATGGGGCAACTCTTAGACCAGAATGTCTGCTATAACACACAAAAAGTGCTACTACCTCATAAATATGGCTAGTAACATAGCTCCGCGGATATATAGCCTCCTAAATAACTCGGTTATAGCTGCAAAACTAAGGCGCAGCACAAAAACAAATACACATGGCGCGCGTGTCCAAAGCGGACCGACTGGGCGCCTACACACAAGTACCCTATTTTAACACTTCCCTGTGGACGTACCAATGGGGTCGCCAGTCTTAGCTATTCTAAACCTATTCTAGAACACCTCAGTTAGATACAAATGAGCAAAAGACTCACTAGAGTTGAACGAATGTCGAATAAAGCGGAGGACAGGCTAGGCACCTCTACTCGGGACGGCCGCAGGGGAAGGAAGGAGGAATGGCGCTGCCTGGTTCAGCATCTCGGATAGAATCCACAAAAGACATCCACGAATTGGAAAGCTCTATTATAACAGTTCTTAAGTTAATTTTTATTTTTTATTTTTTACAAAGTTTTTTCGTAGTGAGTACTCAATCATAAAGGCGATTCCATAAGAGAATTAGCGTTGCACTTATGATGTTAGTACTCTTTCCCCTGCGGCGGGTGTTTCAAACAGGCTGGCCGCGGGTGTTTGAAAGAGAGCTATTATTTAATAGGCATATCGTCAATGAAGCCCGAGGGGCCACTAATAAATATTAAACATTAAAATAATTCTATATAATTTTAATTAGTTTCATGATTATATCTACTTGAAGTGTATCAGAGTATAAAGGATAACTGTCCCAACAGCTAAAAGGAAAGCAAGTAACTACAGAACAAACTTAATTTTTTTAAGTTCTATTGGCCTTCAGCTGTTTGATACCTTTTCATATTGTCTGTTCTGTCTAGTTTTATCAAGTTAACCACTTCTGAATCTAGATACGTAACAATATATAGATATATATAAATCAACACCAGCGCTGGACAGAACGTCTTTATTTTGGTAACGTTTCGGTTTAAGAATATATCATCTTCAGACCTAAATTTAAATGACATAAAAGCCTATATGAGTGGCTGAGTAATTTTCTAATGTTAATATTCTTATTATTGACTAAATTTATGAAACCTAGAATAAAACTTAAAATTAATAGATATAAAAATAACCTAATACATAATTATTAGAATTAGTAAAATGAAAGAATAAAATGAGAGATGAATAAACATTATGTGAGCAATACAAGGAGGGGGAGAGCAAAGTTAATAACATAAATGTTTTCATAAATACAAGAACCAACCTTTATATATTAGAAACACAGTAGAGGAGTGGAGGAGTCGTGCACACCAGGCTGGGTTTATGTAACTGGGTGAACTGCTCACCCAGAGTCATTAATATCAAGCATCTTATTATATATAGGACAAGGGTAAGTTTACTTTATCACGCCGTACTGTAGTGGATACAAGCTTGGATATACGTCCTGACTGTCAGAGGTTCGAGTCTGGCTGGGAGTAAATACACATATATATATTATATATATTATTATATATATTATATTATATATATTATATATATATATATATATATATATATATATATACTGTAGTATATATGTATAAATATATTTTTATTTTTTTCTATATTCCAAATACTCTCTCTCGGGCGTAGGCTGAGAGTCTGTACATTCAACCGTTATGAAAGGTGAAGCCCGTGAGGTCTCGGTCCAGTCTAGGAGGTGACACATATGAAGCACTTTTTTTAGCTGCAACCAGCCCCTGCCATCTTGCCTTAGCAGAATGCATGGGGCTTAGTTGCTCACTCACGGCTCGAAGCAGCCCCATCTCTGAAGCTGCCTCGCTCCAGTGCTTCACTGTCTCACCTCCTAGACTTGGACCTTTACTCTCAGAATGCCACCTATTGAGCAATGAACTCACTAGGCATTGTCCCCCTGTAGCATATTTTGAGTATGGGAATATTTATACAGTGCTATTTAATCGGGGAACAATGAGGGTATTTGTTGGACATTTCGGTGGGCTTTGTGGTAATTGCACTGATACTAGGTACAGCACAAATTCCATCCCAATAATATCTTCCTATTGACATATCAGGATTTGAACCCGGATCCATTGGGTTACCAGTCCAGTGGCAAGACCACTCCACCACACCTCCCCTATATACAGTATGTGTATATATATATATAATTATATATATAAACATTTATATATATACCCCAACACCCTCGAGAGATGCAGTGCAATGGACACGGACGGCCTGGGCAACCTACCCCGAGAACCCACCAAGCCTACCCCGAGAACCCACCAAGCCTAGCTACTTTCGATGTAATGTAATGGGACAGGACGAATCCCAGATGAGCAGAGGAAATATGCTAAGCAGGTGATTGCCCATAGACAGTCACAGGGGATTGGCTCGAGGAAATCCAGAATAAAGAAGTCGAGAATCCCCAATAAGAGTCAGTATATACTTGGCTCCCTACAAGCCAACAACCCTCTCCCACCTTTGATCTCCTGCATCTACAGCAGACTTCTCTCCCTGCCACCCTGCCACCAAGCCCACAGTCTCCCATGACCTTTGGCCTGAAGTCTGAAGCCACCTTTCAAATTGTGTATGCCACTGTTGCTGCTGCCGACGCTAGTCTGTTTGAAGAACTATGAGATCTGAGGGGAATACAACTGGAGGAGGAGTGGAAAGCAAACCTAGCCACCGCTATAAGAGAGTGGAAAGAGGTAAATGAGGCACGTTGCCCAAAAGAGGAGAACACCTAGAGCGTTGAGATGCCCCGTCCGTTCAGCACATGGTGCAGAAATTGACCCGAGCAAATCAAACCCTCATTGTGAGAGGGCACAGTCCGAGGCAAGCAGACATACCCCCTAGAGAACAACGAGACCCCTACTGTGCAACTGTGGCCTAGAGTGTGGCCGGCCCACGAGTGTGCAACGCTAAATTTTTGAAACGCCATCCAGCAGAAGCTACGAGGCTCTGGACCACACAAGAGGGTAATTCCACAGCCTACGAGCATTGCACCAAAATGCAGCACATGTGAGTAGCCTACCAAACCTAGAATTGCGCACCCAGTTTGTAATCTCCCTCCCCTTTGATCGTGTTATCGATTGCAATTCGTAAAGCTCTCCCCTGGCTACTTTAACATAGGTAACTGCCCCCCCCCCCCCCTCATTCCTTTGTATTGAATGTAGAAGCTAAGTAAAATATAACAAAAAGTAAAGGCCTTATTGCTCGCGTAGTATCAGTAATTAACGACTTCCCCCGTATGCCTTTTTATTCGTCTTTTATGTCATCCCGAAACCCGAAGCGCCTCTCTTGCGTTCCAGGAGAAAGTACACCGAGTCAGTGACCTAACTCCCTCCCCCTTGAAGCCTCATGAGCCCTGACTAAACGTATAAGACCCTGTGTTGCACGTCATGCAAAAACTAGATTACCCGATTGCTGATAGTCCTACCCAGGCAACAATTCTAGGAGTTGGTAATGTTGATAAATATATTCTGACACATTTGGAATGAGTGTGAAAAGGGCTTCTAATTTTATACAAAATATATTGTTTGCTCAGCATATAAAGAAATTATTGCCATGCAAACTCGGAAAAACAATTAAATTATACTTATATATCGATTTTCTATCTATCTATCTATCTATTGCCTGACGCCGTGATCCCCGAAGGGGTGGCCATCGATTTTCAATGTGATATTTTGATTTTATGGGTTTATTCCGGTTTTAGAATAGTATGGGTCTTGCTCTATCTTTGGATGTATAAAACATTGCATTTAGAGGCGATTATTGTGGGTTAAAGCAGAACGATAACATACGTGTATAGTCTCACGGTAGTGCAAATAGTGCTTGGCAGCGAACAATACTGGTACTTACTTACTCCTAAGCTTTAGCGACAACAAGAGGGTAATAGTCTCGTTGCCATATTAATTCCACAACCACATCAATAATCTGGTCCATAAGGCAGGTGGTTTCTCGGGTAGCATTTTGAAATCCACCGTTAACAGAGAACCGGAAAAGGTGGTCTCTCCTGTCATTTTGGCCACATTGCTTGGGACGGCTGGGGACTTTTATTACTGTATCTTACGGTACAGTACGAGTTAAGGATACAGATTCTTTAGTCATAGATGTGTGTCTCTCTAAAACTTCTTACTCTCAGCCCTGGTGTCTATTGCAAACCTAGACTCATTTAAGACTGCTTTATCTAATCAATTGGATGGTATTTTACAGTACTACACTTGACATTTATAGCACTGGGACCTAATACTAATCATAATTCTTTGTTGCCATGTTCAGTGATGCCCTCCCCTTCCCCTCCTCCTTCTGCTCTGCCCTTCTTTTTCCTTTCCTTAACAGCTGCATATGTTGTACTTTCCAACCCATACTTCCCTTTTTATACCCCCTTTACTACCCTTTTACTACCCTTTGCATCAGCAGTGTGTGGCTTCCGTGACCCTCCACCTCTAGTAGGCTAGGGGCGGGAAAGCCCACCAAGTGAGATAATCAGGTGAGCTACAGCCAAATTCAAAAGTCCTCCACTACCTCTACAATTTCACCTTTGCATGTTTATCTACTAACAAACGTATACTTCACGCACGGCACCTGTGGCAAGGCTTGGCAATCAAAATCCACTATGGCAGGTTTGAGAATACATTATATATTAATCTATTCATATGTGAGTGGGGGACTTTCTATGTACCCTACATTATCTGTTTGACTTCTAATTGAAGCTCGTACTCTTAACAAATACAGATGGGGCATGATGTTTCTTTATGCAGTATAATAGGTCATACATATATGTTGCAGATTTGTGTTGTTATTGTTGTTGTCGTTGCTTGCTTGGTGATTATTTGTTGAGCTATTAAGAAAAATATATAATTATATTAATGGAATGGAATGTTTAGCCGACTTCTTAATCTCGCTTACCACTAAAATATGTACCATTATGATAAAGATTGATAATATATTAGCATTAAGAGAACAATCAAGAATATGTAAACACATTTGTTTATATATCAACAAAATGTAGAGACAACTAAATATGTTAAGTACAAGACTGATATTAAATAACAATAAATAAATGTTCATAAAAGGGAAAGAAAGAATAATGCTAGGAAAGAATGATGCTCGTTTGACCGACTTCTCCCGCTCGCTCGACACAAAAAAAAATAATCAAGTTCTGGCGGTAAAACCTGAATGGCTCTCTTTTGGCGCGCAAAATGTGGACCGACTTCCTACCCGCCAAAATTGCATCTTTTTCTCACTTCCCCGCCAGTTTCCCGTCCGCCATCTTTACTGTGCCAATATTTTCCCGCTCTACCTCACTTTTTACTGGCTCAGACATATTTTATATGTATGTGCTTCCTTGGCTCAATTTTGTTTCCTTTCAACTGATCTTTGCTCTGTTTTGAAGAAACTTAAAATGAGTTAAATATACAGTATATGTTTTCGCAATATGTCTACAGTTGAACACAAACGATATAATTATGTAATATAACAATCATGAATACTACTGCTATTGATGGGTAATTATTGGGGACTGGTGGGAAAGGGGGAAGAGGAGGTACTGTACAATTGCATGTCCTAGTAGCTGGCATAATACTACTATGTATACACGTTTTACAGCGAACATTGATTGAATGAAACAATGTATCGGGTAATGTTGCTGAAGGGAAAGATTTCAGATACTGCATCAGCATTTTAGTTAGATAAAATAGGGCTTCAGGGGCTACGAACCCTTCTGGATTATTAAGCCATTATACTGTAAGTCATGAATCGCGTCAGGACTGGAGCTCCTCTTCAAGAACTGTCCCTCCTTCCAGCGTTATAGAATCGTTCAATAAACTTCATACCACTGCACTGGCCAAGCCAAGGCTCATACCTGTTACCGAGCTACTTTAAATGTGATATGTTAGCTTTATATGAGTATATCAATGGCAAATACAACACAAAATAACATACCAGTATATTATGTACATATAATTTAATTGCTGTTATTACGCAGTTTATTCTGAAACATTTACAATAGAACTGCTGCCGGGAATACTGACGTAGTTTTATGAAAATCTGTTAGTGACTTTTTTTTAAATGACTTAGTTGTACTCACTGCTTAAGTGTTCATCATAAAAAGGTTATTCAATAATAATGTCCACGTCGAGAGGAGGGAATGTGGACAAGCTATTATTAGAATATCTCATTTGCTTGGTAATAAGGAGGATGTCATTAAAGTTAAACTGGTTCTACTTATAAATACCAGCTAAAGCCTATCTTGGCATATAATGTTACGATGTGTGAAAGAGAATTTCGAGAAGTTTGTGTGATATGAGTTTGTATTGTCGTGCATGAGATATGAATAAAGCAGTTTCATGAGTCAAATGCATGCCATCTAGTGGTAAGAATTTGTGTGAGAGAGTGAATGTTTTACCTATTGGTACCTTAGTTACGTATCTGGGTAAATACAGTATTCATTGTGTTATTATCAACGAGCTTAGAACACCATGAGAGGCAAGTGAGCAAGAAGAGTGATACCTGGAAATGGCCAATTCGCCTTTTCAGATGTCCTATTTTCGCACTTTCGTTGTTCTTGTTGTCGTTGTTGTCGAGCTCACGCCGCGTCCATACGCTTGGTGGCGTTAGTGTCGATCTGCATCGTCTGCATGTTATCAGCTTAGCTATATAATTCGGCAATGCATAACGTTTGAGGTTGAAATGCACACACATGAGTTTGGATTTCCAATTAAGATAACTATCGCAATAATATTGATAAATTATGTTGGGAGACGAAAAAAATAATGTTGACAAATAAGAACAATTCATTTCAGCAGACGGACTCACGGAGGTAAGACATGTTGATGGTCAGTTATGTTTTCTTTTATCTTGCCTGAAAGAGGGATTAATGCTGGCCCTTATATCTCACCAAAAACCAAGATGTATATATGATGTATATATTTATATATATATGTATATATATATCTCTTAGATGTATATATGAGGAAAGAAACGACCCAATAATTATAATTTCCGTACAGCAAGTGAAAGGTAGATTTCGCTGAAGGCAGGTAATGTAAACATTAGGCTAATCATGAAATACTCAGGGTGACGTATATCTCGATCAGTCATTTGTCTTATTTCTCACTGCTCTGTATTAACATTATCCATGTTTACCTAATACTTTATTTTTTGTTTATCCACAGATCAGTGTAACTTGTGGATTTGTGCCAGTGTTCAGCTGAGGAGTGTTCATTTATCATATTTCCATAAAGTAATCTAAATAAACAGAACAATAATTATGTATTATGTGTTATTATCCTTAGCCATGTTATAATAGGGATCCGACATGACACTGATTTTAATGACGTGTTAAACGCAATATATAGCATAATAATGCAGTGTGTTGTGGGTTATAATGTAATTGTGCTCACAGCTGTTTAGGATATGTTTCGTGATTGTATATACCCATTACAGACATTATACGTAAATTATAAAGTATTCATTGGGGTTAATTTTAATTGTTTTTTTAATGTGAGGAAATGAATTATTTATATTCTCTTACCTCGTTGAATATCAAATACAAAATGACTAAAAAATGTCAAGCTTAAAGATAATCACCCAAGCTTTCGTTATGACCTAACCGTACTATTGATATAATATGGGTTAATTTAAAAGGGGAGGCTGAACCTTACACCCCCAAGTCAGCCTGTATAAGAGATTGTGTTTCTGGCATTATACCATCTTATTACCAATTGAAATACTAAGACTCTCTGAAAAAATCAGCTCTCTATGTGCGCGCGCGAGCGCAGAATTTCATTGCACTTTTGTAAAATCATCTAGTCTAGTCACTCAAAATTGTTCAAATTTCCCGCAATTTTTGCATAGCATATCCTACAAGCATCCCCTACAACGTAGCGTTTAAATTAACCCCTATTGAATAATAGAAGGTGCTGAAAAAAATATATTATGTAATTATTTTTGGGTTACAGCTGATTTGACTCCAAAATGGTCAAAACTCAGATATTTTCGGCAAAACGGCAATTATCTAAACGTACAGGCGTTCCTATATACCCCTATGTACTCTATTTAGAAGGGGAATGCATTTGAGCAATACATAAAAATATAGATACACTCGTAAATACCAAAAATGTATAGCAAACCACTGAAATTCATAGATTTTAATCAGTCAAAAATAATTTTGGGACAGATAAAATAGTTAGTCCTCCTTAGCTTGCGTTTTCTACCATAGTGCGCACATAGAAGATCGAGTTTAATGACCAACTAAACAACAATTTCGTCAGGGGCAGGCTTCATAGATTTTATTAGATAATTTTTTACCAAAATCCATGATATTGGGGCCCCCCCAAGGGGGCCCTAGGGATGTCATATGGGTGTTTATGCCCTCATATGATCATTTATATTGCTTACAGAAGCCCTTTAGACTACAGACACATAAACAAAATTGGGTGGGTGAAAGATTTGTTTTTAGTTTTTCGGGGGTCGAGGTCAAACCCCCGGCCCGGGGGATTATGGATGCGATATGTTTTTTGTTCCCTCCTATGCTACTCTCCTATGTTGAAAGAAGCATTATAGAACAAGAAAACAAAAATTCGAAATTTTGATTTCTGGGCTCAGCGGAGGGTTCAGCCTCCTCTTTGATTAGGTGCATAAATTATATAACATTATCACAATACTCTGATGTAAACCAACTCAACCCTATAGGCTACAATTTCAATATAATGTTATTGGTCGCTTTATATGAATATGTTTTTTCATTGGTCACTATCTATCTATCTATATGCTCAGGCCCAATCCCCATTTTGGGGGTAGCCGACTCAAGACAGAGCAAGAACAGAAAAAACACGAAAACAACATAAAACAACAAATAAACACAGATAAAAAGCATTGGTCACTACAATACATAATTTGTCTGTCCGAAATTACGTTTTCGCAGTTAATTTTGAATATACTGATAGCAAATATTTAAAACATTTATAATTGATTTTAATGTGTTCATTCCTCTTACAGTCATTTATGAATAGAAAAAGCCATATTCAAATGCATCGAATCAACCTGAGCAACGCTTGATAATTCAGACTAAAGGCCTAGTATCGTATATATCATGGTACAGTAATACATTTAGTAGAGGTAATGAAACAATTAAGTTGGTAAATATTTTCATAACAAACAAACAATTATTTGTTATGTTATATAACAGTAGCGATTCTGACATTAGTGAAGTGTGTAGGGAGGGTTGCTAAAGTAAACAATCAATATTGAATGTAGTAGCTGTGTGAAGTATGAAGACAAATCCCCTAGATTGTGTTCAGCAATATTAGTACTGTGTCCATACACTAGATGGCGTTGGTTGCAGCCTCAAATCAATGCCAGACACCGCTATCTATGGTATAATTTTTTTTTAATGGGAGGCATAGGAAGTTTCCTATCTCCCTTATACTGTCTCTGGTTATTATATACCCTCAGTAATCACTGTATTGTAAAGACCTCCATATTAAAGAAAAGTTAAACTCCGTATTTCTATCAACCACTGCCTGGGATTATGGATTAATAAGTAACAACGTAACAAATTTGAAAGAATTGATATATAATAATTTGAGGAGGTCCTCTTCAAATGAGGTTTGTATATATTACATACAAGAAATAGCTTTCACTCATGATCTTATACAAACAATTTTGAGGACAGAAAGTTTACACTCCTACCTGTTTTTACATTGCATGTACTGTACTGTATGTATGCTGATTATATTGTATGGCCTTGTATCCTACCATAGATACATTAGATCTGGACTTGGCACAAAAAAGAAACTTAGCAGTAAGGGACCCAACATCGGAGAACGAACCCCCCGGTTCGAACCTCGAACACGCGATTATATAATTTTTCGCGGTTTCAAGGTTCGAAGTTGGGGGTTCGTTTTCCGATTATGGGTTCCTTACTGCAAAGTTCCATTTTCGTGTCAAGTCCAAATCTACTGTAGTCTATGATGCTACCTATCAATAGCAGTTCATTATTTATGTATGTAAAAACAATAAACACTTAATTATATTGACCCTGTAAAATAAATTATGTTAAGTGCAAAATTTGTAATGTGTAATACATTTGAATACATTCATGCATGCATACATATGTGCACTTTAAAGACTTAACTGATCCAAAAGAGGTACGGTGTTAGTACAGCGTCCTAATGACGGCGTTACAAACCCCCCCCCCCCCCTGTACAGAAGTAAAATTATATACCTACATGTTTTCTCCAATATAAATAATCTCAATACCTATCGACTTTTTCCCAATCTTAATTGAGTAATGCCCACAAACAAGCAGCTCTAGCCTACTTCAACCTAATATTACATAAAATGCATATGTAATACAGTATATTCGATTATAATTTACTAATGGTAGGGACAATTGGACAAATATCCAAAGATATCCTATATATTATCATCAATGGACAGTCACAATACTGTTTAGTACAAATATCACTTGTTATGGTCATATCAATACAATAATAATACATAATATTGAAAACATATTTTCATCTTTTCCGAACACATTATTATAATATTGATGCCAGCTACTCAGATAAAGTTAAACAAAAAGAAGCAATGTTGAGGTCATAATTATGAATATAGTCGTGTGATGGTAACAAGTATGACATACTCAATATTTATCTGATCAAAAGGGAGAGAGCATTTTACCAAATGCTATTATCAAAGATCAATTCAGTGTCTTTCAATAGAAGCAACTTTGATGGGTATACTGTATATAAATGCGGTAGATGTCAGTGGTTGTTGTTGTTGTTCCTCAGATTGCCTGGCCGAATAGTCCCAAGGCCCCAAGCAAGGCCAAGGCCTTAACCGAGCGCCCCCACAGAACCCTCCCTGCCTACCACAATAAAGCCTGGGTGACCGAAACCACTCCATGGCGGGGAGCTAAGGAGGGTGCGGAAACGCCCTGGAAACCAAAGCCCCACCCAGGGCCCTGTGCCCCTCAGCAATTATGAAGAGAAAGTTGAGGGGCAAAGGAAAAATGTGACGCTTTGGCTTCCAATCTTGGTAGATTGGGAGGTCAATCCACGGAAGAGACGCCGTCACTTGAGATCTAGAAAATATATATGTAAAAGGAACAGTCAGAGTAAGCTATGGGTATGGCAGAGATCGCTCAGTTCTCACTCTGATAGACTAGCCCATCACCACATGACTAGAACCCAATCCTCTCAGCATCAGCTAGGAAAGGCCCTAGAAAGCCGCCTTTGGCGGGGGGATAGCTCCCCTATTTCAATCCCTTTCGGAGTTGGGCACCCGCCCATGGTAGTAGTGGTATACCCAGCTGGTTAAACCATGCTTTGTTAAATTATTACTATTACCCAAAACTAGTAATATTATGTTACCGAATCTGGTACAAGTAATATGAAGTGCACGATTGCCAATGTACCTTTCTTATGTGTTTATAGTTATATACCGGTATATATATATATATATATATATATATATATATATATATATATATATATATATATATATATATATATATATATATATATATATATATATATATATATATATATATATATAAAGATACGGTAAGAATTAGACGATAAAAGAGAGAAGAAGAAAATGATAAAGAGAGAGAGAGAGAGAGAGAGAGAGAGAGAGAGAGAGAGAGAGAGAGAGAGAGAGAGAGAGAGAGAGGAAGAAAAGCGATCCCGGAGGAGGCATGGAAGGAGGTGGGAACAATTTCCACCATGTTCCAGCAGTGTGACTCAGCAGATAATCTTAGTAATATTGAGTTGAGAGTTATTGATGACTGGCTTGGGCGGCGAGGGGACCAAGAAATTCGTTTTTAATGGGAGCAGCAGCAAGTGGGAGGATGGGTGGACTGTGGTGCTAGACCAATTGTAAGAACTAACCGAAAAAAGCTAAGGAAATGTTAGAGTACCATAAGTGAGCAGGGCCTGGAAGCAATGAAAATATAGAAGAAAGAACACGCTTGTAGGAACTGGAGGAAATTGGTGATACGTAATTGAAGTAATATTTGTTTATACCCAACTCTCCCTCCAGAAATGTGGATTATATTGTTGGTCACGATGGCGTAAACTCACTTATTGTTTGTTTGGCTTCTAATTGCCGCATCGCCTCTTTTTCTGGCCACCTCAGCTTCATGCACTTTCACACAACACCTAGCTTACCACGGTAAGAATTACTTTAAACATAAAATAAGCTAGGAATAAACAAATGGAAGATATAAGGATCTGTGAATATGTAGGAGGAACACAAGTAATAGATATAATTTATTTATGCTAAAACACCCTAAATGTATATAGGATAAACTATTAGAAGTACAAGCTAACTCTTTAAGTTAGAATAATCAGAGATAAGTTGGACAAACAGGAAGAAACTAGCCAAGTAGCCATAACTGGTAGATGCTAGAAAGAGCGAGAAATACTAGAAATAATGAATTAAGTTAATATGTATCTGATAGAAGCTAGATCGGTCTGAAAAAGCTGGGATTTTTTTTTTTATGAAATTATGACAATTGAAACTGTCTATATTGCGTGCAAATTTATTTTTGTAAAATATGTACAGTTCAGTACCTGTTTCGTTATAGTCGAAGCGTTTTCTTAAGTACATTGTAGGTTTACAGCCTATAATCTAGAGGGCAAAATGATATACTTAAGAAATCCTGAAATAACGTAGTATTAGCTAGAGTATCTACAGTAGACGACCCTATATAAAGCTATGGAACACTAAAATTAGACAGGAAAATTAATTGAAGTTACAATGACCTAAGAAAGGAGAGGAGAAATAATAACAAATAAGGCATAACTGGTAGAACCTAAATCGATTTTGGATAATTCAAAAGGATGTGGCAAGAACCATTATTAGAAGTGAAGAAAAGATAGGGAATAGGCTAGGAATAATTAATATACTGTACAAGCTAGATTGAACCTAATGAGATTAGAAGTAGCTAATGGAAGCTAGGAGGAGCAGGGAGAAATAGGAATAAATTATACAAGACGAACAGGTTAGAAGCTAGAAAAAGGTGGCATAATCTAGAAATATCATGGAAAAGGTAAAAGGAAATGGAACAAGCTAAGGGTAACTAATATATGCTGAAAAGAAAAAGGCATTATACTGGGGGGAAATGAAACTCGAATAACTGAGTGTACTGTAGCTAGAGGATCTGAGAACATCTATAAAGAACAGACCTAAGCTAGAAATAACTAAGAGATAAGTGATAGAACATGCGGAAGGCTAAGAGGGATTGAAATACGCTAGGAATAACTGATGGAATTGAAAACTATATGGTAAAAGTTTGGAAGGCACGGAATAAACTAGAAATATGTGTTAGAAACTAGAATTGTTTGTGAAAAGAAAAGTTAAAATACAAGTAGGTGAATTAACTTAGAAGCGTCAAAATGTGTTTGTTTTATAGTGTAACTTATAAATACCTAATACTGTGTAAGCTAGAAGCTTCTGGGAACTGTGTTAGGAAGAGGAATAATATGTTAGAAGTAGAGAGGTAGAAAATATTGTAGTGAAATAAACAAATATTGTGTTCACACCCAGGGAAAATTAAACAAACTATGTTTTAACTACCCCTTGTCCCTATTTGGTAAGAAACACGTGTTTTGGGACCCTCACTGCTTCATTGTTTTGTCCTAGTTTGGGGATCATAAGTAGTTTTACCTCTTTAGACCAGAAATGTTGGTGTAAATATGTCAACCTTCGAAAATTGACAATAAAAGTTCTTGTGTGATATCCCCTTAGTTTGACTGAACTAAGAGACACTAACT
The DNA here is from genome assembly GCA_032716605.1 of Paralithodes platypus. Taxonomy (NCBI): domain Eukaryota; kingdom Metazoa; phylum Arthropoda; class Malacostraca; order Decapoda; family Lithodidae; genus Paralithodes; species Paralithodes platypus. Next base: position 33,653,209 of record CM064523.1, read on the forward strand.
AACCTTTGGCTAAACTCCATTGACCTTGGCAAATCTGTGAGTCAGATCACCATTGATATTAGTGAAGAATTGTCAATAATTTGCCGATTTTTATGAATCTCGAATGAAGTTTAAGCATCTCTGATCATTCAAAACTATTTAGTTCTGTGTTGCCTACTAACAACTGACCTCTTTATTCTTCTGAATTAGAAGACCAAATATTAACATTTTGAGTCTAGGATTCTCCAGACGATTTAATGCAGCTTATTCCCTCGATGACAATGACGTTCACAAGCCTCCATGACAAGTTGTTAGGTTGAAATAAGAAAATCAATATTTGAGAAGATGAGAGCTAATTTAATCTATTCTCTCGCCCCTTGACTCGAAAGGTTAACATAACTTTTTCACTCAGAGTCACATTAATAATTCGCTGACTTTAATTTTTCTCATGATCTGTGCCCCATGAATATTCTTTCCTCTCACTTAAACAGTAGGCTACCATAGTGCGGTTGGGAATATGAACATGATTAGATTAATATCCAGTATTCGAGAATGGATAATATGTCGTAGGCGTGTGCATAAACCTTTAACCGTCCTGGTGGTGTAATGGTTAAGGTGGCAAAAATATGTGTGTGATAACCCGGGTTCGAATCCCGGTGGATCATATATACTTTAATTAATTTCATTGGGGGTGTGGTGGTGAGATTAATAAAAATAATAAAATATTATTATTATAAGAATTTAATTCTATCTAACTTAATATAAGCCTAACACTAACCGAATCTAGGCAAAAGCAACCATAAATTATCCATTGGATTTATATTGTCTTCTAGTATACAATTTACCAGTTGGTGGTTATTCCCACTAAGTTTTGTATCATATTAGGATATATATTATTTAATTGTCGATATAATATTGATTCAGCAGCAATTACAATGGTAACCATAATATATAAATTATCTGTTAAACTAGTACTGATAAACAAGTTAAGCACGCATTATGTATTTTCTAATTAAACAGTATAATTTTGTTCAGAGCGGTCTGAATAATGTTATAAGTTAATATTGAACAAGTGTGTCCATCAGAGCCCATATCTCCACCATCCGTGTAAACCAGAGCAAGTGTCATGTACATTTATCCTGTCTGTGGCCTAGCTGGTCCGCGGCCATTTTGGTCTGTGACCGATTAGGCGTATAGCCATTTTGGTCTGTGGCCGATTAGGTATATTGACATTTTGGTCTGTGGCTGATTAGGTATATAGCCATTTTGGTCTGTGGCTGATTAGGTATATAGCCATTTTGGTCTGTGGCTGATTAGGTATATAGCCATTTTGGTCTGTGGCTGATTAGGTATATAGCCATTTTGGTCTGTGGCTGATTAGGTATATAGCCATTTTGGTCTGTGGCTGATTAGGTATATAGACATTTTGGTCTGTGGCTGATTAGGTATATAGACAATTTGGTCTGTGGCTGATTAGGTATATAGCCATTTTGGTCTGTGGCTGATTAGGTATACAGCCATTTTGGTCTGTGGCTGATTAGGTATATAGACATTTTGGTCTGTGGTTCATATAGTTAGAGACGGGCTATTGAATTAGTCGATATTTGTCATATACCCATTTTTGTCCGTGGCCTTATGGGTCCACGGCAGTTTTGGTATTTGGCCGATTTCGCCCGTGGCCAATAAAGGCACAACCAAGCGGTTACATTAATTTTATCTGTATTTGTAGACCAAAGGTTTTAGTCCATATCTATTTTGATTAGTGGCCGTTTTGGTCCATGGCCAATCAGTGCTGTGCTGAGCGCTATAATTAAATGGACTGACTTGGTCTATGGCTGATTTGGTTCGTGGTTGTCTTTCTCTGCAGTCGTTTGGGTCCGGGGTTATTTTCGTCCATGGCCGATTTGATTTGTGGCCTGTTTGGGCAGAGCAGATTGGTCAAATAAATTTGATAATTTTTGGTGATATTCTTCAGTATATTTAACCGTGAGTTTTGTGAGGATCAGTCTAAAACTTCTCTAGATCTGGTTTTATTTATTCAATTATTACTGTTTTGTTATATATATATATATCTGTTGTCTGTTATCTGTTATAAAAATTGCCACCTGTAAGTGGCACCGATTAGCATGTCGCCCATCGGTAATTTGTGTAGGTTTTTTTCCCCTAGATAGGTTGCCCGCCAAGGCTATCGAGTCCCATCTACCCGGAATCACCCCTTTCAGATACCAGGGGGACAGCTATCACCATATATATATATATATATATATATATATATACAGTATATATATATATATATATATATATTTTTTTTTTTTTTTTTTTTTTTTTTTTTTTATTATTATTATTATTATATATATATATATATTGATTTTATTGATTTATGTATATATATATTTTTTTTGAGGGAGGTGGTGGGGCGGGGGACCAGATTTTGACCAAGGGTTACTGTTTTTTGTGCTGTTTCCAATTAAATGTATTGACGAAGTTTAATGTATATCCACCCATTAAGTTTTGAGAAATCCTGTTTACAAAGTGACCGGCAGAAAAATAAACATACCTAAAACAATATAATTATGTAGGCATAAAATGGTTCACTGACGGTTATCAACAATTTTACTCTAAGGGCAGTGAAATGGGGAAATATTCATACCATATAGATAAAATTAAGTGATATACTAGTCACAATTTGTCAATCAGTACAGCAAATGTGCTATAAAAGACAAAGAAAATCAGGAAATTAAACAACAAAATACTATAGTTGTCCCAAAACATGAACTAAAATAAGTTAATCAGAAATACCAAACTATGCTTTAGAACACCGGCTGAACAATTAAAATCAAACTGTTGAATATTAATACCGTCCGTCCGCCTCAACTAATTCCTTAATTCATGCCACACGTTCCAAACTGTCCTAATGAAACGAGCAGGAAGGAAAAAAGAGAAGAAAAGAAAGTTCTGGCGTCGCGGGCTTATTACAATTCATTGGCGAAAACCTCCTCCTACTACTGGCGCGAGGGACACCGCCCTGGGGAAGGAGGAGGAGCAGGAACAGGAAGAGATGGAGAAGAAAATGAAGAAGAGGAGGAGGAGGTGAAGGAAGAGGAAGGAGCAGGAAGAGTAGCTAGAGTAAAGGAGGAAATGAAGGAAGAGTAGGAGGAAGAGAGATCAAGAGAAGGAAAGTAGGATGAGGAGGGAAACAAAGTGGACGAGTAGAAAGGGGAAGATAATTATATAGGAAATCAGGCAACAACAAACATACTGATCTACAATAGACTATGGGGTATGTGCCTGAATATACAGTATACATACATACATACTTATAATACACGGATGAGATAAACTATGGACTCGCATGCTAGACAAGACAAGGTATGTTAAGATTAATATGAGAAGGATCAACATTGTGTTATTTTTCCATAGTCACTTAAATAATATTCCTGTGTGGCTTGCTAGAAGTGTAAAGGACTGGCAGACGTTTAAAGCTTTATACCAAGGCATTTATTCATGTGAATTGTAAAGATTTGGGCATTCCAGCCGTGAATGCCAGTAGTTGGCAATTTGTTTTACAACCTTACTGAATGGATGGTAATTAAGAGTTTTGCCTATAGGAAACGATAGGAACTTCCCCTGGCTTTAAGCCAACTTCCTCTGGTACATTTTAATGATCTGTTGTGAATAACTTACTGTACAGTATTTCCATCCACAGTGAGAAAGCCTTATTTCAGATTTTATAAATTATTCAATGTTTTGTCAGAATGTATAGGTTCAATTCTTCTGCACGCTGCTCGTAATGCAGGGTATCATTTTGACTATTTATTGTACTCCATCAAGTTCATCTATTTTATTAATTCAGCCGAACGTAGTTTGCAGAGATTATGTGATTGTCAATGTCTGTCTGTCTGTCTTATTTCTGTTTGTCTTTTAGCTGGATTTCTCAAAAGCTAATGGACGGCCTTAAGTGGGACCTTGTCAGTGCCTGCAATTGGAACTCAACAATAAACGATTAACTATGATCACTCCCGGTCCATCGTACACAATGTTTATGTACGTAATTTGCACATGGAATACATTACCCAACACTAATTAATAATGAGACAATAAATATGCTTTCAAATGTTTTACAAATCAATGTAGTTTTGCATAATCAGGCAAAAGATATATGGTCAAAAGTAGATTACTTAGAATTAAGCACGCAGATTGAATACATAACAAGGAACCCAGATACAGAAATAACAATTCCTTTCGCTTGTAGAAGCAGCAGAGATAGGTTGTATTATCCTGACCCAATACCTGTATATACCTGTAATAGTATAATTGATATAACTACTGAAGAAGGTTTAGTTGCTTGACTGGACCCAGCGTGGCTGTTGGTGGATTGCTTTAGTATTTCAGCAATCTCTGTGCGGGATATACTGGTGTAACATAACTTTATAAAAATGGTGTTTGTCACTAATGAGAACAATGCAAATATAAATTTAAATGCTAGAATTTATTTATATATATATATAATATATATATATATATATATATATATATATATATATATATATATATATATATATATATATATATTGTTATGACACTGGCGGCCACGCAGCAGTTGGCTCGCTTGACCAGAGTGGTAACAGGGAGTTTTTATGATTCTAAAGTCTCTGGTAGAAGTTTGGCTGTCTGTTCTTGCTTGCTTTCCTTTCGCTTCAAATAAATCAGACAGCTTAAGAATTATGTACTAGTCATAAAGGAAGCTTAGCTAGATAAATTATTAGTTCCAGAATCATTTTAAGATAATATTTAATTTACTATTGATTATTTAGATTAATTATGATTAGTAGGATTATTTATAATTAATTATGATTAATTATATGGATATTATTACTATTATTTATTATGATGATTTATTCAGAATGGTTTCTGCCGCCAACGGGTTAAGATTAAAATGAGATGGAGATTATTTATTATAAATAGTTATTGTAATTATCTTATTATTTATTATCCTTCATTATCATTGTCTTATTATATACCTTACAAGTACAATTGAAGAAGGGAAGATATTAAAGTCACCAATTCAACAAGAATAAATGTATTTATAAAACTAATAAACAAAAAGATAACGTATGTACAGTTGTCCACAGAAGAAACAGAGACACCCTTGGTCTGTCCAAGGCCTCAATAGAGGGCAGCACAATTAGTGCCCATAAATGATCTGGTAACAGTGAAGGTGTGGGGGTAGTAGGTGAAAGTATGGGGTGGAGGGAGGGGGGAGGAGGGTACAGGAGTGGGAGAGGTAACCAGCGGCGAGGTGGGAGCAGGTGGGGGTGGAGGGAAGTGGGTGACCAAATACTTTACTGTGAAAGAATAATTAATGTTGTGTTTTGATAATTATGTGGGTTTATGATTGCAAAATATTGGAGTAGTGAGGTGTGTGTAGCATAATAAACGTGCTACAGGCTGCCAACCTACTCTCTCTTTCTCTCTCTCTCTCTCTCTTCATATACAATATATATGTGACAGATAGGCATTCAAATATATGATATCTTAATTCTCTTATGTAGTACTACTTCCTATTTTATCTCTGCTTAGAGTGCCTACTGAGTTGTGATATCGGGAATGTGGTATTGTTCAAATATGGGAGCGTCAGATACAACTGAACTACCTGTTGGTTACCTAACAAGGGGAAATATAGTAATTGTTATTGTTTGTCAGTTGGTGAGTCAGTCATACTTCAAATACTATAGTTGGTGTTTCAGCATAATGGTGAGTGTATAGGTCCTACTAGTAGTAACGAAAGTATGCAATGAATATATGGTGTATATAATACGGTATCAATGACACGCCAATTAAAGGGCTTTCCAAGTGTACTGGAGGTGTTATCAGTGTTGGCATTGCCAGTGTTGGCATCGCTTTTCATTATATACGTCCATAAGAATTTAAATAATTTAATATTATAAATGAAACATTATTTAATGTATCTATAAATAATATAGTTTTATTAATTTTACTCTAAAGCAGAAACCAGGAAACAAAGGATGATTAATATTTATATACATAGCAATACACCTGTTCAAGAAAAGCAACCAGTTATATATATTGGCCAAACCTCTTGGTAGATATGCTCAACGATAATGATGCAAGGGTGGTGTTGGTGTAAGTTTAATATCAAATGAAAACACGATGATGCACAACCTTTCCGGTATACCAGGTATTTTTTGATACGGTTTGACGGCATCAGTAGAAGCGAGAGCGTTATATGAGATAGCGTTAGGGCCATTCCTTGCTACGGGTTCTAAGCTGTATACAGTTGGTTAGTGGCTCAGAGATATGAGGATACGCTTCTTCACTTATTATGGCATATAGTAAATAAGTTCATTAATTGTTGGCAGGACGTGTTGTAGTTGGAGGAGTAATAGAGATAGCCATTACCGATTGTACAGATTAATAGCATTCCAAAACTGAGGAACACACAACAATGATCGTGAAATTAATGTGAAAAAGCTTACACTTATTAAGAAAGGGTTGGGAATACATATTAAAATGAAAATACTGAATAGGATTGTAATAATTATGGTGAGCAAAGATGCATAGTATATACAACTAGTAAAACGAAAATAATGCCTTGTGCTGCTTTATGATATATAATTGTGTTTAAGGTAATTAGAGAAATTCATAATATCATGACATAGGCAAAAGTAGACTTCGAATGTTTGAGATATAGCTACTAACAATCTAGAGAAAGATGAATCAGGAGAGATACATAAAGCTTTATAAATTAACTGTTAACAGATTATAGAAAACAGAGAGAGATTAAAGGCGCAACAGAGAAACTGGAACAACGAATTATCAGTCCTCATTAATAATTTAAATCCGTTCTCAAAAATCAGGGTGAATGTTCATTTATGTGAATATATGACCTTCTGTGATTTCGTATCATATTTAACAGTAAATTGTGAATAACATAAAGCTTAACAACAAGGTCCGTATCTAAAAGATGATTGAAAAGGAGGAGTTGCAGCATTTCCGTTTTAATTGTTGTCAGAATGTGTGTACGAAAAACACACTTGGTAAGGAATATATCTAAATTCAATATTTCTTTAGTATACCAATAATACAATCTTGACAAATATTGCCAATCAATAATATAAGGTCCATTGATTTCTTAATATTTTTAGTTACACACCGACTCTACAATAGCATTATTGGTAACTCTAGATTGTATACATCCTTATTGACCAATAAAGAGGGTAATCTTAATCTTACTAAAAAATTGACTCACACAAAACCTGTAGAGCGAGACTGAAATAAAAGCATGGTCATTTTATAATTAGTAGATAATGTTTCTATGTGAGTTAGTGAGACTAAAGGCAGAACTGCCTGTGACGAGTGCCTCCCCCCATAGTTAAAAGAGTGACAGGGCCAAAATCAAGGAATGTTCGAGCCAAAATGCCTGGACACACGGAGTTTGAAGTAATTTAAGTTATAGGATGAGGGGAAAATGGATTCAGGGTAGAGTGTTCCAGAGCTCAGCTGTTGAATAGGAGAAAGATTGGGAATATTGCTTCACTCTTGGGTTGGAGAGTTGCAAAGGGTAGGGGTGGGATTGTGTTGGAAAACGGATTCTACATACACTTCGTAGAGTAGGTGGTATACATTGAGAGAGGTCTGAGGAACACTGGTTATTGTAGTATCGGTAGAATAGCGAGAGAGATGCAACTTTGCGGCGAAGAGAGAGAGATCGCAGAGAGTCAGAGAGTGGAAGTGAGTTAATAAGACTAAAGGTTTTCTTTCCTACTTTGTCAAGAAGTGCTATGTGAGCGGATCTTCCCCACAAATGGGAACAATACTCAATACATGGACGCACTGTGCCTCTGTACAGAGCAAGAAGCTGTACCGGGGTAAAGAACCCCCGGAGGTGATTGAGCACACCCAGCTTCTGGAAAGCTGTTTTAGCAAGGGTGGTAATATGATAATTTCCAAGTGAGATCAGAAGAAAAGGAGACACCGAGAATACTGAGAGAAGATGAAGGGTTGATTTGTGTATTGTTGAAGTATAAGGGAAAGTCCTGTGGGAGTTCTTGATGGGTAGATAAATGGAGAAATGGCTTTTGGAAGCACCAAGAGCAACAATATATTTTCTGCCAGAATGGGGATTGTTGATAGGTCAGAAGGTAAGTGTTTTATGGCATCGTCATGTGACTTTTTGAGGGATTGTTTTCTGGGGGGTTCTGACAAAAATAGTTGAATAGTGTAAGGTAGAGTCATCAGCATATGAATGCAAAGCTGATAGTTGATAGGTTGAGGAAGTGAAAGATGGCCGTCCACAACTGCAGCTATGGAACGGCCAGGAAGGAAAGTAGAGATAAAGTCACAAATTGAGGGACAGAAACTAAAGGAGGGTAGTTTAGATATTAGAAATCTGTGCCAGACTCTATTAAAGGCCTTAAATATGTCTAGCGCAATAAAAAAGGTTTCATCGAAATCATGAAAGGAGGATGACCAAAAGTTAGTAAGATATGAATAAGATATGAAAGAATATCACCAGTAGAGCGACCCCTAAGGAAGGCATACTGGCGATCTGAAAGTAGATTATATGGGCAGAGAGATGCTTAAGAAATTTTGAAGTAAGAATAGTTTTCAAATCTTTGGAGATGCAAGAAATGAGAGCAATTGGACGATAGTTAGAGGGTTGAGAACGATGGGTAGGTTTAATGAGAGCAAACTTTTAGCAAGAAGGGAACACATTAGAGGAGAGACAGAGACGGAAGAGTTTGCCTAGGCAGGGAGTCAGTACGGAAGCACAGTTTTTTAGTACAACAGGAGGAACACCGTCACGCCTTCTTAATATTAAGCCCAGAGAGGGTAGAGAGTACATATTTAAAAAAGATTAGGATAATAGGTATAAGTAGGAGAGAGGGGCTTGGAGAGGGAGGAATAACACCAGAATCATCCAAGGTGGAGTTTTTAGCGAAAGTTTGGGTGAAGAGTTTAGCTTTGTCAGAGGAAGAAGTGACGGTAGTGCTGTCAGAGTGAAGGGGTGGGGGGGGGGGAGACAATTAAAGAAGAACAATTGGTGGAAAGGTTTTTGGCTAGATACCAGAAAGCTTGGAAAGAGCTTAGAGTTGGATAGTTCAGAGAGAAGTAACCTGACCAAGATTCGAACCCACTCACTCCAGGTATATTTGGAAGAGCTGGACACCATAACCACTCTGCCATGAGCATATGGCTGAGTGCTTATGGTGCTCAGCTCTTCCAAATATACCTGAAGTAAGTGAGTTCGAATCCTGGTCAAGATACCTCTCTCCCAACCTGTCCAACATTATCATTAGATATTGGATAGTTCAGTGCATTTAATATAGAATCGATGAAAGAGTGTTTGGTGAGTCGAAGAACAGATTTGGCTTGATTCTGGGTAGAAACATAGGAAAAATAAGATTCTTGGGTTTTAAGGTGTCGGTACCGTTTGAATGCTTCATCCTTATTGCGGACAGAAATAGAACAAGCGTAAGTAAACCAAGTTTATTTTACATTAGTCTGAGGGAAAGAAAATGGATTGTATGCCTCCATGCCCGAGAGGATTACCTTGGTAATGTGTTCAACACTCTACAACACTCTCCGAGGGTCCCTAGCAACGGAAGCAAAAATCATTCCATGGGAGATTAAAGAAGTCCTGCCGAAGAGCCTCCCAGTCGGCATCGCCAAAGTGCTACAGTTGCCGCCGGCTGGCTAGTTCGGCTCAATCGGGTGGCCGTACTGGAGATATAGGACACGTAAGAGAGATAGATAAGAGGAGCCCAAATGAGGGAAAATATCGACAGTATAAGAGGAAGGGTTAGAAGTTAGAAACAAGTCAAGAATGTTAGGCCGATCTCCGAAGCAATCTGGGATACGGGTGGGTTGCTGAACCAACTGCTGTAGGTAACTTAGGATAGAAAAGATATAGGCTTGTTCACCAGGCTGGTCAGTGGAATGAGAGGAGAGCCATTGGCGGTGGTGAACGTTAAAATCTCCTAAGATGGTGATTTCTGAGAAAGGAGAGATGGCTAGGATGTGTTCCAGTTAAGAGTTTAGATACTCAAAGAATTTGGGAAAGTCAGTAGAGTTAGTGGAAGGATAGACAACACAGAATTATTTAGTATGAGAATGACAGGATAGTTTGAGCCATAAAGTGGAGAATTCAGAGGAGTCAAAATCGGGAACATGAGAGCCAGTGAGTTTGCTGTGCACGTAATCACAACATCCACCTTTTGCTTTGAAAGTAGAATAGAAAAAGTAGGAGGATACAGAGAAGTGGCTGCTGTCAGTTGCATACAATTATGTCTAAACAAAATTGATAGCATTTATTTTACAAAATCAAGGAACTGCACTGCAAATACAAATAGTGTTGTGTGTAAATATAATCACGGTCGACCAAGTTTGCTATAACAGTAAAACTGCAGACTAAAACAAACAATAATTATAGCAAAGATAAATAGGTAGATGAACCTTCTTCATTTACTGTAATACTGTATAATTATATACTGTATATATATATATATATATATATATATATATATATATATATATATATATACCGGTATATATATATATATATAGATATATATATATATATATATATATATATATATATATTTTGTTTCACAATAAAATAGATATACAACCGACAAACAGTGTGTGCTTATGTTCCAATAGCGAGAGAGAGAGAGAGAGAGAGAGAGAGAGAGAGAGAGAGAGAGAGAGAGAGAGAGAGAGAGAGCTAGAGCTAGGGAGAACAAGTTGCCAGCCTATAGCGCGTTTATCATGCTACACACACCCCTAACTAATCTTATCAAGATTTATGGTATTATAAGGTTCTGCGAAGATGTTTTTTCATAGTTGAATATTTAATGTACAAAAATTCGTTATATTACTATCACAATCGAAGGTAGGTAAGTGAGATGTTAGACAACTTATTTATTATGCCATTACCAAAGTTTAAATTAATTGCTCTTCATATAATAATTCACACTCCAGCTACAGGTTTCTTTGTAATCCACCACCACCTACCCCTATCCTGCACTACTGCTAGGTTGCCCTCTATAGTTTGTCACCCCCACTTTGTATCTTGATCTCTTTATGCATGTTCTGTCTTGTGCTCGTCTTCTACCTGTTGTGACGCTTCTGCATAGTAGCCACGTGCGGGCATGCGCGCGCGTCGGCTGCCCAGCCGTTTAGAAACCGGCAGGCGGCAGCCGGCCGGCAGACTTTTCCTTAGTATATATCCTACGACAATGTAACTAATGTCTGGGATATTCTTATGTTGTTTCACAGCTTGAAGCTGCCCTTATTCTTAACCAACGCATCTTAGTATATTTTATTCTCGATAGTTGATTGTTTCATTATAATATATAAGATGTAAGTCTAGTGAGAGCGGGAAGAGACGAGCGGGAGAGAGAGACCGGCTTGGGACGTTGCTTCGCTTGCTTAGCTTGGGACGAGCCTGAAGCGCTGCCACATGCATTTGATTGCAACGTTAGGCTTAGTTTCGACTCACGCACGGGGTAGAGGATTTTGACCCGGCAACTGTGTTGAGTGTTGCCAAGTCTGGGATGTATTCTGCATGCCTAGTGGGGGGTCCAGACAGATTCAAGACTCAGAGCTCACCTCACTGTCGTACCCTTCGGACCCCCTTGATATCTATTCCTCTCAACCCCACTTAGAAACTTTCTCTCTTACTTTGTATACCTTCTTTCCACTACTTCACCAATCTATTTAATTATCCCATCCCCTTGATAGACCTTATATCTATTATTGTATTAACGACGAGCTCTCAGATAACTAGATAGGATTTTGGGCCTTATGCGGAGATGTAATTGTTAATGAGACCTAGGAAGCTTTTTTGTTGTCTCATATTTGGTGGTTTCATGCTTGCTAGTGTGTTCTTGTGTCAGGTTAGCAGGGGCTAGACCGGAGGGGAGGCTTTTTGCGATCCTTTAAGTAAAGTCTGCTGGTGCGAGTCCTGTGGACCCGCACAACTTTACTAGGATACCCGTGGGAGTCTTGGGGGCATTTTCTTGTCTGTGTCCCTGTGTGTCTAGTGTTGTGTTGTGTGAGGGCCCTTGCCTAGTCCACTCAGCACTGCGCTAGCACGTCTTGCTTTTGCTTTAGGGTCGCCAGGAGAGAGTCAGATACTTGCGATCTGAGTCTCTCAAGAGAGCACCCTTTCAATTAGAGTAATTTGGCGCACAGACCTGGGAACGTCCCTAGGCTAGAGCAGGTGGCTCAGCCCGGGTATCCGAAGCCTATATCCTTCCGGCTAGACCTCTGCCACCTGGCAGATTAACAGCTAGGGGTTTATCATCTCTGTATGCTTGTTATTGTGCCACAGTTTACCGTTTTTGTGAGCATTGTGAGTCAGGGTGTGGCTTAGAGACTCTGTCCGAGCAGGCTTGCCTGACTAAGACTGAGAAGCACACCTGTATGTGGTTATGTTGCGAGTTGCTGCCTTTATTTAATTATACCTATGCCATTATACACTGTATGTCCTATCACTAGTATTTATTCCTGCTTATGAGTTAAGAGTTCTCTAAATCCGTAACGTACTTTCTTTGCTAAGCATCAGATCCTACAGTAGCCGCATGCAGTTTAGAAACCCGCATCTTGTCTACCTGTACGATGTTTTGAGGACTGTTTGCTTTCACCTTCTTTCACGCAGGGGTGATTAGTTGTATTAATTAACGTAACGTTAAATGTACTTTCTTCTAGTTTGTTATTAATTGTTTCTGCAATTTAATTCCGTTATCTATCTTTTCCTTGAAGCTTTAAGTCAACTTAATTGTGTGATCTTTTATATAGCCTGCTTGACTATCAGCAGTCTATAGTGCGTGCACCCTGTAACCGAGTCATAGGATACCTCGTTGTCCAGGCAGGACTCTTGACGGTTTAGGGTGGTTTGTTGCCTGGGTTTATAGATAAGGGTTGGATCTAGCGTTTTCCGTTGTTGCTTGTTGCCGCATACCTAGTCCAATAGAAAGAGCCCAGTGTTTATATATCCCAGGACGTAACAAATGGCGACCTTGCATAGGATTTACTGAACAGAGGAATATAGTGGTCATTTGTTTTGAGATTCCTTATGATTAGAGGAATACAGTGGACATAGAGTTTTTTTTGGAGCAACCAATATAACACATTAAAGACTTTAAATAACATTAGTATATACATACTTGCATAGGAGATAAGGCACATTCTATAACCGTGATAATTACTGCAGTACACAAACATGTCTAATACATCAGAACACAGTGATGGGTCAGGTCACTATACGGGCTCGGAGGGAGAAAGACCTGTGGAGTGGCTAGTCGATAGCGAGGAGGGTGCTAGAAGATTTTTAGAGGGGCCCCTTACCGCTGCCAGGGTGTTGAAGCTGAATAAGTATGGCTTAAAGTGTGCGGCAGGTCTTCAGGGTCACCAGGGTTTAAGTGGCATGAGGAAAGATCAGCTGAGGACTTTGATATTGGGTTTAGAAGGGAGAGACCTGGGTGGAGAGGCGACTGGGGGCCCCGGTCCCCAGCCCCCCCTCCACTCTACCCCCGTATCAAACGTCAGGGTGCCTGAATTTAGTGCATACCCCCAAGTTGATGGTCAATGGCAGCGTGGAATTCAATCACAGGGACCCTCTCCATTAAATGCACCTTCCCCTCCTCAAGGGTTGACTCCAGATTTTTTGTTTCGGCTTGAGATGCCCAAGATTGAGGCTGCCGAGAGACAGGCTATACGAAAGGCTGAACTGCAGGCAGAGTCTACTAGGTATCGGGCTGACAGGGAGCTGGAGAGATCTCGAGTGGACGTAACAGGGCAAAATATTGGGGGAGGTAACAGACATCGGGACCAATCATTGTCGCACCTCCTTAAACTAGTTCCTGTGTTCGATGAGTTATGTGTGGCTGAGTTTTTTATGCGATTTGAGAAGAAGTGTCAGGAACACCAGTGGCCTCAGGAAAAGTGGGCAGCATTAGTTTCATCAAGACTCCTAGGAAAGGGGCTAAAAGCGTATGATGCACTACCTTTAGAGTCCAGTGTAGTTTATGATGAGCTAAAGAAGGCTGTGCTACGGGCCTATGAGTTACAACCAGAAACTTACCGCTTGAAGTTTCGGGGTGTTACTAAGGGCAAGGATAGTACCTTCCTAGAACACGCCCGGGATTTGTCTGATGCACTACGACATTGGCTGCGTTCTGAGAGGGCAGCTACTTTTGAGGAGATGAGTGAGCTGGTTCTCTAGGAGCAGTTCTTTAAGTGCACAGGCGGGGACTTAACATTAAATATAAAGGAAAAAAATCCTAGAACTCTCCAGGAGGCAGCAGAAATGGCTGACCTCCGACTGTCATTAATTCGAGGGTGCGGAGCAGCAGCTAGGAGTGAGTCGGGTGCAAAGGACCGTACCCCTCCCCCTCCCAAGAATTTTGATACACATAAATACACAAAACCATCTAGCACTGACAATAAAACTGAACATAAACCAAATACCGTCCCGTATAAGAAGTCTAATGGTACCTCCCACTCCCAAGGGAAACCAAAGAGTAAAGAGTGCTTTGCATGTCACAAGGAGGGTCACTTTGCAAATGCTTGTCCGAACAAGCCACCGAACAAGGTTGTGTCATTGGCCTGCAGCATAGGGGTGTCGCCTATATCTTCTGAGTTTGCCAAAGGGTAGTTCGTCAGAGGGTGGGACACAGCCTGTGTTCAAGAGTCCGGAAGGCTCGAACCCTGTCCGCGACGACTTTGGGGGTCATAGAGGGCATGGTTTTGTGAGGTGGGCTGGCGAAAGGCGAGGAGTTAAGCTATTGCGTGATACTGGGGCTTCTCAGACCTTGTTAAGGAACTTTACTGGTAGACCGATTAACGCTGCTCGGGTGGTGGTAGTTCAGGGGATCAATGCTACGAAGTCCTACCCGCTGGTGCGGATGGAGCTGGAGGTGGGTGGTGTGGCAAAGGAGCTGGATGTGGGAATTGTAGAGAACTTGCCTGTTGGGGGCGTCGACCTCCTCCTCGGCAACGACTTTGCGGTGCCTGCTTCTAAGGTTTCACCCTTGGTCGTTGCCGAGAAGGCGGCCGACGTTAGTAGGGAGGAACAGGAGTGGGTTGAGAAGTGTAGCGTACAAACCATGGTGTGTGTTGTGACGCGTTCTCAGACATCCGGAGCCTTGCAGCCACCACCTCAGTCTATCAAACCGCGGAGGAAAGGTCACAAGAAAACGGGAAGTGTTGGTCAATTGGAGAGTTTTGAGCCGGCAGTGTTTCTTGGTGACTCATTATTGAAACCTATGTTAGAGTCTGGATAGGCCCCGGGGCCTGTCACCGCTAGTGCAGGTGCAGGGCAGGAAGGGACTCTGCGACAGCATCGTTATGCGCAGCGTGCAGAAAGGATGGCTCAGCGGGACATTGGAGGTGGAAATAAATTATTTAAGATGAACTTGGATAATCACGCACCTGCTGATATATGTTCCTTGCAGCTGGAAGATCCTGAAGTCAGGGCGTGTGGTAATGGTGCTGTCGAACTGGAGAGCGATGGGGATGCGCATCCTGGTGATTTTTTCTTGTCCGAGGGGATCTTGTATCGGAGACATCAGGATCCCAAGAAAAAGTGGGATGGCGGGTCAGGATTAGTGGACCAGTTATTAGTACCGAGGGTGTGCCGTGAGAGCTTATTGAGATTAGCTCATGATGTGCCTTTGGCAGGGAACCTGGGGGCACGTAAGACGGAGGCAGCTCTGAGCAAGCTTTTCTGGTGGCCTGGGTTAAAGGCGAGTGTCGTGTCATGGGTGTCACAGTGTCACACTTGTCAAGTTGTTGGGAAACCCAATCAGGTCATCCCGAGAGCCCCGTTACAACCCATCCCTGTCATTGGGCCGCCCTTCAGCAAAGTAGTTATCGATATGGTTGGCCCCTTGCCCCCCACTAGTGCCGGCAATAAATGTTTACTAACTGTAATGGATGTAGCAACACGGTATCCAGATGCTTACCCCATGCGCAACGGGATGGCTAAGACTGTTGTCAAAAATCTAATTGTCTATTTCTCTCGTTATGGCTACCCTCAGGAGATCCAGTCTGATCAGGGATCCAATTTTACTTCTGCTCTGTTTAAGCAGACCATGCAGCAACATGGGATAGTGTCTGTGGTGTCATCTGCCTACCATCCCGAGAGTCAGGGAGTTTTGGAAAGGTGGCACTCGACTCTCAAGAGTATGTTGTGGTGTTATTGCATGGAAAATGGGAAGGACTGGGATCTAGGTCTCCCATACGTTTTATTTGCTGTGAGAGAAGTACCTGGGGAGAGCTTGGGATTTAGCCCGAACGAGTTGGTTTTTGGACACAGGGTCAGGGGGCCCCTCCACATAGTCAAGGAGATCTGGGAGGGAGTCACAAAGCCATGCTCGCTTCTAAAGTATGTAGTTGAAAGCCGTGAGAGAATGCTAAAGAGCTTGGAGGTAGCAGGTCGGAACCTTAAGAGTTCACAAGCTCAGATGAAGGACAGATACGACCAGAAGGTGAAGCTGAGGGAGTTTGAAGTAGATCAGGAGGTACTGATACTACTGCCTCTGGTGGGACACCCCTTGTCTGCCAAGTATTCTGGTCCGTATCGGGTTATAAGGAAGGTTTCTGATCTCGACTATTTAGTAGCTACTCCTGATCGTAAGAAAAAGAACCAACTTTGCCATGTAAATCTGATGAAAGAGTATGTGAGGCGCCTCTCCGAGCCTCTCACTATCCCGGTGTTGATCTGCAGCGATCGTGGTGGAGAAGGAGGAAGGGGCAGTCAAGCTGCGGGGGAGGATAATTGGGATTGTCATGTTTCCGCGGATCAGTGGGCGGGGAATTCTAGACAAGTGGCTCACGAGTTGATATTGCAGCTGCCGAGGCAACAGCGATTATTATTACCACAATTATTGTTTAGCAACCATTCTGACATAACGCGCAATACAGTTCTTAACACCTTACGAGCGGCCTATGCGGTTTATTTATATGTACCGCCCAGCGGGGTGTTTTTAGCCAAAATAGGGCTGTTTACGTGATCATTTTCATGCCTAAATAAGACCCAGAACGTAAAACAAGTACCTATCCCTGAAAGGGCATAAACAGAGCTTTCGAATGACACCATAACGATCCTTTTATGATGGCTAGTTTTCTTGCAATAACCGTGCAACGCGAGTGCAAAAAGCATGTAATTAGCCACTTTCCCGATACAATTCCTTATATAGCGAGTGAGAGAGGGAGGAGGGAGCTGGGATTCGTGTCAGTATGTTCGCCGCGGTGGTCTGGAGCAGTCATACGCTCGCTACTCTCCTGCCACCACTTGTCTCTCTCTCTCAGCAACATTACGTGCTGAAATTGCCACTCGACCTATGTCGAGCGCCGCCACATAGTCCAGCTTTATTAAATACGACATATGTGGTGAGCCGCTAATTAAGGGTTAAGGGAGCTCAGACAGTATTGTGAAGCATAATTGACTGGTTCGGCTCAATGGTTTAAGGAGATTTGTCTTGAAGGAGGGTCAAGGGGGTGTTATTTTTAACTCTTTCACGCTTTTATAACGCAGAGGTTGCCAGATTAACAATAAGAAATAGAGTTCTCTCACTCTTATAATTACCCAGCACTTGTTTGATTCAAACCCAGCTGTTTTCGCGGAGCATCCTGGCCTCACTACTCAAGCGGTGCACGATGTCGATGTTGGGGACCACCCGCCCTTTAAATCAGTGCCATACCGTGTTCCCCCTATTAAATTACCAGCACTTTAGGGAAGAGCTGGATTATATGCTGAAACGTGGGCTGATTTCTAAGGGTGCAGTAAGGTGGACTTCCCCAGTCACTCTGCAGCCCAAACCAGATGGCAAGGTGCAGTTTTGTATAGATTTTTGCAGGTTGAATGGTTTAACCCCGACAAATGCCTACCCTCTCCCTCGCGTCGACGACAGTGTGGATAAGATAGGAAAAGCCAAGTTCCTCACTAAGATATACCTTGTTAAGGGTTATTGGCAAGTGCCCTTGTCTGAGCAAATGCGAGAGGTGTGTGGGTTTGTGGTGGACGGTGCCACGTATCGTTGCCATGTTATGCCAGTAACATGGCAGTAACATGAAAAATGCCCCTGCAACGTTTCAGAAATTAATGAACGACATTGTAGCCGACATTCCCAACTGTACGGTGTACCTAGATGATGTCATAATATACGACGATGATTTTAACAGTCACTGTGCTCACATCGGACAGCTTTTTAATAAACTGAATGAAGCAGGTTTGGTGGTAAACTTGGGTAAGTTCGATTTTGTCAAAGCCACAGTTTTGTACCTGGGGTTCGAGGTGGGGATGGGTCAGGTGTGCCCTCCACAGACAAAGATCAAAGCCATCGATCAGTTTCCCCAGCCTACGACTAAGAAACAAATCATGCGGTTTCTAGGTATGATAGGCTATTATCGTCGCTTCATCAAAGGCTATTCGACTGTACTTGCACCTTTAACTGACTTATTATCTAAGGACAAGAAGTTCCGGTGGGTTCCTGAGTGAGTGCAGAGGCGGTTTCCTTGGTGAAACACCTGTTATGTACCCACCCTATACTCAGGGCCCCGGACTTCAGCAGACCTTTTCAGCTGGCGACTGATGCCAGTGGCGTATGGGCTGCGGCTGTCTTGTTACAGACAGATGATGAAGGTATCGAACATCCAGTGAGTTTTTACAGTAAAAAATTCAATAGTGCACAAAGGAATTACTCTGTAATTGAAAAAGAACTCCTGGCGATAGTGCTGGCGCTCAGGCACTTCGATGTATAAGTTCCTGCTTTCGGACCAGTCATAGTGGTTTATACCGATCATCACCCTCTGAAGTTCTTGAATCAGTTTCATAACCGGAATATGAGGCTGACCAGGTGGTCACTCATGCTTCAGGAGTATAATCTGGACATACGCCATATTGCCGGTTCTGATTACGTGACAGCGGATTGTCTATCAAGGGTGGATGATGTTGGTTAGACTGCCACAGGATTGAGGGTTGAGTGTGGAGGAAAATAGCCTGTCACTGTAGTTCAGCCGAAAAAAAAAAATTAAAAAAAAGCAAAAACCTTATAAAAACTCTTTATTTTTATAACGTGTAGAATTTTGTATAAGATGTTGTAGCAGTATCTAAGTTGAATGTTTTCGCTTATTGTCGCTGAGTTAGTTGAACTTGCTCGGTGGAGTGCAACAGTCTTTATTTTGTTTATATATAGTGCCTTGTGTCGCAACAGTGTGTGGTACTATGAGAAGCTTTCTGTTAGACATGAAGAACTTAGTCAAGGGTCTTATATCTTGGGGGAGGTGTGACGCTTCTGCATAGTAGCCACGTGCGGGCATGCGCGTGCGTCGGCTGCCCAGCCGTTTAGAAACCGGCTGGCGGCAGCCGGCCAGCAGGCTTTTCCTTAGTATATATCCTACGACAATGTAACTAATGTCTGGGATATTCTTATGTTGTTTCACAGCTTGAAGCTGCCCTTATTCTTAACCAACGCATCTTAGTATATTTTATTCTCGATAGTTAATTGTTTCATTATAATATATAATATATAAGATGTAAGTCTAGTGAGAGCGGGAAGAGACGAGCGGGAGAGAGAGACCGGCTTGGGACGTTGCTTCGCTTGCTTAGCTTGGGACGAGCCTGAAGCGCTGCCACATGCATTTGATTGCAACGTTAGGCTTAGTTTCGACTACGCAAGGGGTAGAGGATTTTGACCCGGCAACTGTGTTGAGTGTTGCCAAGTCTGGGATGTATTCTGCATGCCTAGTGGGGGGTCCAGACAGATTCAAGACTCAGAGCTCACCTCACTGTCGTACCCTTCGGACCCCCTTGATATCTATCCCTCTCAACCCCACTTAGAAACTTTCTCTCTTACTTTGTATACCTTCTTTCCACTACTTCACCAATCTATTTAATTATCCCATCCCCTTGATAGACCTTATATCTAGTATTGTATTAACGACGAGCTCTCAGATAACTAGATAGGATTTTGGGCCTTATGCGGAAATGTAATTGTTAATGAGACCTAGGAAGCTTTTTTGTTGTCTCATATTTGGAGGTTTCATGCTTGCTAGTGTGTTCTTGTGTCAGGTTAGCAGAGGCTAGACCGGAGGGGAGGGTTTTTGCGATCCTTTAAGTAAAGTCTGCTGGTGAGAGTCCTGTGGACCCGCACGACTTTACTAGGATACCCGTGGGAGTCTTGGGGGCATTTTCTTGTCTGTGTCCCTGTGTGTCTAGTGTTGTGTTGTGTGAGGGCCCTTGCCTAGTCCACTCAGCACTGCGCTAGCACGTCTTGCTTTTGCTTTAGGGTCGCCAGGAGAGAGTCAGATACTTGCGATCTGAGTCTCTCAAGAGAGCACCCTTTCAATTAGAGTAATTTGGCGCACAGGCCTGGGAACGTCCCTAGGCTAGAGCAGGTGGCTCAGCCCGGGTATCCGAAGCCTATATCCTTCCGGCTAGACCTCTGCCACCTGGCAGATTAACAGCTAGGGGTTTATCATCTCTGTATGCTTGTTATTGTGCCACAGTTTACCGTTTTTGTGAGCATTGTGAGTCAGGGTGTGGCTTAGAGACTCTGTCCGAGCAGGCTTGCCTGACTAAGACTGAGAAGCACACCTGTATGTGGTTATGTTGCGAGTTGCTGCCTTTATTTAATTATACCTATGCCATTATACACTGTATGTCCTATCACTAGTATTTATTCCTGCTTATGAGTTAAGAGTTCTCTAAATCCGTAACGTACTTTCTTTGCTAAGCATCAGATCCTACAGTAGCCGCATGCAGTTTAGAAACCTGCATATTGTCTACCTGTACGATGTTTTGAGGACTGTTTGCTTTCACCTTCTTTCACGCAGTTGATTAGTTGTATTAATTAACGTAACGGTAAATGTACTTTCTTCTAGTTTGTTATTAAATTGTTTCTGCAATTTAATTCCGTTATCTATCTTTTCCTTGAAGCTTTAAGTCAACTTAATTGTGTGATCTTTTATATAGCCTGCTTGACTATCAGCAGTCTATAGTGCGTGCACCCTGTAACCGAGTCATAGGATACCTCGTTGTCCAGGCAGGACTCTTGACGGTTTAGGGTGGTTTGTTGCCTGGGTTTATAGATAAGGGTTGGATCTAGCGTTTTCCGTTGTTGCTTGTTGCCGCATACCTAGTCCAATAGAAAGAGCCCAGTGTTTATATATCCCAGGACGTAACACTTTCATGTAACGTATTATCCCACAGCTTCGTATCTTTCTTGAATTTGCCTAGCTTACCTCTGCCGTTTTAATCGTGAGTTTTAGTGTCACATAGTTTTCATGGGCTTGGTGCTAGTCCTTATAATAATAATAATAATAATACCCTCTCCCCTCCCCCATCTAAGATTCTCGAGGTAAAATCACTTAGTTTTTTATTGGAGGATGTCTCTGTTTCAATTTGCTACAACTCTAGCAGTATTATGTTTCATTAATACCAGCAATCCGATACTTTGCAATCATAATACCACAGAATATTCGAAACACAACATTATGTTTTCACAGTAAAGTAATTAGCTTCCCTCTACCCCACCTGGTCCCACCTCGCCGCTGGTTACTCCTCCCACTCCTGTACCCTCCTCCCCCCTCCCTCCACCCCATACCTTCACCTACTACCCCCACACCATCACTGTTACCAGATCATTTATGGGCACTAATTGTGCTGCCCTCTATTGAGGTCTTGGACAGTACAAGGGTGTGTCTGTTTCATCTGTGGACAACTGTACAAAACAAAGGAAAATAAAATCGAAAATAAATAAGATCCAGGACGAACCGGTATATGATTGTCCGATCGTTCACTGTTCGCTAGTTTGCCCAATATTAAATAGTTTCAAGGCTTAATAAAGTATCACTATTGTTAATGGAAATTACAACAAGGACTCATGGCAAGTTATTTAAGTATCAAAATAGACTGTGCTTGACTAATTGATGAATACACAATTAGTTTCACTATTCTTTAATAAAGTTACCAATAAACCTTTCCATTGTCACACCACATTATAAACCTTTCTAGATTCACATAACAATATACACACTAACACAATGCGGCACGAAAGAGGGTTGTTGGAACGCTGAATGCAGGAACAAGAAATAGTGTGGTCAACATGGAAGTAAAGAAGTCCTTGCATGACGGTATGGTAATTCCGACATTGACTTACCTGAGCGAAGCATGGACATTGGTGGAGAGACTTAAACCAAGAGTGCGAGGGGTGGAAATTAGTTACTTGAGAAGTGCGTGCGTAATGGAGGGATAGACAGACAAATGAGGATGTACTGTACGAGAGAGGTGTGATGCCGATGTAGACGTGTTGAAAAGTGTGAAAAGGAACACCTTGAGATAGTTCGGTCATGTGGAACATATGGGAAGTGAGAGAATGACTAATAGAGTGTACGAGAGTTAGGTGGAAGGACAGAGAGGGAGAGGTAAACCGAATAAGAGGTGGAAGGATGGAGTTAAGAAGTATATGCATGAAAGCGGGGCTGGACGGGAGGAGGGGCGTCGACTGACTGGGGACAGAGGTGCATGGTGGCGTTTCGTTCAAGGCAATATATATATATAATATATATATATACTGTTTACATATAGGCATTTGATAAGGAGTCTCTGGAACTCCAGTTGTTTCATTTGCTTGGCCTCTCTTACTGATTATTTTTGTGCCTCATATACACTGAGAGTAATCCAGCATGCTCTCACAAACACCTCCTCCTCCTATCTACTTCACTACACTAAAAATGTATGCCACACTTCTTTCTTCCACAATGAAATTGTTAGAAATGATGAACAATATCCCAGCTTCGGGGTCCCCGGGGTGGGGGGGGGGGGGACATCAATGCCGTCACACCCGCCCGACCTTCCATTGACGACTCCTCCAAATTCTCTGGACCTCGGCCTGTTACTGCCAGCAGCCCCTTCTCTGTACTCTTCTACTATCTCTGTCCTAGTTTCAAAGCCAAAGGCGGATGTTGTGCATACGTGCACAACAAACTCACTTGCTATCGTGTTCACGATTTTGACTCCTCCAAATTCTCAACTTTATGGCTCAAACTATCTTGTCATTCTCATAGCAGTATTATGTGGGTATTATGTTGGGATGTGTGTACATGCTTAGATTGATATGCAGGATTCGAAGTTGCATAATAAATCGTAGGCATTGTCCACCATTCTTTAACTGTCTTCGTGGCGTAATGCATAAGGTGTTGATTTTCGGTGTGACCGTCCTGGGTTCGAATCCACGGACTGCCACATGTGTTTGTAATATTTCATTAATCGATTTTAGGAGTAAGGTTGGTTGTTGGATAGAACATAATAATTGATATTGGTTCAGGAGTAATTTATCGAGAGGCCTTCCCTAGTGGTTAAGGCCCCATTAATTGCTGTTTCCATTCACATATTCATAGCCTACGTGAGTTGCAGTTGGGATGTGTGTACATGCTTAGATTGATATGCAGGATTCGAAGTTACAAAATAAAACGTAGGCAGTGTCCACCATTCTTTAACTGTCTTCGTGGCATAATGCATAAGGTGTTGATTTTCGGTGTGAGCATCCTGTGTTCGAATCCACGGACTGCCACATGTGTTTGTAATATTTCATTAATCGATTTTAGGAGTAAGGTTGGTTGTTGGATAGCACATAATAATTGATATTGGTTCAGGAGTAATTTATCGAGAGGTCTTCCCTAGTGGTTAAGGTCCCATTAATTGCTCTTTCCATTCACATATGCATAGCCTATGTGAGTTGCAGTTGGGATGTGTGTACATGCTTAGATTGATATGCAGGATTCGAAGTTGCATAATAAATCGCAGGCAGTGTCCACCATTCTTTAACGACTTCGTGGCGTAATGCATAAGGTGTTGATTTTCGGTGTGCGCGTCCTGGGTTCGAATCCACGGACTGCCACATGTGTTTGTAATATTTCATTAATCGATTTTAGGAGTAAGGTTGGTTGTTGGATAGAACATAATAACTAAATATTTATGTGCTGTCTATCTTTCCCCTAACTCTACCAACTTCCCAAATCCTTTGACTATCTAAACTCTAAAGTGGAACACATTCTATCATTTCTCATCTCTCAGAAATCTCCATCTTAGGAGATTTCAACGTTCACCACCGCCAATGGCTCTCCGCTCATACTGCTTACCAACAGGTGAACAAGCCTACATTTGTTCTATCCTATATGACCTAGAGCAGTTGGTTCAGCAACCCACCCGTATCCCGGATCGTCTCGGAGAGTGGCCAAACATTCTTAACTTGTTTCTAACTTTTAACCCTTCTTCTTATACTGTCGATCTTGTCACTCCTTTGAGCTCCTCCGAACATAAACTTATCTCTGTCACCTGTCTTATCTCTCCAGTACGGCCACCCGATCCTCCCAGCCGGCGGCGCTTGTGGCACTTTGGCGCTGCCGACTGGGAGGTTCTCCGGCAGTACTTGTTTGATTTCCCATTGAATTATTTTTGATTCCGTGGCCAGGAACCCTCAGAGAGTGCTGAATGCATTACCGAGGTAATCCTATAGGGAATGGAGGCATATATTCCATTTTCTTTCTCTCAGACTAATGCAAACAAATCTGGGTTTACTCACGTTTGTCCTCCTGTTGTCCGCAATAAGGAGGAAGCATTCAAACGGTACCGACGCCTTCAAATTCAAGAATCTCATTCTGCCCGGAATCAAGCCAATCTGTTCTTCGACTCGCCAAGCACTCGTTCATCAATAATAAATGCACTGACCTATCCAACTCTAGCTCTTCCCAAGCTTTCTGGCATCTAGCCAAAAACCTCTCCAACAATGTTTCTTCCTCGTCTTTCCCTCCCCTTTTCCACTGTGATGGCACAACCATCACTTCTTCCTCTGACAAAGCTGAACTCTTCACACACTCATTTGCTAGAAACTCCACTTTGGATGATTCCGGTGCTATTCCTACCTCTCCTACTTATGCCAAGTATCCTTATCTCTTCTAAAGATATTCTTTCTACCCTCTCTGGGCTTAATACTAAGAAGGCATACGGTCCGGATGGTGTTCCTCCTGTTGTACTAAAAAACTATGCTTCTGTGCTGACTCCCGGCTTAGGCAAACTCTGTCACTGTGTCTCATCTAACGTCTTCCCTTCTTGCTGGAAGTTTGCTCTCATTCAACCTGTCCCAAGGAAGGGTGACGGCTCTCAACCCTCCAACTATCGTCCAATAATTTTTGAAACTATGCTTACTTCCAAATTTCTTAAGGATTGCTCTTCTAATAATTTACTCAGATCGCCAGTATGGCTTCCTTCATCCTATACATTCATATGCAGACATTTCTACATTCCACTATTTAATTAGTTTTCCAGAAAGCCCAAGCAAACAATTCATCAAAAACAAACGTAATGAAGCTATACAACACTTATCTTCTGATCTAACTACCATTTCCAATTGGGGTAGAGAAAACCTTGTTACCTTTAATGCTTCCACACCCAATTTCTCCACCTATCTACCCGTTGTGAACTCTCGGAGGACTATCCCATATAATTTAACAATACAAAAATCAATCCTTCATCTTCTCTCAGTATTCTTGGTGTCTCTTTTTCTTCTGCTCTCTCTTGGAAGGACCATATTACCACTTTTGCTAAGACGGCCTCACAGAAGCTGGTGTGCTCAACCGCCTAAAGGGGTTCTTTACCCCTGCACAGCTTCTTGCTTTGTACAGGGGCAGAGTGCGTCCTTGTCTGTAGTGTTGTTCACATATGTGGGGAGGATCCTCTCACACAGCACTTCTAGACAAAGAAGAAAGAAAAGCCTTTCGTATCAGTAACTTCCGTCCACTCACAGACTCTCTGCAATCTCTCTCTTCGCCGCAATGTTGCATCTCTCTCTCTATTCTATCGCTACTACAATAATCAGTGTTCCTCAGAGCTCTCTCAGTGTATACCAGCTCTTCTACATAGGGTACTTAGTACCCGTCTTGCAACACAATCCCACCCTTACTCATTGCAACTCTCCAACTCACGAGTGTAACGATACTCCCAATCTTTCTTCTATCTGGAACTCTCTCCCTGAATCTATATTTCCCTCATCCTATGACTTAAATTGCTTCAAACTCTGTGTGTTCAGATATTTTTGCTCGAACATTCCTTGATTTTGGCCCTGTCACTCTTTCAACTCTGGGAGAGGCACTCGTCACAGGCAGTTTTGTCTTTTGTCTCCCTCATCCACATTGAATTTTTTTTTTTTATTGAGATTTATACTAATGAAGAAACATTTATATTCCTTTGTATAAAAAAATGCAAAACCTGATGATTATGGTAATTAACCCGGCAGCTGCAGGGAGACTCTTAAGAGGTTTTACTAGGCGACTGAGGGGAGACTCTTAAGATCCTAGGCCTAAAATAAAACTTTTTAAAGGCCCCAGTAGCACTTGAAACAATTTGTTTTTGTTTTCCCCTCCATACCTCATATCACTTCTCCACATCTGTCAAAGTCCCCTCCTTTCCCCCACCTATTATCACCTATTTTTCTCTTATTCCTGTAATTATCGGGTTATTTATGGCGCCAAAAATCCCCACCCAGTTCCAAGATGGAAAGGGAGGGTGTGGAAGGAGGAGACAGAGAGAGTAGTAGCCCAGACTACCTCCAGTCTCTCACCAGAGCTCGTGGAGGGAGGGTGTACTCTCGTTCCCTGTCAACTTCATGAATGAACCGCTCTGCAATATTTCATGTTTGTCACCCCCCAAACACTATTCCCACTTGTTTTATTGTTGTAACATGTTACTATCTTCATATTAAACATAAAATAGGCGCAAATGGATAAGTATTAATTATATTTATGGTAAATTAACGATTTTAGTGAGGAATGAATGCAAATACCTACGCACAGGGGTATGGTGTATATTACAGGGGCTATGCAGCTGAGAGGTTAAATATACAAATGAGTATTTATGAAATATATACAAACTAATAGATGATGACAAATAATGTGAATAGAGTGAAAGAAGTAAAATTTTGACAATGATGAGGGTGGTAGTGGTAATATAGATAGATAAATAATAACAAAACCAGTCATGGACGACCAAGATATATATAATGAAAATCGAAATGTATGAAAATAAAATAAAAAATGTGTTTAATATTTGAAAATTAACTGTTTTTGCACACACGTAACATGCGAGCAAATTAGCCCGGTTTCTTTTCTACTCTACTACTTTATTTTATATTTCTACGTTTTTCTTCTGCTCATACATAATCGCCTATACATGCAAATCCTTCCCCTATTCCACCAACCATTCTTCCATTCACAAAGTCTTTTGTATCGTCCGAAACTAGAACAATTTTCTTTTATCTAACTAAACTTTATTCACCAGATCCAATCAATCAGGAATGTCATTAAAGACTTATCCCACATATTCAAATTGAGAGCCAAAAAATCAAATAGGGTAAGCCACATTCCAGAGCATCAATTACTAGCATTCAATATGAGCATAACACCAGAACAATGCAAACAAGAAGAATACACCCACACCCTGATCTGATTCAAGTGCTACATGATGGAAGACCACATGCAGAAAGACTGCAAACAAGCCGAATTACTGTGATCGGAATGTGGTGAAACAGGACATTCATACAACAATTACAGACATTATTTGTAAAGCCTGTTGAAATTGCATGAGATCATAGGCCCACTCGCGACATCGTACCTGGCCCAATCATAAAAGAACAAATACAAAAGGAAGGGGAACACATAGATCAAGACAAAAAGTTAAATTAGAACACTACCCTGGCAAAGGTAGTCAAGGAAGTAACCAAGGAAACAACAGGAGATAATACAACTAAAATTGTACTAAGCACAGTAGCTCATACCCAAATACTGATCAGTAATATATAAAGGGATACAAGGAAGCACTATCAAATGGACATACAGCAACACTGATTATGAAGAGAGATTAATCATAGCCCTCCTTCAACAAGGGAATATATAAATAAGGAAGAATAACTTTAAAAAGATAGACGAAACTCTCTTTAACAAAATACAGAATGGCCTAAATGAAAGATCGCCGGCCAAGCAACCACACAAGCAAAGCAAGTAAACACTAATATGACAAGACTGAAGATACTACACAAGAATGTTAGACACTGGGCCACCAACAAAGATAATTTATCCAACACGTACCTAGATCTAGACACTGATATAATATTAATCAATAGCCATGGGAACAATAACAGTGAACAAATCAAGATTTTTAACTATGATATATACAGTAAAAATTCAAGCAAAGAAATACTCGATGGAGTCGCAATAGCTATTAACCCTTTCACGCATATGACGCGATTTTGAGCCTATTGGGGATACTTTAAAGCCTTTGTTACCATCATGGGTATTTAGAAACCTTTAGTTTAGTTACTTCAACCTCTGCAGTTGTCTTTGAGTTAGCTGTGGGCAGAAAACTAATTTTAGAGAGGTAATTATAAGAGTGAGAGAACTCTATTTCTTATTGCTAATCTGGCAACCTCTGCGTCATAAATGCGTGGAAGGGTTAAAAAACATTATAAATACAAAATAGTTGATTATTTCACAAGCGAATGAATGGCAATACAAATTAACACAACCATTGGGAGATATAATATTAGCCACAATCTGCCTTCCCTCAAGAAAACCAAATCTACCAATTAATTATATCCTTAATCTAATCAACTACATCATACCAGTTTGCATTATAAGAGACTTCAATTGCGGGCACCAATTTTGTTATAATCAAGACAGAAATAATGTAGGAATAGAACTTAATACTAATGAACTCAGGAAGACTAAAGCATATAGGACCATACTTAATTACTTGTATAGAACAGTCTAGCATGTCAATGCCAGATAACAAAAAAAATACTAATAACAAAACTCACTTTAACTATTATATAGATTATAGAACCTGAACCACTTACTATAAGTGTGATGATGGGGTTGCAAACAAGGGGCAAAGCAAGCCTCGCAGAGGTCCTAACAATGCAGGGAAATGAACAACCTACAAGAGTCAAAATAGCTGCAGTGAAGGAGAGCAAAAGGACAAGGAAGAAGGCACAGCAGAAGGTGGAAAGAGAAACCACAGTTTCCCCGAGTTTCCCGTTCTCTAATACCTGCAGAGATAATACAGTCTACCCAAAAGGGAGACATACCCATGCTCTAATCCCTGCAGCTATAGGACAGTCTACCCGCCAAAGGTCATCACATCCGGGGCCTATCAGAAGTTCGAACCCGGACCAATCCCTGTCCAGCCAATTGCAGAGCCTGAGATAAACACAAAATGCAGGCACTCAACAGCAGCCGGATTTGGAATACTACGAAAAAGAATTTATGCTAAATCCGCATAAAGATCCAGTACAATACCTCTACATATGGAACCAAGAGAATCACCTCTACAGCACCTCACTTGAGAAGTGGAAATAATAGAAAAGGAATTAGGAGGAACAAAAGCATGGCCTGCAATATAGAAAAAGTCAGGAGAGAATCAAAGGAAAACATTTATCATGCAGCCATGCAAGCCATTCATATAAAGAGTATAATCTTAAGATATAGAGAATAACCTTGTACATGTATTATTAGGGTAAGTGTATTTGTAGAATAATGATTGACTTCACAATAAGGAAAAGAATGAAATTCCTATGTCCCTACTATTCTGAAATAGGTCAAATTGAGTTCAAATTATCATCCAAATATAGCCTGACTGAAATTGAGGGAAGGTATGCAAACACGGGTAATATCTTCCACTGGTTCAGGTTTTAGTGGGTAGAGAACAGTGTTGGCTATACTTTTCTATAGGAATAGCCTGTCCCTAGAGTAAACTTCAACTAGGGTGGCGAACGAGAGTGTGTTAGAGGAGCCAGGAGCAACCTTCTCTAGTGTCCGTGAGAGAGGCAGCTCCCTCTGACGTCCAGCCGGAGGAAGAACAACGAGTCCTACGTCGTCAAGATTCTCCCTCATGGAAATTACTTCTCTACACCCATACCCTAAGTGTCTCTGTGTTTATTAGTTTTGAGAATTATTGTGAAGGTAATATAAAATATGCGAGTGTTCAATTTAACTGTTTCATAGAGATCCGCTTCTAGGACTCCCCTTGTAAATTTAGTACACGTGTGAGATTTATCAAACTTCGATCCGTGCAGTGATTTTATAAAAGTACGGTGTATTGTCAGTGTAATTAGCCTAGTGTTCAAGCATTTGTTCAATTATTTTTACCTACGTTACATAGCCGATATTATACGTGATACTTAGTGAATGCTCTCAGATTTTATTATATTATGTTATTATTCATTGCGTGTCCAAGTCGACGTGAAGTGTATAAATAGGGCTATTTTCCTTCTTAAAACTTAAATCATAAACTTAACTCCTAAGTTCAGGACCGTATTACGTCCAATTATAACAAGAGAATACTTAGTGTATAAAGTCGCCACCGCTGAAAGTAAAGAACCCGTCCGTTGAGTTAGAATTAATCTGTATTCAAGATATCTAAGTTGTATTAGTTCTTGTGAATAATCTAATCATATACGTTACCCGGGCTATGTAATTCTTTCGCCACCGATTTAGGAATTCAGATTATACATTCCTATATTCATCAAACCTGTATTTCTGGTTATTGATATGTTACTACTTTGTTCTGTAATTAAATCATTATAACTATTATTAAAGTTATAGTAAAGCGCTACTTCGTTCTGCGTTCCATTCAGCAGTTTGTTAATTTATTCAAACTCCTTCTGATGCCATCATTTTTGGCTATTTATTAAGTTATTACTTTGTTTTGTATCTAAGTCATTATAGCTCTTATTAAAGCTATAATAAAGTGCTACTTCGTTCTGCGTTACATTCAGTAGTTTGTTAATTCATTCAAACTTACTTGTCTATAGCTATTGTGCTGCTATAATTTATTCACTATATTTACTGTGAATCTGATTTCCTTACTCTGTGTAATTTAAACTCATTTACGATTATCGAAATTTTATTTAACCTGACCTCAGTCTGACTGACCTGTATCCCCGTGAGCGGTACCTTTTAGCGTACACCTGAGCGCGGCATTATTTGTTTTTCACGCCACGCAGACCTATGCGCAGCTGAGTAGTTGACCTCAGTTGCCATACCTAGCAATTATTATACCTCGAGAACACTTGATCCGTCCGTATAGATATTGTAATCAGTATTTATATTTGTGTATTTATTTTATGTAATTGTTTATTTCTTATTTGATGCTTTGTAAGTGACGACATTATTTCACTAAAGAGTAAAACTTATTCAACTCTTTATAAGTCACATTGTGTTTATATTGGAATCCTACTCATTATAGTAGAGGTTTTGATACCCCATTTCCTGTACCTATGTTTACATAATAAATACGAGTGTAATTATTCCGTGTGTTTATTGTGTTTTGGAAGAGTGATTGACTAATCTAAAAGTAACATTGATCAAGCGAGATATGTTCCTGTTGAGCATTATCTAATTCTGAGAATCTGAAACCTGGATTATTAAAGAATATAACAAAGCGAGTTGGATTACAACCCGGCATAACAATAAGTGACCATCTACCTGTTATAATTACAATATAAATATCCCCTATTCTAATAAATACTAAGGAACGACTGATTTTGAGTAAACAGATGGGCCAATTTCAGAAACGAACTATCAAAACATAAAGTACAGATTTAAAATAATAAAAGACATGAAGAAATTGATAATGACGTGGAAAAAACGCATTGCCACAATTAAAACGGCAGTTCACAATAAAATCTCGAAAAAGAAAATACCACGCTCTACCTCATAACACAGTGAATGATAAAATAAGAATACTACAAATAATATGAAGTTATTTCAACAGCATAATAATACATTTTGACCAGACTTGCAAATCATGAATAATATAAGAAGAATACAACAGCAATTGCAAGACGAATACATCAAGATAAACAGAGACAAGTGTGAAGAAATACTAATAAATGTAAGTCGTACCAATAATAATAGACTTCTTGGACAATATTAAAAGATTACCAGGAACTATAGGAAACAATACTTAAACAATGAAGGCCACAATGGAAGAGATTTATCAGAATACCATGAAATAAAAGCAGCATTCAGAAGAGAATGGAGTAATATATTCAGAAGAGAATGGAGTAATATATTCAGAAGAGAATGGAGTAATATATTCAGAAGAGAATGGAGTAATATATTCAGAAGAGAATGGAGTAATATATTCAGAAGAGAATGGAGTAATATATTCAGAAGAGAATGGAGTAATATATTCAGAAGAGAATGGAGTAATATATTCAGAAGAGAATGGAGTAATATATTCAGAAGAGAATGGAGTAATATATTCAGAAGAGAATGGAGTAATATATTCAGAAGAGAATGGAGTAATATATTCAGAAGAGAATGGAGTAATATATTCAGAAGAGAATGGAGTAATATATTCAGAAGAGAATGGAGTAATATATTCAGAAGAGAATGGAGTAATATATTCAGAAGAGAATGGAGTAATATTCAGAAGAGAATGGAGTAATATATTCAGAAGAGAATGGAGTAATATATTCAGAAGAGAATGGAGTAATATATTCAGAAGAGAATGGAGTAATATATTCAGAAGAGAATGGAGTAATATATTCAGAAGAGAATGGAGTAATATATTCAGAAGAGAATGGAGTAATATATTCAGAAGAGAATGGAGTAATATATTCAGAAGAGAATGGAGTAATATATTCAGAAGAGAATGGAGTAATATATTCAGAAGAGAATGGAGTAATATATTCAAAATAAGTGCACAAGAAAATCAAGAGTTTGATCTACAGCATGAAGAACAGATTAACAATATTATGCAGGCGGAGGTAAACAGAACAACACCATGTGAAATAATCAACATAAACAATATGGAGATCGATCCGAAAACTGAAGGGGAACTATTTCACTGCATCAGAACATATACAAAATAGGCCCCCAGGACTATCAGATATAACACGCAACATGGTACTGAATCTACCACAATGCATAAAAATAGGCTTAACCAATATACTAAATGCCTCGCTAACAACAGGTCACTATCCTAAACCTTTTAACACTGCACAAATAATGTTCATCCCAAAACCAAATAAAGACAATTTTCAGACAATAAACTACCGACCCATATCCCTGTTAGGAATGTTAGGCAAACTCTATGAAAACAATTTAGATCATTGTCTAAGAGAATTAGTAGATCATAAAGTAAACCCACGGCAACACGGCTTCCAACAAAAACGAGGAACACACAGAGCAATCTGAGTAACAACTGAGATCATAGCTAGAGCGAAGAGTAGAGGACAGCAAACAATTATAGTATCAAGAGATATAGCCAAGGCATTTGACAAGGCCTGGTATATGGGTATGAAATTAAACATCCTTACACTAGACATCCAAACAGAATGTGAACGATTATTATG
Organism: Paralithodes platypus; assembly: GCA_032716605.1. Classification (NCBI taxonomy): domain Eukaryota; kingdom Metazoa; phylum Arthropoda; class Malacostraca; order Decapoda; family Lithodidae; genus Paralithodes; species Paralithodes platypus. The sequence goes on from CM064523.1 coordinate 33,686,631, forward strand.
CAACTATTTAGATGAACGAAATGCCCAAATCTCCAACAATACATACCTAGGTCAAAATATCCCACTATTGAGTGGCGTCCCTCAATGAGGATGGGTATCACCAATGTTTTATGCTATATACACTGCAAACTTACCACCACCCATACCCAATACTAAATACATTCAGTTTGCACATGACATATAGCTCTAATCATTATTTCACCAAGCAAGTCTAAATATATAACTATAAATATAGTAAACAGAGCAATAACATCAATTAATTAATACGAAATAAATGACTAATCACGACAAACATCAGAACATTCAAAGTAATACCACTACATAAAATAAGGTACCCTGATTTAATAATTAGCAATAATAAAATCAATTACAGTAACGAAGGCACAATACTTGGACTACGTATAACAAAAAATTGCTACAATAAACACATCACAAATACCTATAATAAGACCAAGGATGGTGATGGGCTGGTCTATCAGAGTGAGAACTGAGCAATCTCTGCCATACCCATAGCTTACTCTGACTATTCATTTTACTTATATATTTTCTAGATCTCAAGTGACGGCGTCTCTTCCGTGGATTGACCTCCCAATCTACCAAGATTGGAAGCCAAAGCGTCACATTTTTTTTCCCTTGCCCCTCAGCTTTCTCTTCATAATTGCTGAGGGGCACAGGGCCCTGGGTGGGGCTTTGGTTTCCCGGGCGTTTCCGCACCCTCCTCAGCTCCCCGCCATGGAGTGGCTTCGGTCACCCAGGCTTTATTGTGGTCGGCGGGGAGGGTTCTGTGGGGGCGCTCGGTTATGGCCTTGGAATTGCTCGGGGCCTTGGGGCTGTTCGGCCAGGCAGCTTGGGGAACAACAACAACAACAACATAAGACCAAGATAACACTAACAAAACCTAACCAATTCCGTGATGTAACTATCTAGGTGAAGATGAAATAATATATGGCGTGAATACGACCTATTCTTACTTACTCAATAATACCAATCAATACAGCATCATTACCAGCAATTTATAAATTACAGACTATACAAAACAAATCACTCCGATTTATTTTAGATATTTCATACCCAGATTTATACACAAAAATATAACTACACAACAATGCCAATATGCTACCTCTTAATATAATAATAAACAGACAATCCATGGAATACTGGAACAAATTCCTTTAATATAGCCGATCAATAACAAAGAATAATAAGAGCAATAGACGAAGAAAGAGTAATATGTAAATATTTCAAAAGTAGCCAAGCTTAATTACAGTAGGTAACCCAGCTCCTCTTTAGCTCATCCCAAGACCTACCATTAACCTGGCAAGCGCGAAATAGACCTAGGGGCTAGGGTAGTTATTTGTGCATTTCTAGCCTTGGATTCTGACATAATTCGTTATATTTACAATATAGAGCATTATTTGTTTTCGGTATGCTTTTATTTTACATATATGATGTATATATGAACCTTCAAGAGTGCTAAAATAAGTTGGAAAAGCATTTGGGTGGTGAAAAACAAAGATATTGGCCACCCGGTCATAATATCAGGCCAAAGAGAGCCACAGGCAACCCTCCCCTCTCCCTGTCTGTGAGTCAACTGAGGCGAGCGGGGCGGTGTGTGCCGGTGTCTGGGTGTTATATAACGATATTTTATGCAACCCACTTGTGCTACATTATCGCGGGAGAGAAAAATAACCGATAAATGATGAAAATAAGAGGAAAAATATGTGATAATTAAGGAAGGGGGGGAGGGGGGAATAAGGGGGGGAAGGAGGGGAGGGGGGGGGAGAGAAACACATGGATGAGTACTAGAGGGGAATTATCTCACCTAGAGACAAATTCCTTTGTTTTGATAGGCCCTTTTTTTTTTGGAAGGCGTTTTTTATGGTCTTGCTTCCGTGAGGCCTATCGCGTTCCCTATAGGAAGCCTTCCGTTAGGCCTATCGCGCTTGCCGGGTTAAGTGGCTAGCATTGCCCATTCCGTGGTAGCACCGGCCTTAGAATGTTGCTTTCCGCGCCTCATAATACCTATTCTCACAGTACCACAATACGGGAACCATCCTCAAGCGACCTCCATCATTCCCTGCCTTCACCCACATCAGCGGCCTCTCCACCCCACCACCACACTGTGCACTGCTCTTCGAATGCTCTAGCTGACACACAATTGGGAAAAAAAAAAAAAAAAAAAATAGCAAGGAGGACAGCCCTCCACCTTATAATCTTCTAATTTGCTCTTCATTTCCACCTTTACTTCTCTCTAATTCATAGAAATAATTCACATCCCCAACCTATCTACCCCCCTTTGGCTTCGGTTTTGGCTTTGGTATGTCAGTACGATACACAACATCCTTAAAGGGAAGATTAAAGGGAGTGTGGTGATTGGCGGATGGCCTTTTTACCTTAACCCCTAAAAGTCGGCGCGCAACTTAAGTCGAGTTAAATAAAGCTGGACTATGTGGCGGCGCTCGACATAACTCGAGTGGCAATTTCAGCACGTAATGTTGCTGAGAGAGAGAGACAAGTGGTGGCAGGAGAGTAGCGAGTGTATGACTGCTCCAGACCACCGCGGCGAACCTACTGACACGAATCTCACCTCCCTCGTACCTCTCTCACTCGCTATATACGGAATTGTATCGGGAAAGTGGCTAATTACATGCTTTTTGCACTCGCGTTGCACGGTTATTGCAAGAAAACTAGCCATCATAAAAGGATCATTATGGTGTCATTCGAAAGCTCTGTTTATGCCCTTTCAGGGATAGATACTTGTTTTACATTCTGGGTCTTATTTAGGCATGAAAATGATCACGTAAACAGCCCTATTTTGGCTAAAAACACCCCGCTGGGCGGTACATATAAATAAACCGCATAGGCCGCTCGTAAAGGGTTAATAATAATAATAATAATAATAATAATTATTATTATTATTAAAATAACAACTTTATTGAAGACCCCCATAACTAACAAAAGGAAAACCACGGAGAAACAATGAACGAAACGTGTGGGAAAACGTTACAGGAATAAAGAAGGAGGAGCTGAAACAAAACGAATAACAACAAAGGGCAGAATAAGCAAGGAAGAAATAACGACGAGATTCAGCATTCCAGCCCCCCATATCATCGTCAAGAATAATGACAATAAGAAGAACGAAACCAAGAAGGAGATAGAGAATGCAGTAACAACAGAAGATGTGAATAGAATTAAACAACGAAGAAATAACGACAAACAGGAAGGACAAGATGGCCGCCACCAGGGGAAACGACTTCCGGAAGAGAATAAAGGAGAAACTAAACTAGAACAAAGAAGAATACCAAAGACGGGAATAATAAAGAATCAAATAAACATAATGCCCCGCATACCGAAAATACCCAACATCGCTAATAAGAAGAACGATAACAAGAAGACTAAAGTCGCGACAGAAGAAGAGAAGTGAAGAGCATCGACAACAACAAACACCCACGCATAGGCATAGTAATACTACGTTGTACAGGATCACCACCAGATTTCTACGAGTAATACCCGCGAATATTTTCCCAGTAATATTACTTCCAGGCCCTCTACGAACAACAGACGAGATGCCCGAATTGCCACCATTGCACCAGAACTTCCATCAACATCAGGCAAGAACATTACTATAACATCAACACTACAAGAAACTCCTAAAAGAAGAATAGTATTCAGCCAGGGAAAGAAGGACAACCATCACCATCACAAGAGCAGGCACTTACGCTCTACTTCCACCCAAAGGCCGAATCACCGGCTCGCCAATTTCTAAGGGGCCCTCCTAATCCCCTTAGATCCGCCCCTGACCGGACTTATGACCCTTTGACCCCCGCACACCTACCCCGGGACATCTCAGCCAAAGTCTTCACTATCCCGACGAAACCTGAACAGGGCAAGCAATTCTAGGGCTTTCATAACACTGACATATTAGTAGTGAACAGTCCTAGGATTAAACTCCCTTTCAAGTAAGGAATGGAAGGCATGCAGAATATCCTGAAAGATCTGTAAGAGTTCTTTTTCCTATTGTCCTATTGAGGAATTGTTGTTAGACGTACCATGGTATTTGTTCTAACATTAAAGTCCACAATAGGCGGCGCCTTTTAATATTAGAAGTATACCTTACTGACATGTCCCGAATTTACTTTTAGTATTAAATATACACTCCTCAACTTTTCGAAGGATACTTGACATGACAAGGTAATTTGATTAGTCCAGGGCTTTGCGAGACACCGTAACCACTTGCAATTAAAAGGTTTAAGAACCGCCCCGAGTTCTTTGAACCTCTTATAAAGGTCACTTGGCAGTCGAGGAACATAGTAATGGTCATGACCTTATTATTGACTCCCGTTAGCCCGATATATTGTCACTGTGTCATGACATTGGAGACATTATATTAAAGACCCCACACCAAGATTACCTAAACAGAACTTCATCACTGATTAATATAACGGTCAGGATAGTCGAGCATTTCTAGCTCTATGCTAAAACATACTCGCGTTCGTCCGATAAGGTGCCCAGTGTCATGACATTTAAGGAGCCTCATTTAAGACCCGATACCAATTAATCCTACTGTAACTCAAACATCTGATCCACACGACAGGCCAACCTGGACGGCCCAACGGAGATTCAGACGACCACAAGCTGTTACCTCAACTCATCAATTCTCCAGCTCCAAGTGTTAGCTCAGGAGTCTATATTGAAAGCTAGAAATAAGTCGATACAAGTGACGAGGTATCTAAAGTTAGAGTCCCTGAATACTGACTCTATACCAGCGCATTATTTGTCAGAGTTCCTCAGTATTAACTCTGTCTCATTTTCCCACTAGTGTAGTAGTGAGGAGAGAACGTTAGATTTCACCAATATTGACTCTGTGTAATTTTCATCAGCGCTGTATAAAGTTAGAATCCCGAAATATTGACTCTGCCTAATTCTCACCAGTGCGCAGGTGCATATAAAAAGTAGAGTCCACCATATTCGACTCAGAATAAATCCTCGTCTATTATACAATTGCTTAGAGTGTTATATATATATATTGAACTAGCACAAATTGTTGTATGACTTATTAGTGTTTCAAGAATATGTCATTTCTATTGTTTAAGAGGAAAGCTAAAGAAACCTATTGCATATCTGAGCTCCATCTAGATCCTCGAACGTGCTAGGACAGTTCCTGTTGTATAAACTTATCATTTTATTCATGTATAACTATCTGTGTCAACTATAGTAAGAGTTAAGACAAATAAAACTGCTGTTTAGAATTATACTCGGTGTTATACTGTATGTATCCTCTATTTAACTTCTATGCATGTATTGTATGATCTGAAAATTCTCCAGTCAGGTAGAACTCGCCAACACCAATATACAAACCTGGTAAAAACCCTGGTAAAACAATTATTATTATTATTATTATTAATCTTATTAATAAAATTAAATAACTTAATATACTGTATATACATGAGACGCTGTGGGTCGACTTTCATGATGCTCACTTTGATACTTATTGCGGAGTTCCTAAGAACGAGAAAATGGTGTTGGTTAGATTACTTCATTTGATGATTTAACATTTTAAGGTAGGCGGGTGCCCAACCCCGAAAGGGGTTGAAATAGGGGAGCTATCCCCCCGCCAAAGGCGGCTTTCTAGGGCCTTTCCTAGCTGATGCTGAGAGGATTGGGTTCTAGTCATGTGGTGATGGGCTGGTCTATCAGAGTGAGAACTGAGCGATCTCTGCCATACCCATAGCTTAATCTGACTGTTCCTTTTACTTATATATTTTCTAAATCTCAAGTGACGGCATCTCTTCCGTGGATTGACCTCCCAATCTACCAAGATTGGAAGCCAAAGTGTCACATTTTTCCTTTGCCCCTCAACTTTCTCTTCATAATTGCTGAGAGGCACAAGGCCCTGGGTGGGGCTTTGGTTTCCCGGGCGTTTCCGCACCCTCCTCAGCTCCCCGCCATTGAGTGGCTTCGGTCACCCAGGCTTTATTGTGGTAGGCAGGGAGGGTTCTGTGGGGGCGCTCGGTTATGGCCTTGGTCTTGCTTCGTCTTGGTCTTGGGGCTGTTCGGCCAGGCAGCCTGGGGAACAGCAACAACAACAACAACATTTTAAGGTTTTAGTAATAATATGTATGGTCAACATTGTATTTATCAATGTTGAACTAATTTACTTTGTATGCGTCAAATTAAACAATTTCCCGTTAACTCTTTGATTCACTTATATTAGTCATACACGTACTTAATTGATTTGCAATGTTGTGCCATCAGAAGTTATTTCATTTAACAGGCAATTTCATCATAAACATCTATAGTGTCGAGATCCAAGCCAGGATTTCTAAAACTCTTTCATATATTAACACTGCATTCACCCGAGAGAAAGAGCAGGAAGAGGAGTACAAAGGAGTACAAAGGAGGGAAATGATAATGGTGAAGTAGGAAGGAAGACACAGGAAAAAGGAAGGTTGGAGGAGAGAGATCTGGACGAAGGAAAATAATTAAGGAAGGGGGAGCAAGAGCAAGAAGAAGAAAGAAGAAGGAAGAAAGAGAGAGAGAGAGAGAGAGAGAGAGAGAGAGAGAGAGAGAGAGAGAGAGAGAGAGAGAGAGAGAGAGAGAGAGAGAGAGAGAGAGAGAGAGAAAGGGGGGGGGGGGGACGAGATAAAATAGAATGGGAGGAAGACAAAGTTGTTGAAAAAATTTCAGAGAAAGCACCAGGAGGGGGAAGAAGATAGGTAAGCAGAGAGACGCAGAGCACAAAATAAAAGGAGGGGGGAGGAGAACAAATCAAAATATATGGAAAGGATGAATGCGAGCTGAGAGAAACATAAGAAGAGGATGAAAAGGAATTAATGAATAGGACAAATGGCAGATGAGAAAGAGGAAGGGAGAAGACGGAAGCAACATTACAGAGAGGAGAAAGAAGATAAAGATGAGACAACTAAAGAGGGAGGATGTGAATGCCAGACGAAGAGAGGTGCAAAGAACTGAATATATGTGACAAGGTTCGTGCATATTACCTAAGGGAGTTGGAGGACAGAACACTTGTGAGAACGGAAATGGATTAGGCTATTAATTTTATACTACAGCATAAATATGAAAGGTAGTAGAGAATATCATCAAATACAACATTACAAAACAAAACTTTGAATGTGCTGACTCTTTCCACATTATAATTTAGCTATCATTAAGCGATTATGTTTTAGGCCAAATTTGTGGGAGTATAATCAGATTAAAATCATATAACGGAGAAGAATTAATTGCAAACGTAGATTATGCCACTATCGTATTGACTGCGAGATGTTTTTCCTAAGATTAGTAATACTATATTATGTTAGCTAGAGCAGAAACAACAAGGCAGTAGTAAGTAGTCACTCAAGGTATACTGGATGTTTCGTTCTCTTGACCATGAGACCTCTTCTTTCAGCAGAATATAGGTGTCTAGTTTATACCGGAATGTTATGACAATGTCGTCGTCCCAATCATATGACGATTGTTATATTATAATAAAGCTGCTGCCTGACGATTATTATTATTATTATTATTATATGAGATGCCGAAGTCTCCAACCAGGGTGCAGAAACACCATCAAGATGAATCCACACAAAACACCCGGAGGCACTGGAGAGAGACTACGGCAACTTAGGAAAAAATAAAAACATATACTGTATACTGTACTGTACATATACACATATTAAACACAGATAACATATTATGCAGTGGAGGATATCAAGTATAAATATAATACAAGTTATATAATATAAGTTATAAGTGGTCACGATGATAGCTCCTTACTGAGTTTACCATCATCGTCTGTAGGTAACTACAATACAACACAAAGCGGTCTCATCTGATGACATAATTATTATTATTATTATTTATTATTATTATTATTATTATTATTATTAGGGGTTTGACCCCTTGGGGAACCCCTATTGTAACCATTAAATCTACTTATTCATCCAAATTATTTTTACACGCCGGTTTTTACGCAACAACTCCAGAACCGCTTTTTGGATCGGGATCAAACTTTCACAAGAGGTGCGTTTTTGTATTGGGCAACTTTTGATATGCTAAACATCCGACATAGTGGCCAAACAGGTCCGTGGCAGCTGATTTTCCTAAAGATTTGACACCTAAATACCATCTCTCCCACTCATAGGAAATGATTGGGCTTTGGCATATGGACTCCACTATTAATGCTCTGCAAATGTTATAGAAAAGGTTTTGCTTTTGCACGTGGGTTTTTTCCGGCAATCTTGAAAAAAAATCGAATTCCACTTAAAATTCCACATCTTGAAAACTACGCCGATGATCAAAGCAATGTTTGCGTAGTTGGGTGAGGCTCGTGATTCCGAACGTTTTGATACCAAAAGAATATAAATGGGTGGAATAGTTTGGCCGCAGCATTGAAAACTGTCTATTCTTAAATTACTTTAAAACCGTATTCGCTACCCACACAAAGTGTACATTCAACAGTCTATGGCTTCTATGGCTTCCATGCATCCCCTAGTTTTGCTTAATAACATAGTCTATTCATTATTCAGATCTATTATTTCTTTTTTTATTTAACTCTCTCAAAACAGTTAGTCCCTACGAATTCCACCAATTATTTAGCCAACCTACCTATACATACCTACCCTACCAAATAATAATTATAATACAAATTTATCTTTGGTGAATAGCAGAGTATTGGCTAAGGTTTTTAACAATTCCTCCCTTTGCCAAATGCTTTGTTTAATGACAATGATATGGACCTTCAGAGTTTGACAATTGCCCGTGTGACAGCCTTCACCAAGGAATCTGGTACGTGTAATAGAGGAGAGCCCACTCAATGTAATAACTCTGTTCTACAGCGACGGTGGCGCCTCTAGAGACCAATAGGTGATAACATGTTTATCAAGCCATTTGTTTCCCTCTTGATATTGTTTATACAAACTAAGATGATACTCTTGCATGACCACTTGCATGTATACAGTGTGTAAATGTACGAACAATAAGGAATTCTAAAGAATAAAACGCCTCCTCCACATTCAGTTAATGCCTGGCAGATTTTGTATATACCTATGAGCTGCTTGGCGGCGCTGGGTGTCGGGAAATTACACTAAGGCTATTTAAGTGGACAATCCTTTCCTAATGCTCCTTTCCTTGCCTTGACCCTGCTATTACGAACTTTATGCTGACATAAACCTTATCCGCCCACAATAATTATGATTTAGGCTTTCAATCCTACTCCATCCTACACATAACTTACTGCCATAACTTAATATAACTAGTTTGGACAAGTGTTGCTCAAATATAGACTATATAACAAGTCTGGGTTTGAGTCTGCGCAGTAGTCTTGCGTGCGTAGTTTAGCGAGAGAGGGAGTGACTGTATCGCTAGATCCGTTCTCAAAAGCAGCTAGAATATCATCCATATTTAATAAATGCAAAAACTTGTATGAATGATGACAACTTCTGGAAGGGCTTGTTTTGCATGTTTTACAATTAAATGTGGTTCTAGAATGTGTGATATTTATAGAGTATCACTGGGAATTATGTTGCTAATGTAAAAAATGCAAGCTAAATGTAGCACTTTAAGATGTAGCGTTAAAGTAGCTATATTGGCAACACTGAGTCACTTACTTGTCACCAAGGAGGTTATTAGGGGGAGGCATAAAAGTTAGAACGTACCCTATGTAAATGTGAAGCCAGATCAAATATTAGCAGGTAGGCTACTGGCGAATCTGGCTAACTGATCATATTGAATTATATAGATAAGCAAAAATAATGATAGGCTATAGTAATCTAGTAATATAATTAATATATAAGTATCTCTTTACGATCTGTAGCCCTAACTCTTATATTGAATAAATAATTATCAGAGTACTGGAAGGTAGAAGCGCGGGAGGTTGGTTTCACTGTTTCACCCTGACACTCCCTCCTTTAGTATCCTTCCTCCAAGGATGTCATAGCTCTGAAGGGACCCCGATATACGAGTTAGTAGCTTCAAATGCGTGTATTGATCACTTTCATGCTATTATGTATGCATGCAGAAGTAGCAGGACACCTATGTCAAGAGTGAACACCAATAACTTAATCCATACACAGTAAAAAAGACGGAAATAATATCGTACACACGAAGTGATGGAAGGGGGAGGGGGGGGGGAGTGTGTATGCTATGTTAACGGGACAGTTCAAGAGAGAGAGAGAGAGAGTAAGTAAATGTCGCTAGATAGGCGCGTGTGTGCTTGTGTGATGGTCTTGTGTAGCTATGTGTGTGCTTGTTTGAGTGTTGCTATAGGCTACGTATTAGTTATCTCTCTCTCTCTCTCTCTCTTATTTATCGCTGTCTTCCTTACGATTACGACATACTAGTGCATGAGAACATAGGAAATAGGGAGCCTCTCTCTCCCTTACACACCCAGTCTCTCTCTGTCGCTTGTTTGTTTGCACACCGGTACAAATGAGGCAGATCCCTTACACATGCAACTAAGATGAACATGGGAATCTGCAGAGAGACAAGTGGCCCTCAAAAGGCAGATCCCTTTCACATCCAACCCATTTCGTGCATATGACTATCTGATTTTATCTTGAAATTCTCTATTGTTCTTCATCCCACTATAGCACTAGGTAGCCTATTTCACATATCTACGACTCTGTTACGATAGAGGCAGATCCCTTACACAGCCAATCTCTCTCTCTCTCTCTCTCTCTCTTATTTGCACACTGGTATAAATGAGGCAGATCCCTTACACATGCTACCAAGATGAAAATGGGAGTCTGCAGAGAGCCGATTGGCCCACACACGACAGATCCCTTTCACACCCAACCCCTCTCGTCCTATCAAATTTTATGTTGAAGCTCTATTGTTATTGATCCCACTATAGCACTCGGTAGCCTATTCCACATATCTACAACTCTTTTACCAAGCAAATATAGGCAGATCCCTTACACAGCCAATCTCTTTCTCTCTCGCTCTTGTTTGTTTGCACACCGGTACAAATGAGGCAGATCCCTTACACATGCAACCAAGATGAAAATGGGAGTCTGCAGAGAGCCAAGTGGCCCACATAAGGCAGATCCCTTCCACATTCAACCCATCTCATATATGTTACCTGTTATTTACACTACTTACTATACACCCATGTTATCATATACCTGCAACCAAAACACAATTGTAAGAAATAGGAACATAAGAAAATGGGAGTCTGTAGAGAGCCAATTGGCCCACACAAGATAGATCCTTTTCACACCCAACCCATCTCATAACTCTCTCTCATTTACCTGTCTTCCTTACATTTATGACATCCTAGTCTCTCTCTCTCTCTCTCTCTCACAAATGAGAACATAAGAAAACCGGAGTCCGCAGAGAGCCGATTGGCCCACACATGTCAGATCCCTTTCACACCCAACCCATCCCGCACTCTCTCTCTCTCTCATATTTATCGCTATCTTCCTTACGTTTACATTTTATTCTCTCTCGCCATACTCTCTCTCCCTCACAAATCACACCCAACCCATCTCGTTCTATCTAATTTCAAGTTGAAGCTCTATTGTTCTTGATCCAATTATAGCACTCGGTATAGCCTATTCCACATATCTACAACTCTGTTACTAAACGAATAGAGGCAGATCCCTTATACAGCCAATCTCTCCCTCTCTCGCTCTTGTGTGTTTGCACAATCTGTTCCTTCTGTAGTTTCTCCATGTCTGATAAGTTAAATGATCTTTTGATATCTGTGACACAGCTTTTGTATCCCCTCAAATAGCAAGCAACGTCTTCAGGGGTTCAAGAGTATTGCATTCTTCCATAAAAATATATATAGTCCGGTTTTTACGCAATAACTCCGGAACTGCTTGTCGGATCGGGACCAAACTTTGACACAAGGTGCATTTTTGTATTGGGCAACTTTTGATATAATATCCAAAATGGTGGCCAATATAATTCATATCGGACGTACTGATCAAATTGTGCATCACAATGTGTATTTTCATCAAAAATCAACCTTGCAACCTAATTCAACAATAAATTAACTTAAATCAACCAATCAACATCTAAGTCAAAATCAACCACACAACCCAAATTAACCAATCAACCCAAATCAAATTATCAACACAAATCTACCACTCAACCCAAATCAACAGATCAACCACTCAACCCAAATAAACCAATCAACCCAAGTAAAATCAACCATTCAATCTAAATCAACCACTTAATCAAAATCAACCCACATTAACCACCCAACTCAAATCAACCACCCAACCCTAATCAACCACTTTTTTGTTATTGATCCCACTCGGTAGCCTATTCCACATATCTAAAACTCTGTTACCAAACAAATAGAGGCAAATCCCTTACACAGCCAATCTCTCTCTCGCTCATGTTTGTTTGCACACTGGTATACAAATGAGGCAGATCCCTTACACATGCAACCAAGATGAAAATGGGAGCCTGCAGAGAGAACATGTCAGATCCCTTTCACACCCAACCCCTCCCGCGCTCTCTCTCTCTCTCTCATATTTATCGCTATCTTCCTTACATTTACGACATCCTATTCTCTCTTACCATACTACCTCTCTCTCCTTCACAAATGAGAAAATAAAAAAATAAGAAAACGGGATTCTCCAGAGCCGATTGACCTACACATGGTAGATCCCTTTCACACCCAACCCATCTCGTTCTATCTAATTTCAAGTTGAAGCTCTATTGTTCTTGATCCCATTATAGCACTCGGTAGCCTATTCCACATATCTACAACTCTGTTACTAAACGGATAGAGGCAGATCCCTTTTACAGCCAATTTTCCCTATCTCGCTCTTGTTTGTTTGCACAATCTGCTCCTTCTGTAGTTTCTCCATGCCCGATAAGTTAAATGATCTTTTGATATCTGTGACACAGCATTTGTATCCAACACAATACCCTGCTTGCAAAACCGTCGAACCCCGGACAACGTTGCTTACAACTTTAATTTTTATTATTATTATTAGTGGTAGCAGTAGTAGCAGTAGTTCAATTCAATTCAATTCCTTTATTTCATAACATACAGTATATACACATTACACATATATATATTGAGAGCAACCCAGGACCCACCTACACATACATATGTCCTACTTGCTCAAAACCCATCACTTCGAGTCGCCACACTAAGGGTTCAGTTCTCTGCAATTCATGCTGGAACTGGACCCCCTTCACCTGCACAACACTTGCCTCCAAGCAACACTACACAAACACCTGGACCTATTCCTCATGCCCCTCCCTCTCCCAGTCAAATCCCTCACCTAAAACCCGTCCACCTCTCCTCCCCAACCCACCTAACCTTCCTATATCATCCACTGCCCCCCCTAAAACCCGTCCACCTCTCCTCCCTAACCCACCTAACCTTCCCATACCATCCACATCCTCAACCCAACACACCACACCCCATCCTAATCCATTCCAACCCCCATCTCCTGCACCCCAATCCCCACCCCCACCTCCACCTCACCCATCCCAACCCTCACCCCCTCCCTCACCCTCACCCCCACCCCATCCTCGTGCAGCAGCACCCAACATACATCGTGCACATAATATTAACATTCTCCAATTGAACATAGATGGCATGAACACAAAGAAACACAAACTCTCACACTTCATCAAACAACACAACATACACATTGCCATCTTACAAGAAACAAAACTCCGCACAACACAAAAAACACCTACATTTCATGATTTCACCACCATCAGACAAGACCAGGCTGTCGGAGGCGGCGGTGGACTCATCACCCTGGTACACAAAGAAATATCATACATAGTTACCAGTGTACATACCAAATCCCTCCTCCCCCCAAATGATAACACAACAGAAATACAATCAATTAAAGTACGCACTGGCAACAACTCCAACATAACCATCATAAACACATACATCCCTCCCCAACCATCCCCTACAGTACCAATTGAATACAGACCACACTTACAACACATCACAAACACCCCACACATCATCCTGGGTGGTGACTTCAACGCCAAGACGTCGGCCTGGTTTGTCGACAACCCTGACACAGACAGAGGGCTGGTACTACAAAACCAAACTGATAACCTCATCATCCTTAACGACATCCATCAACATACCCATATTCCCCACCAAGCCCTCTATAACCCATCATCTCCAGACATCACCTTTTGCTCCCCAGAACTCGCCCCCACAACATCCTGGAGGGTGGTCAGAACCTTAGGCTCTGACCACCTCCCAATCATTATCACCACCAAAACCAGACTCACCCCAGCTAGCCACAAACACACATACACCAATTATAAAAGAGCTAACTGGGAAGCATTCACAAACGAGACAGAACAACACTTCACAACTCTAAACAGTACACCCATCACCAACATCAACAATACTGTACACATACTCAATAAAACTATCCAAAACGCTGACAAGAAAAACATTCCAAGAGGTAACAGAAAAAGACACAACCCCAACTTCACACCAGAAATTCAAAACCTCATCAGACAATGCGACATACTGAAACACTTCCCAGCACCCCACACACAAGACATCACACAACAAATCCAAGCACTAAACACCCAGACTAACAACAAAATACAAGAACAACAAAATACTAAATTGGAATAACTTCCTACAAACACTTGATCACAAAACAAACCCCAAAAAACTCTACAAAACACTAAACAGCATCACACTTTCCAACAGCAACACAACACAATCACATGCTGCAATCACAACAACAGACTCTACTCCATCATGTAAACAACAAGCAAACACTCTCATCAATCACTTCTCACATGTCAGCCACCTAAAACCTCACAAAGACGACCGACATGTCATCCGACGTAAGAGACAAATCCACACAGACCCTGACTATGCACCCTTCACCAATCACCAGACAAAGCATATCATCAACAATCTCAAGCACTCACCTGCCTGTGGCCTAGACAACATAAGCAACATACACCTCAGACACCTGGGACCTCAAGTCATACAAGCACTCACTAACATATCAAACTACAGTTATTCACACGACACAATACCAGACATTTGGAAGCATGGTATCATCATCACATTCCCCAAACCCAACAAAGACCCCACGCTACCCTCCTCGCACTGCCCTATCACACTCCTTTACACCCCCTCCAAAGTCATGGAACGCCTAGTATTACAACTAATTACACCCGACCTATCCCTAGCTCCAACACAACATGGCTTTAGGTCACTTCTCTCCACAAACACTATTCTCACAGACCTTACACAAAGAGATTTTGACGGCATCAACTCAGCTAGACCACCACACAGATCATTATTAGCCACACTCGACATTAGTAAAGCCTTCGATGCCATCCCCCGCCACAACCTAACAAACAAAATCTACAACACAAACATGCACAATAATACAAAAAGGTGACTGGCTAACTTCCTAGCAGGCAGATGTGCACACGTATCTTTTGCCGGTCAGTCATCTAGAATCAGAAAATTTCCAAACGGAGTCCCACAAGGATCCGTCCTATCGCCCACACTCTTCAATCTGTACATGCACGATATAACTACACCCAATACGCCCCAAATAAACTTAGCCTCCTATGGAGATGACATAACACTCACATGCACACACCATGACCCAAACAGAGCAACAGATCTCCTTCAACCCTATCTCAACACACTACAAGGCTGGTGCACTACAGACTTAATCTAGCTCCAGCCAAATCCACCGCAACCCTGCTCACAAGCTGGACAGGAGAACACGAATACATCCCTCAACTCACCATAAACAAAACACCCTTAACACATACACACACACACAAAATCCTAGGAGTAACATATGATACTCATATGACATTCAAACAGCACACCACAAATATTAAAAAGAAACTGACACCCAGACTTAACGCCCTCAGGTCACTTGCTCACACAAAATTTGGACACAACAAAGAAACCACCTCCACAGTATATAAATGTTGTGAATCCTAGCTGGTATATATACCGTAGTTTGAATTTCCCGGGTTCACGACACCTGGTTCCTTTTTGTTTATACGCATTACTTTATTTATCTTTGTGGATAAATATTACTGTGGTTGCACCAATTATATCTTAGTTTATTTTCCCTTATTATTTAATCACGGGGGACGATATAGAACCCTTAAATATATTTTATATTGTCACGATAAAAGGGAATATCAGACACACTTCACACAGACTTCACTCCGCCAAGACTGACCGCCAGCTGCTGCCACATAACAACAAAACTTCCCTGATATTTGCCTCCTGACATCTCCATCACCTAATCGACACTCTTTGCATCACAGCTAAGTTCCTTTAATACTAGAAGTACTTTATAGATATTACTGGGACTACCACAGATAACCTACACATACATGTTTACAAGTAAGTCAAATGCCGACCCTGTATCATTTTTATAGCCTAGGCCAATTCATCTTCCCAGGTTTAGTTATTAAATTTATATCCGTTTCTCCTCTACCCCCTAGGAATAATAAACAGGATAATAAACAATACATAAGATCAGTGATGGAATAAGCAAGCCCAGCCTGGGCTTCTAACCTAGCTGAAACACATCATAAGACCTTACAGACTATTCAAAACAAAGCCCTAAAATCATTACAGGCTGCACAGCTACTGCACCCACAGATCACCTACATCAAGAAACCAAAATCCTCAAAGTCAAAGACCATCTGGACATGAGAGGCACTCAATTCCTGGCAGCAGCCTCCACGAACCAGGACCACCCACTAAACTACATGGCAACACACCCACAGACACCAAGAAATATCCAAACAACACCCAGCACACGGTATCACACACAATTACTATCCTCTCTCCCTCCCTGTCCATCCCGAACCAACTTCCAGAAGCACATCCATACTCACATCTCTCACCGATCCATCTACTCACTCACAGACAACACGCAGCTGCAAGCACGACCTCCCGAAATCCATCCTTCCGAATCCTCCCTTCCTCGCGAGGACAGAGTCCACCTGGCCAGGTTGAGATGCGGACACCATCCAGCTCTCCTGAGCTATCAGAAGAGACTGGATGACTCCGTCGTCGAAGTCTGCCCGGGATGTAACACAGCACCCCATACCATTAAACACATCATAGAAGACTGCATTTCACACAACCACTTACGCCAACAACACAATCTACACTCAATGAGAGCTGTGTGAGAAAGCCCGATCGTGGCCATGGCCTTCCTCAGGGACTCGGGGCTGTTCGGCCAGGCAGCTTAGGGAACAAAAACAACAACACATTAGCCTAAACTGAATATCATCCGTGTCAGATAAATTAGGAGTAAGAATATGACCAAGATATTTGTAGTTATCAGTAACATGAAGACTATCATTACCAAGCTGTAATGTATTATTTTCTGCCTTTTTATGCATATTAAACACCATGCACTTTGACTTTTCTTTATGAATAGTTAATTTGTGATTCTTAATTAACACGCACACATTGGTATAAAGAATATCCATAACACCCACTATCTTTGTAAGAAGAACCAGATCGTCTGCATACGCTAAAATATTACACCTGGTGTAACCATACTGACCTCCTATATCCAGTCTTGATATATCTTCTATAATTTTATTAATATAAAAATTGAATAAAAAAGGGGAAAGTATTCCTCCTTGCCGGACGCCCTTTTATATATAAAATGTGTTACTTAAAAAAAAAATCCACTTGACATTTGCCTGCTGAATACTTAAATATCGCAGTTTCATGACAGTAACATGAATTGGTAAATTTGCATATAATAGATTCTCTCCTAAAATTATCTATCCATCTATCTATCTATTGCCTGACGCCATGATCCCCGAAGGGGTAGTCACGAACGAACCGCCCCCATGCACCTCTGTCCCCAGTCAGTCGACGCCCCCTCCCAACTAGCACCGCCTTTATTCATATACTTCCTCACTCCATCCTTCCACCTCTCCTTCGGTCTACCTCTCCCTCTCTGTCCTTCCACCTCGCTCTCATACACCCTCTTAGTCATTCTCTCGCTTCCCATACGTTCCATATTGCCGAACCATCTCAAGTTGTTCCTTTTCACACTTTCCAGCACATCTGCCTCCACACCACACCTCCTTCTTACTTCCTCATTCGTCTGTCTATCCCTCCATGTAACTCCGCACGCACTTCTCAAGTAACTCATTTCCACCGCTCCCACTCTTGGTCTGAGTCTCTCCACGAACGTCCATGCTTCGCTTCCGTAAGTTAGTGTCGGGATTACCACACTGTCATGCAAGGACTTCTTCACTTCCATACTGACCACTCTATTTGTTGTTACTGCTTTCAACGTTCCTACAACCCTCTTCCCCTGTTTCACCCTCTCCCGCACTTCTTCATCCACAGTCCCATCTTTACTCAACACACTTCCCAGATACTTAAATGAGCTGACGATCTCCATAGCCTGACCGTTCAACTTCACCTCACACTCTGTGACCATAACCTTGCTTTTCCCCGCATTTACCTTCAAATTCCGTTTTTCGCACACTGTTCCAAACTCATTTACCAGACCCTGCAACTCCCATTCATTATCGCTCATCAGAACAGTGTCATCCGCAAACAGCAGTATAGGCAGCTTCCACTCATATCCCTCCCTTTTCAGCGATACACCAACAACCACTGCTCTTCCTAGTATTTATTTCATGACTCCATCCATATATACAGTAAACAACCAAGGGGACATCACACACCCCTGTTTCAACCCAACACTCAGGTCAAAGAACTCGCTCTGCTCATTCTCCACACGTACTGCCGCCTTTGCACCCTCATACATGTTCTTCACTGCTTTCAGCAACTTGCCATCTACTCCTTATATTCTAAGTACTTTTCACATGCCTTCTCTATCCACTCTGTCATAGGCCTTCTCCATGTCCATAAAGGCAACATACACCTTTTGTTTCTTCTCCAGATATTTCTCCACAACACAATTCAGGGTAAAAATCTGATCTACACATCCTCTTCCCTTCCTAAAACCTCCCTGCTCGTCGCCTATCCATTTCTCCGCTCTCACTCTCACTCTCTCAATCACTACCCTACTGTACACCTTCCCTACTATGCTTAAAAGACATATTCCTTGGTGGTTACCACACACTCCTCTTTCCCCTTTGCCCTTATATAGGGGAACTATTATGCCAGTCTTCCAGTCATCGGGTGCACTCCCCTTCTCCCATGCTAGTTTGCACATTTTCCATACCCATTCGATCACTATCTCACCACCATACCTCAACATCCATGGCTTCCCACACTTCTGACCTCCTGATCTCCACCTCCTCCTCCACTACTTCTCCTCTTCTCCCTCCCATACCATATCCAACTATGTTTGCTGGCTCTTCATTCGTTACATTTAACAACTCATTGAAGTACTCCCTCCATCTTTCTACTCTCTTTTGCTTCTCGGCTAGCATTCTCCCATTCTTATCTTTCACCCCCTTAGTGTTTCCCTTGCTACCTTCCCTAAGTTTCTTGACTTCTTTCCAGAACAGTTTCTTACACTCCCTCCATTTTACACTCAGATTCCTTCCAAATTCCTCATCTACTCTTCTCTTACTTTCCTTCACTACTCTCTTCACCACTTTCTTTCTCTCCACGTACCTCGCTCGTTTCTGCCTCTCCAAATCTTCATTCCCTCTACTACCAAACCACTCTCTATACGCTTTCTTTTTGTCGTCCACAGCTATTTTTACATCTTCTGTCCACCATGCTGTACCTTTCACTCCCCTCCCTCTCCTCCTCACTCCATTCACCTCCTCACATGCTGCACAGATCTCTTCCTTAAATACCTTGCTTATCTCCTCCATTTCCTCCATATCTTCCAGGTCGAACCCACCTAGTCGTCTTTCTACTGCTCTCCTGTACTCTTCCCTGATTTCCTCCTCCTGTAGCCTCTCCACCCTCCTCACCATTCCACCTTCCTCTCGCCTCCCTCCAGCTCTCCTCACCCACTTCTTTTGTATCCTAACCTTAGCTACTACTACATAATGATCAGACAGACCCCTTCCAATACCCCTATACACCCTAGCATCCATCACAGATTTCTTCATTCTTTCATCCACACATATATAATCAGTCAGTGACTTTCGTTCCACCACTGTCTTCTCCTTATCCCTCATCGTCCACACCACTTTCCATGTGTACCTGTGTATCATTCTGTGTCATAAGAAGGTGTTGGCTATCCACAACCTCCTCCCCACACATACGTCCACAAGTGCACTACCATTCCCATTCACCTCTGACGGTACCCCCCACCCTCCCACGACTCCATCAACTTTTTCTGTCACCCACCTTACCATTCATATCCCCAATCAGAAATATTCTTTCGTCCTTGTCAAACTTATCCAGGCACGCCTCCACATTCACCCAGAACTCCTCTTTCTCTCTTACAAGTTTATCCTCTGTCGGAGCATACACACACACAATCACCCACGTTTGTATTCCTACTTTCATTCTCACCCACACAATCCTTGAACCCACAGACCCATATTCTCTTACACACTCCTTCCATTTGTTACTTACAAACAAACACGCACCTTCTCTTGCTGCTCCCTCACTCACTCCAGCACACACACCTATTCCACACTCCCACTCTCTCACATCTGTACCCTTCCATTTTGTCTCCGTCATTCCACATACATCCAGCCTGGCATTCATTAACACTTCCAGTACCTCTCTCTCTTTTATTCCATCATTCATGCCACTCACGTTCCATGTACCTATTCTCAGAATGTCCGTAGGCTTGTCCATAGTCGGTCGGGATTAGTCAACACATGGTCTGTCTGCATCCGAGGCTGGTTGTTCGTTTATCGTTGCTACATATTTTTTTCCGGGTGGGGGTCGCAAGCCCACCGACTCAACCTGTTTAGTCGCCTCTTACGACACGCAGAAGGCACGTGGGGCATATTCTAATCCCTTACCCCCAGGGTAAAAAATTATATGATCGATATTATCGAAGGCCTTGCTCAGGTCTATGGATGTTGCAAATGCTGAATTTGTATTAGTAGTAGAAGACATCTTTAAGTAACAAGCAGGCATCAGTGGTTGATGTTCCTTTCTTAAAACCAAACTGCCTAAAATTTAGAGGAATCTTTTCACTTAAATTATTTAAACAATGCATTTCAAACAATTTTAGGAGGCATGAGGATTGCATGACTGGTCGATAGTCTGCGACCCCAACACAGGCACTGGTTTTTTTGGAATGGGGGTAATGGTGCCAATACGTAAATCTGAAGGTAAATAACAGTGCACAAAACATGCATTATAAAAACCTGCTAGATTACGAACAAAAGTATAGGAGGCATTCTTCAGGAAGACAGAGTGAACCCCATCATGACCAACACCACTGTTTATTCTACATATCATGTTCTTCAATGTTTCACAAGATATTTTTAAATTACATTTCATTTTATTAGGCCACATTTCCTTTATCTAGTGTACCAATTAATTTTCATGCACTGATATTTCTGCATGTGATTCGGAGCATAAAAACTTTTCAGCAAATAATTTTACAATTTCACATTCATCACTAATTCCTTCTACAACATTTTTGGCATTTGATATTCCCTTTTTGTTTTTTACTTCTTTCCAGAATTCCATTTTATTTCTCTTGCTAAACTTTTCTACAATAGATTGAGATATTTCTTTACTTCCATTAGTTTTACATTCTTTCAAAGCTTTCTTAACCCTTCCTCCCCGGGCTGTCTTACCCAATGACGGTCGCCCCTACCCGGGCGATATGGCCGAAAAACGTCTAGGCCTAGGCTACCGTATTTATGTTTATTTTCACTGCTAGAACTTTCCCACTCATCTATAATCGTAGTGCGGTTTTCAATCTGTATTTTGGCATTGAGTAGAGCTCTGTAAGTCAACTGGTTCAGTTGTGATGACGATTTCAGTGGAGCCAATATTGCAGAGATGTTGCCAATATGGGGGCTTTTTAGATACTAATTTCGTCATGACGTCAGAACAATAATATTGAGGAGTCTTCTCCTTCTTGTTTTCGGAGGAGCGGTGACGAACGCTTGGGTTTGTTGACATACGTCGTACGTACGGCGTTCGGACCAAGCTTAATTAGGCTATTAAGCTCATGCCTTAGATAAGGCATACCGGGTAGTGGCCCTTCTTTCGTGCTGTCCTTACCTAATGCAGGCCGGGTAGGAAAGGTTAAACCGTTTCCTGGTTGCAATCATAAGGTCATGTTCTGGTGTTCCTCTGACTTTATCCAGCCTAACCCCTTCCACAAAAGCCTCTCTAGCAACACTGTGCAAGGTCTTCACATTCCGGTTCCAACCTGGGATTACTTTATGTTTGTTTCTTCTAACTTGATTCCTTCTATACCCCTCACTTGCACTATAAACACTATAAACAATTGATTTGTACATATTATCAATCTGTTCCAAATGTGCTCGATTATTACAACTAATGTTTTGACACCAATGAACTTCCTTATCCTGCATGTTACTTATGGACAAATCTACAAATTCTTTAATATTATCAAGATCTGAATGTTTTAACTTACTCCAGTTTACAAGTTTATTGTTTTCATTATCTCTATACATATTTATGGGAGTGATAGTTAAATTAGTTGGAGGTCCTTAACATATTTTAACTTCCAATTGTAAATGATCAGATCCAATTTTGTTATGAAGAATATTTATTTTATCTACGCTAATATTATTATTGTTGAGCGAGCCAATAATGTGATCGATCCATTTAGGAATACAATTACTATACCCAACAAAAGTGCAAGTATCATCTCCCAGCATGTCCTTATCGTAACATAGAAAGGAATTTCTATTCATAAAAGAAGATAAATGATGCCAGGCTCTACCTGAAAAGGGATCGGCATTAAAATCTCCCAAAATGTAAACAAAGTCAAAATCATTAATATCAATAAAGTCTTGTATCATTGACAAGGTTTCTAAATATCTATGCAGAGATGACGGCTCCCATGTTACACTTTTAATATATACATTAATTAATAATACATTTATCCCTAAAGTAGTAGTAGTAGTAGTAGTATTTAATTAGCGGTGGAAGTAGTAGTAGTAATATAGGAAAAGCTTACTGATTATAGTGGTAGAGATAGGTATTGTAGATTTAGAACAGGTTGAAATGAAGTTAACTCCTTCGATATAATAATATTCTTTACCTCATTCTGGCTATCGGAATTTGTTGTATTTATTAATGGTTGTGTCTCAGGCTTACGTTAATGGTTGCCGTTCTTTTAACTGTGAGATTACGAGCTGTCCTGTATAGTGTCCTGTATGTTGAATGAATCTTTTGGTAAGAGATATAACAGATTTTATCATAATTCCATCAAATTGAAAGGGTTAAACCATGAAAATACACACTAAAGGTCTGGCTTATGTGGAGGACATCGAGACTTGAGCTACGTGGGAAAACTCATGACGAATTTGAAACTTGCAAATATCATATGTGTTATTTTTAGAGTCCAGTAATGAATATATAATATATTCATAAATCAAGAATGAGAAAGATGGAACCGAGTTAATTGAGAAGTGCTTGTGAAGTTACATTGAGACATATATAGACGAATGAGGAAGTAAGTGAGTGTTGAAGTATAGATGTTGATGTACTGGAGAGTGTGCAGCGGAACACTTTGGGGTGGTTCCGACATGTGGAGCGTAATGTCAGCTAGATGTGGTGAGGTGTGGCAGAGTGGTCTTGCAACTGGACTGGTAATCCAATGGACCCGGGTTCGAATCCCAATATGTCAATGCGAAGATATTATTGGGATGGAATTTGTGCTGTACCTAGTATCAGTGCATTACCACAGCACACCGAAATGCCAACAAAATACCCTCATTGTTCCCTGATTAAATAGCATTGTATGAATATTCCCATATTCAAAATATGTTACAGGGGGCAATGCCTAGTGAGTTAATTGCTCAATAGGTGGCGTTCTGACAGTGAGGGTCCGAGTATGGGGGATGAGATGGTGAAGCACAGAGGCGGAACGGCTTCAGAAGATGGGGTTGCTTCGAGCCTGGGTGCTTCGCTTGTCTCACTCTCTAGACTGGAACAAGACCTCACGGGCCTCACCGCATTCAGCGGTGTAGTGTAAAGGCTCTCAGCCTATTATATGGCCGAGTGGGAGTAGTTGGAATATAGAAAAACAAAAATAATAATAATAATAATAATAACTAAAAGAGTGTAAGTAAAGGAGAGAGGTGCAAGGCCAACCTGGAAGAGGCAGAATGAGAATGAGGTGAAGGGATGGAATAGAGAGGTATATGATTGAAAGGGGTGTTGAGTGGGAGAAGGGCCACTGGTTGACAGAGGTTAACGGAGGTGATTCGTTTGTGACCATCCCTTCGGGGATCAAGGCGCCTGGCAATAGATAGATAGATAGATAAACATTATTTATCACAATGGCGTAAAGTGGAATTTATACTGGCGATTATTCCAGCATATTGCAGTATATATAAGGGAAAGGAAAGGAAATGTTTAATATAAAACGGATTATATAGAGTTTAATCATACCAATGGCATGACATTTGTTTAGCTATTTTGTTATTTTGAAAGAGAGAGAGAGAGAGAGAGAGAGAGAGAGAGAGAGAGAGAGAGAGAGAGAGAGAGAGAGAAGTACCAATACAAGAGGGAGGAGCGATAAAGTAGAAGAGTTACTGAGCAGTCTCTCCCATCTGTTGCCTTACATTGTCCCACTCTCCACCTCTCTCTCTCTGTCTCTCTCTCTCTCTCCAAACCTAATATTTTACTACTTCAAGCGATCCTATATATTATCTATCTATCTATCTACCCATCTATTACCTTACAACGTGATCCCCGAAGGGGTGGCCACGAACGAAACGCCCCCATGCACCTTTGTCCCCAGTCAGTCGATGCCCCTCCTCCCAACCAGCACCGCCTTCATTCATATACTTCTTCACTCCATCCTTCCACCTCTCTCTCGGTTTACCTCTCCCTCTCTGTCCTTCCCCCTCGCTCTCGTACACCCTCTTAGTCATTCTCTCGCTTCCCATAAATTCTATATGGCCGAACCATCTCAAAGTGTTCCTTTTCACACTTTCCAGCACATCTACCTCCACACCACACCTCCCTCTTACTTCCTCATTTGTCTGTCTATCCCTCCATGTAACTCTGCACACACTTCTCAAGTAACTCATTTCCAACCCTCTCACTCTTGGTCTGAGTCTCTCCACCAATGTCCATGCTTCGCTTCCGTAAGTCAGTGTCGGGATTACCACACTGTCATGCAAGGACTTCTTCAGTGAAGAATTCCATGCTGACCACCCTATTTCTTGTTACTGCTTTCAACGTTCCTACAAACCTCTTTCCCTGTTGCACCCTCTCCCACACTTCTTCATCCATACTCCCATCTTTACTCAGCACACTGCCAAGATACTTAAATGAGCTGACGATCTCCATAGCCTGACCGTTCAACTTCACCTCACCCTCTGTGGTTTCACCCTTTTCGAAGACCATAACCTTGCTTTTCCCAGCATTTACCTTTCAGATTCATTTTTTCGCACACTGTTCCAAACATATTTACCAGGCTCTGCAACTCCCATTCATTATCACTCATCAGAACTGTATCATCAGCAAACAGCAGTACAGCTAGGTAGCTTCCACTTGTTCCCCTCCCTTATCAGCGATACACCCACATCCACTGCCCTTCCTTATATTTCTTTCATGACTCCATCCATATATACAATAAGCAACCACAGGGACATCACACACCCCTGTTTCAACCCAACATTCAGATAAAAGAACTCGCTCTGCTCATTCTCCACATGTACTGTCGCCTTTGCACCCTCATACATGCTCTTCGCTGATTTCAGCAACTTGCCATCTTCTCCGTATATTTTAAGTGCTTTCCACATACCTTCTCTATCCACTCTGTCAAAGGCCTTCTCCAAGTCCATAAAGGCAACATACAGCTTTTGTTGCTTCTCCAGATATTTCTCCAAAACACATTTCAGGGTAAAAATCTGATCTACACATCCTCTTCCCTTCCTAAACCCGCCCTGCTCGCCACCTATCCATTTCTCCTTTCTCACTCTCGCTCTCTCAATCACTAACCTACTGTACACCTTCCCTACTACTGTTGGAAGGCATATTCCTTGGTGGTTACCTCACACTCTTCTTTCCCCTTTACCCTTATATAGGGGGACTATTATGCCTGTCTTCCAGTCATCAGGTGCACTTCCCTTCTCCCATGCTAGTTTGCACATTTTCCATACCCATTCGATCACTATCTCACCATTATACCTCAGCATTTCCCCACACCCTCCA
This sequence comes from Paralithodes platypus, assembly GCA_032716605.1. NCBI lineage: Eukaryota > Metazoa > Arthropoda > Malacostraca > Decapoda > Lithodidae > Paralithodes > Paralithodes platypus. Next base: position 33,712,894 of record CM064523.1, read on the forward strand.
TCTATTCCTGGTACTTTCCCCAACTTCACGCTATCGTCCCACCACTGTCTCATCCTCCTTCCTCAACACCATTTTCAATGTGTACCTGTGTATCATTTTGTGTCGGAAGAATGTGTTGGCTATCCACAGCCTCCTCCCCACACATACGTCCACAAGTGCACTACCATTCCCATTCACCTCTGATTGTACGCCCCATCCTCCCACCACTCCATCAACTTTCTTATCACCCACCTTCCCATTCATATCCCCAATCAGAAATATTCTTTCACTCTTGCCAAATTTATCCAGGCACGCCTCCACATTCACCCAGAACTCCTCTTTCTCTCTTACAGTTTTATCCTCTGTCTGAGCATACACACACATAACCACCTACGCTTGTATTCCTACTTTCATTCTCACCCACACAATCCCTGAACCCACAGACCCATAGTGTCTTACACGCTCCTTCCATTTGTTACTTACAAACAAACATACACCTTCTTTCGATGCTCCCTCGCTCACTCCAGCACACCCACCCATTCCACACTCCCACTCTCTCACATCTGTACCTCTCCATTTGGTCTCAGTCATTCCACTTACATCCAGCCTGGCATTCACTATCACTTCCAAGACCTCTCTCTCTTATGTGTCATCATTCAAGCCTCTTACATTCTAAGTCGCTATTCTATGACTGTCCATGGTAGGTTGGGATTTGTCAACATTAGGTCCGTCCACATCCAAGGCTGTTCGTTCGTTCATCGTTGCAGTAAGTAATTTTCACGGGTGGGGGGTCGCATGCCCACCGACCCAACCTCTTTAGTCACCTTTTATGACACACAGGAGGCACGTGGGGCATATTCTATTCCTTTACCTCCAGGTGGGATATGAAATTACATACAATATCAACATTATAATCAATCTTCACTTGTCACATTGATCCTTAAGTTATAATATATAGATTCACATATTTTGTAGGTAAGATTGATAACAGTGGTAGGTCGGGCCAAGATGTTAATTGTCGCCATGGCCTAGCATAAGAACATAAGAACATAAGAAAATGGGAGTCTGCAAAAAGTTGATCGACCCATACAAGGCAGATCCCTGTCACACCCAACCCCAATTACAAGGCCCAATTATAGACCCATCTCACTAATACCTTGAGTACTGACCCCACTAAAACGGTCAGAGATTAACACAAGATTACGGGGTCTGCTGAGCGCCGATTGGCCCACACCTGGTAGATCCCCCTCACACCCAACCCATCTCGTCCATATGCCTATCTAATTTTATCTTAAAGCTCCCTATCGTTCTTGATCCCACTATATCACTTGGTAGCCTATTCCACCCATCTACAACTCTGTTACCAAACCAATATTTGCCTATATCTTTTCTGAAACGAAATTTGTCTAATTTGAAACCATTTGTACAAGTTATTTCGCTATCACTGAGCTTTAGTACATTTTTCATGTCTCCTTTATTAATTCCACTAACCCACTTGAATACCTCTATCATGTCACCTCTAACTCTGCGTTTCTCTAACGAATGTAAGCCTAATTTCTTCAACCTTTCTTTATACGGAAGATTTCTAATATTATGGATAATTTTTGTCATTCTACGTTGTACTCTCTCCAATGAATCTATGTCCATTCTGTAATAAGGACACCAAAATTGAACAGCATAATCCATATGGGGTCTCACTAATGACAAGTAAAGTTTTAAAATAACATAAGCAGTTCTGTTACTCACACTCCTAGATATGAACCCGAGAATCCTGTTTGCCTTGTTACAAAGGAGTACAAAGGAAATCAAGCAACAACAGATCTAGTGACCCTTCTAGGTTGCTTGTCCTCCAAAACACTGAGGATCAAGTGTCCAAACAGAGGGTTAGAGTGTGTAAGGGAACATTGGAAAGGGAATTACTGCCCTGGAACTAATGTCCGTGGCAGGATTAGGAAGTTAGTAGGGGACAGATGGGTTAGTAACTGAGGGGGGGATAAAATAAAGTTATTAATTTACAAACGCAGTCAGTCGCGGGTTTGATGCGAGATATTTGTCTAGGCGGAGTTTAAATGAATCAACGGTGATGCAGTCTATAACGTTTCGGGGAAGCCCATTCCACAAGTTGACAACTCGATTGAAGAAGAAATTCTTAGATTCGTGTGAGTTAAAAGATTTACCAATAATTTTGCAACCGTTTCCCCCGCGTGTAATTAGATTGGTCGATAGTGAAGTACTTACTACAGTTCATATTGTCGATGCCTTTGATGATTTTGAACACTTGAATTAAGTCACCTCTTAATCTGCGCTGGGTTAAAGGAAATAGATTTAATTCTCTAAGACGCTCTTCGTATGGTTTGTTCTTTAGACTAGGTATCATTTTGGTAACTCTACGTTGAACTCGTTCTAGCTTGTTTATATCTTTTTGGTAATAAGGGCACCAGGATTGAACGCAGTATTCCAGAAGAGGGCGGACTAAGGAATTGTAAAAGGTTAGGATAACTTCTTTGGATTTATGCTCAAATGACCTGCCTATAAAGCCAATTATTTTGTTTGCCTTCTTAACAACTTCTGAACATTGTTGACTCGGTTTTAGGTTACTCGATATTGTTACTCCCAGATCGGTTTCTCTGTTTACATTCTTAAGCTGAGTGCCATTCATCGAATAGTTTGCTTTCACATTTAGGTATCCGATATGTAGTACTTTACATTTATCCGCATTGAAACTCATTTGCCAAATTTGGGCCCAACATGACAATTTATCTAGATTGTGTTGCATATCGTCAACTTGTTCTTTTGAGAGTACGCTATTTGCAATTTTTGTATCGTCAGCAAATTTAGAGATTGTACAGGTGAGACCCTCATCTATGTCGTTGATGTAAATTAGAAAGAGAATTGGTCCTAGTACCGATCCCTGGGGTACCCCGCTACTTACATTGGTCCATTTAGATGCCTTACCGTTTATGACTACTCTTTGCTTTCTGTCGCTGAGCCAATTTTCTATCCATTTCAACACACCGTCTTGTATTCCATGCGCTTTTAGTTTTAGCAGTAAACATTTGTGGGGAACTTTTTCAAAGGCCTTTTGAACGCCTTACGAACGCCTATACATTGTTTTCTAGGCTTCAAATCATTGCTAACAAACACACCTAGATCTTTCTCACAGTCTGAGTTTTCTAATTCCATATTAGCTAGTTTATATTTAAAATTTGTATGCATCTTCCCTATCTTTAATACCTTGCATTTGTCAATGTTAAACTTCATCTGCCATTTTACTAACCATTCGTGTAAGGTATCTAGATCCCTTTGCAGACACTCTATATCTCTAACTGAATCAATTTTTCTCCCCATTTTGGTATCGTCTGCAAATTTACTTATCTTACTAGTTATACCTAAATCAAGGTCATTTATGTATATAATAAACAACAGAGGACCTAATACAGATTCCTGGGGGACACCACTCTTGACTGATCCCCATTCTGACTTAGTACCATTTATGCTGACTCTCTGCTTCCTACCAATTAGCCATGACCTAATCCATCCTAACACCGCCCCACCTATTCCATGTGCCTCAACCTTTCTCATCAATCTCTCATGAGGGACTCTGTCGAAAGCTTTACTGAAATATAAATATATAATGTCATATGACTTGTCATTATCTACTGCTTCATATACCTCTGAGAAAAAACTAAGCAAATTAGTAAGGCAAGAACGTCCCTGAGTGAATCCATGCTGAGAAGAATTGATTAAGTTAAATGTTTCTAAGTGGTTTCTCATTTTCCTAGCAATAATTGACTCTAGTAGCTTTCCTATGATTGAAGTGAGACTAATGGGACGGTAATTGGATGCTATTGATTTATCACCTTTTTTTAAAATCGGAACTACATTTGCAAGCTTCCAAGCTTCTGTAACTATACCTGTTTCTAATGAATTGTTAAACAAAAAATGTTAATGGGTAACTTAACTCATCTCTGCATTCTTTTAATACTTTAGCATATACCTCATCGGGACCAGGCGATTTCTGAGGTTTCAGTCTGTCAATTTCCTTAAGCACATAATTTCTACTTATAGTAACCGTACTTAACCTATTTTCTATACTATCGCTATATACCTTACGGACTTCTGGAATCTGTGCCAAATTTTCATTAGTGAAAACGGATAGAAACTGACTATTTAATGTACTGCACATTTCTAAATCATTTTCTGTCATTTCTCCTATCGAAGTTTTAAGGGGGCCTATTTTATCTCTAACTTTAGATTTACATAGCTGGTAAAAAGCCTTAGGGTTATTTTTTGAGTCATTGGCTATCCTGATTTCATAATTTCTTTTGTCTGTCCATATACCTTTTTTAACCTCTCTTGATAGATTCTGATAGTAAGCAAGTAGGTGAATTTCGCCTTTCTTAATTTTTCGATATATTCCTCTCTTTTTTCCTAGAAGGTCTAATAGTCTATTATTCATCCATTTGGGTTGGTTCTGTGTTGATCTAAATTTTCTTTTGGGGATATATTTATTTTGCGCATTGTGGAGTGAAAAAATAAAATTATTATATGTAGCTGTCAAATTATCCTGAGTTAAGACAGGTATCTGAGAGAGAGTATGTTCATTAGCGCACCTGGATCCACTTAATAGTTTAACCATAGGATCGACTCTTAAGGCTCTTCTTTAATCCACCATAATTGGCTTTTCCGAAATCTGGGATAAGTGTCGTATTCTCTTTAGCCTTTCCTGTCCATTGTATGTTAAAATAAATTGATTTATGATCACTATTTCCTAGTTGGTCTCCTATCTCTACATTATTTATCATTTGTTCATTATTACTGAGATCTAAATCAAGGATATTATTACCTCTAGTAGGCGAGTCTATGAATTGAAATAAAAAACTATCCTGTACCGCCTCAATAAACTCTTTTGAATCTGAGTCGCCGATTTGATGCTGCCAATCAATATTCGGAAAATTAAAATCCCCCATAATACACACATTGCTAAACCTTGATGCTATTTTCACTTCCTGCCATAAAGCTGTACCTTCGTTTCTACTCATATTTGGTGGTCTATAAATAACTCCAATAATTATGGTCTCACTACCTTCGCTAACCTCTACCCAAACACTTTCGTTATCAGTATCTAGTCTAATACCTGATTTAATACAGCTTTTTAAAGAACTCCTGACAAACACTGCTATTCCGCCGCCCCTCCTACTTGTTCGGTCGCGTTTAAACAAACTATATCCTGGTATATGGAATTCTGCTAAAAAAAATCTTGATTCTGTATTAATCCATGTTTCAGTCAGTGCTATAATGTCTATATTTTCGTTGCTAACAAGTGCTCTAAGTTCATCCATTGTGTTACATAAACTCCTACAGTTTGTATAATATAATCGCAATGAATTTATTTTACTGGTATCGGATTTACCTTTATTTCTAACTGAATTCCCATCTTCTGTTACACCTTCAATATTTCTACTAGCAGTACAATTAAAATCCTGTGACTGATATTTTCTATTCCTATCTGATGTACCAGTACGGCAATTTACCCTATCTAGACAATTATTCTTACTCATATTCTCAGGCTTAATTTCAGCGAAACCCCGCGACAATCCTATCTGTTGACCTAGCTAAATTTGCCACCCCTAGCCGAGAAAGATGAACCCCGTCCTGTGCGTACAACTGATTTTTACCATAGAAACGGGTCCAGTTATCAAGGAATGGTATTGCATTTTTGCATTGCAGTATTTTTCCAGCTGACAATTGATACCAATTGCCCTAGATGACCATTCCTTGCTGACCCCTCTCCGTGGCAAGATACTGTGTACTACAGGTATGCCTCCCTTCCTCCTAAATTTATCTAACACCTCCCTGTACTGCCGAAGCAGTACTTCCGTCCTACCTTTACCAACATCATTGCTCCCTGTACTGAGACAGATAATGGGATGGGGCTATCTCCAATATCTTTCATGATGTAATCAATTTCCTCTAACACCTTCCCAACCCCGGCACCAGGCAGACAGACAAGCTTCCTAATATCAGTACAGGTGGACCTATAGTCCAACAGATCTTAACAGGCGGTCCTACCCGCGGTTACTCCCTTTACATTGGTGCCATATGTATAATTATTTACAACAAAAATATATTATTTTCGGTATTAAGTACCTTAACCCGTGGAGCCCCGGCTAGTTTTGTAATGTTTGCGCACCAGAACCCGGCCGGTTTTCAAAAAATGGTTTTATTCCAGAAACAATAGCGAATGGGTTAGGAATGAAGGAAAAACCACGAAAAACCGCTCAAAAAGCTTTAAAAATGGTCCTACAGAGCCCCCGAAAACGGATTTTACAAGAGTAAAAAATTGAAGGCAATTATCCCAAAAAAACAGGTTATTGCGCGCTCGCGCGCACGCACGTGGACTTAGAGAGTTTTCAACCATCGGCACGGTTGCGTGGGATACGTACACAGTTCCCATACAAATCTGAGCCCTCTTGAGTGGCTACACCTGAGGTTACGGTCGGCGCAATTAGGGTGACGCGTCAGGCGCGTCTCTGGGGCTGTGCGTTACATACATCGCCGACGCGTCAGACGCGTCGCTGGGGCTGTACGGGTTAAGTCGGTTTGAAATGTTCAGGCAATTTCTACATGTACAAAAAAGCTTTATTTTTATAATTAATTCGCTTGTTATTAGTAAATACAACGGACATTGTACCCAACTTGGCACCGTAGCTACTGCGACGTTGTCAGGTTTCTGGGCAAAAAACTCCCTCACAGATTATCCCTTTAACACCTTACGAGCGGCCTATGCGGTTTATTATATGTACCGCACAGCGGGGTGTTTTTAGCCAAAATAGGGCTGTTTACGTGATCATTTTCATGCCTAAATAAGACCCAGAACGTAAAACAAGTACCTATCCCTGAAAGGGCATAAACAGAGCTTTCGAATGACACCATAACGATCCTTGTATGATGGATAGTTTTCTTGCAATAACCGTGCAACGCGAGTGCAAAAAGCAGGTAATTCGGTACTTTCGGTACATAATTGAGTATGTAGCGAGTGAGAGAGGGAGGAGGGAGCTGAGATTTGTGTCAGTAGGTTCGCCGCGGTGGTCTGGAGCAGTCATACGCTCGCTAGTCTCCTGCCACCACTTGTCTCTCTCTCTCAGCCACATTACGTGCTGAAATTGCCACTCGACCTATGTCGAGCGCCGCCACATAGTCCAGCTTTTTTTAACTCGACTTATGTTGCTCGCCGCTAATTAAGGGTTAAACTATAAAAAAACATGACATGATGGCGCGCTGCCAGGCGCACGAAATTAGTACTGTCACGTCTAAACTAAATCAGTTCATTCATGACTTTGCCACCATCCACAATGGAAGCCTCTCCAAATCGCCCCACACACTTGCATAGTCAGGTAAAAGAGATGGCCTATAACGTTGACCAATACTTCCAGAAAGAGAAGGAGTTTGGATGCCCTTTTATTGCCGTAACAAAAGCTACTTCCCGGACAGCTGCAGCCACAAAACTGGGTGAAAGAACAATTTCAAGAATAACGAAAGAAGCAAGAATTAATGAAGAAAACAATAAATCGCCCAAATTTATGTCACCCAAGAAACGACAACGCACAACACCCATTACAGATTTTGTTGATGGATTCAATGAAGGTGTTCTAATAAGAACAGTGCTCAATTTCTACGAAAGAAAAGAGATTCCCACACTGGAAAAAATCCATGAAGAAATTAAAGATAACCTTTCTTACCCTGGCAGCCGAGAAACGTTAAGACAGGTTCTCAAGAAAATTGGGTTCCAGTATGCAAAGGTTGACGGAAGAAGATTTCTGATGGAATGTAGTGATGTTGTATATGCCCGCTGCAGGTTTTTGGGATAAATGAGGAAACATGTATCTTCAAACAAAACATTGTCTACCTAGACGAGACTTGGATTAACCAGAATTACACAATTCCTAAATGTGGGGTTGACAACACTTCGGATAAGGCTGTGGGAGTGAAGGTGCCAACAGGGAAAGGAAGCCGATTGATTGTACTCCATGCTGGAACAAAACATGGATTTATTCCCAATGCTTCACTTATCTTCAGGGCAAAAAATGATGGGGACTATCATAATCAAATGAATGCTGTGACATTTGAACAATGGTTTGAGCATCAACTTCTCCCAAACATTCATCCATCTTCAATAATTGTGATGGACAATGCATCATATCACTCTAGAACAATAGATAAACCCCCAACGTCTTCAAATAATAAAGCCACAATCACAGAATGGTTGCAGAAGAAAGGAGTTAAAGTGTCTACACATCTCCTCAAGGCTGAGCTTCTGCACCTTGTGAAGCAACACACCACAGACGTCAGCTATGTAATTGATAAAATGGCATCAAACCATGGCCATAAGGTTGTGCGCCTTCCCCCGTATCACTGCCAGTACAACCCCATTGAATTAATATGGGCTCAGGTGAAAGGGTATGTGGCAAGGAGGAACACATTCAAGGTCGCCGATTTGGATCCACTCGCCCGCGAAGCAATTGACAGCATCACAGAGGAAAACTGGACAAAGGCTGTTAAACATGCGGAAAATCTACAAGAAGATGATGCAAACAAAGATGTGGTGCTTGATAAATTCATAGATTCTTTCATCATTACTCTCACATCTTCTGATGAGGATTCTGAATAACAATGTGTACCTTTGAAAAGCATAATATAGAGGAGTAGGCCTCCAGGGAAACCTCTTTAAAAAAAACGCGCCGAAACTTGTACCTCTTGGGTGGTGTGGAAACAAAGTCAAAATATAAAATGGTAATATATATATGGTATATTTATATATATAAATATATATATATATATATATATATATATATATATATATATATATATATATATATATATATATATATATAAGACAGAGAGAGAGCTATATAAATAGTAATATAATTTATTATAACAATAATAATTATCTATGCATTCATAGGGGCTACACAGTAATACGGTGATAAGTGCGTTCCCATTCTCACTCATACACAGGGCAAGGTCAATGTACGATCGCGCTAATAAATCATGTCCCAGCTGGCATTACGTTTGGCTTGCTCTGTGCTGTATTAATGTCTGTCAGATGTTGAATAGGGTGGGTAAGTGTAGGAACATGTTTGTATATTTTACTCGATATGAAGAAATGAAGCTTAGATATTGCTGATACTAATTATTGATCAAAACATATATGGTGCCGAGACATCTCTTATTAGCGCGACTATACCTTGAACAGGGGGAGGTGGAGGGAAGGAGAAAGATATAGCGAGAGTAATTTGGAAAGGTTATCGTACGGAAAGGGTCAAAAGGACAACCGGCACCAGTGTAAGGGTAGGTGACCGCGCCCATAACCGCCTGTTTAGGTCTGTAGGACTATAGCTAAGTGTCTGACCATGGAGTCCCCAACAATTGAGAAGGACTTGCCTCTCCTTGTCGATGACTTGGTAGCAGCTGCGGCAGCGGCAGGAACTCCTGGGGCAGCAGTTGAAGGTACTCCTGGGGGGGCAGCAGTCACAGCATTCCCTGTGTTTGGAGGCAACTTACTTACTTTTCTCCTGGTTTCCTCGCCGAAGGAAGCATTCGCAGCCTCACCATCACATTCGTCATCCAAGGTGATGAACTTGTTGCTGAGGGCAACTGGCCGCCATAGAAATTTGCAGGTTGTTGCACTTGTTGGAACAACTGTCCAGGGAGCATCTCGATCCCTAACAGCAGTTGCACTATCCTCACTTTTCTTGTCAGCCAAAGTCAGCTTTAAGGCCAAATTCTCGTCTTTGAGAGACTGCACCTCTCTCTCCACATTATCCAGCCTTTCTTGCAAAGTAAGACAAAGCTGGAGAATATGAGAGGAGGTAGCAATCTCGTCAACACCAGCCATTTTAAGAAAGCGTTAACACTATCACCACACTATGGGCAAAGATAATTCACTGGGAGTCACTAGGGACAGGTCCTCACTCAGCAAAGGTCAGGCAGGTAGCATGTGGAGTTATGGATTCTCAACTAAAGTATATGGCGTTGTATACATCTATGCACAAAGGCGATAATACGCATTTTTAAGACATTGGTATTCCCTTTTGACTTATTTATTTTAGAGATATAGATACTCTACAGTGACCTGAACAGACGCATAAGCTCTTTTGGTACCAAATGTTTCTGTAGGATCATGGGCTATCACTGGTATGGTCACTAATCAATTATGCATCTAGCATCTGAATCTGATTAAAGAAACATGGGTTTTATAGTTCAAGAGGTCCAACTTCAACTATTTGGTCTCTAGGATCAGTTCCTTAGAGATGATTCTGTTCGCTCACACGGTGGTTTCGATAGATAGTAATCCTGAATGCATAAGGCCTCCAGGAACAACACGTATCTCATGGCTGAGACAAGTCGATCAGTCATCCTGAGAGCTACTTGGAATAGAAAGAGTTGCAGTTGGGAGCCTTACCCTGACAATCTAGAAGAGTGGACTTAACCAAACAGCTGTGACATGCCCTCCAGACAGTTTTATTGGGCGAATGCACGTTCCTTCCGGAAAATGCCACCTAAAAAAAAAGAGAAAAGAAGAAAAAAACAGTGTTCCCTCACCCCTTTCTCTGTCGCGTCTAGTAGGTGAATTTTACAAGGGGAGAATTCCTAGCCTCCCGCCCCCGAAGTAGCACAGGAAAAGAGACGGACAGAAACAGCTAAGGTTGGGTAGAGGATGCCAAACCTCACTCTAGACAGGACCAGCCCTCACAGTAGTACCATGAATTTGGCTTATTTTGAAACAATAGTACATTATAATAAACACCTACTTTAATCCTCAAGTCATCATATGTGACCTTTGATAAATATTCAATGTATTTATTTAACTGACATGACAGGGATCATCTGAAGATAAATGTGATTTTTTTTGGACACCTTTCAATAACCTAAGAACAGACGGACGGATAAGTTGACCCACCACACGCGGCTTGTACGAGTGTATACCATCATGGTAATGCGGGATTGATATCTTACACTCAATATACTCATTTAATATTTAATTTAAAGCTTAAGAACAAATGTTTGTGAATTATTAACAATGTTCTGGCTCTCTTATCTATAATAAGAGGCTGATGCTATTTTAATTAGGCTTTGCTATAAATAAGAGTACAGATGTTAGAGGAAACACTAGCAAGTTGAGTTTCAGTGTGCGCCTACGCCTACTCGTTCTTATCTTCACTTAATTGAATTATCACATTTTATATTATTGTTTACCCTTCTGTAAAAATACATTAATGGAAGAGCGTTGTTTTAAAAACAGATTCTAACACATCCACAGTAAGATATCTTGCTGCGCTCCCCCCCCCCCTCTTCTCTCTCTCTCTCTCTCTCTCTCTCTCTCTCTCTCTCTCTCTCTCTCTCTCTCTCTCTCTCTCTCTCTCTCTCTCTCTTTCCGTCACCCCCTCCCCCATCCTAGAGCAGTAAGTCATTGTGAAGAAACATTGGAAATCTAAATTGGTTCTTCCTTTTGATTTATAAGGGGATGGAGGCTCGGGGGAGGAGAGGGAGAGAGAGAGAGTACAAAGGAGTACAAAGGAAATCAAGCAACAACAGATCTAGTGACCCTTCTAGGCTGCTTGTCCTCCAAAACAAGTGGATCAAGTGTCCAAACAGTGGTTTAGAGTGGGTAAGGGAACATTGGAAAGGGAACTACTGCCCTGGAACTAATGTCCGTGGCAGGATTAGGAAGTTAGTAGGGGACAGAAGGGTTAGTAACTGAGGGGGGGATAAAATAAAGTTATTCCTTTACAAACGCAGTCAGTCGCGGGTTTGATGCGAGATATTTGTCTATGCGGAGTTTAAATGAATCAACGGTGCTGCAGTCTATAACGTCTCGGGGAAGCCCATTCCACAAGTTGACAACTCGATTGAAGAAGAAATTCTTAGATTCGTGTGAGTTAAAAGATTTACCAATAATTTTGCAACCGTTTCCCCGCGTGTAATTAGATTGGTCGATAGTGAAGTACTTACTACAGTTCATATTGTCGATGCCTTTGATGATTTTGAACACTTGAATTAAGTCACCTCTTAATCTGCGCTGGGTTAAAGGAAATAGATTTAATTCTCTAAGACGCTCTTCGTATGGTTTGTTCTTTAGGCTAGGTATCATTTTGGTAACTCTACGTTGAACTCGTTCTAGCTTGTTTATATCTTTTTGGTAATAAGGGCACCAGGATTGAACGCAGTATTCCAGAAGAGGGCGGACTAAGGAATTGTAAAGGGTTAGGATAACTTCTTTGGATTTATGCTCAAATGACCTGCCTATAAAGCCAATTATTTTGTTTGCCTTCTTAACAACTTCTGAACATTGTTGACTCGGTTTTAGGTTACTCGATATTGTTACTCCCAGATCGGTTTCTCTGTTTACATTCTTAAGCTGAGTGCCATTCATCGAATAGTTTGCTTTCTCATTTAGGTATCCGATATGTAGTACTTTACATTTATCCGCATTGAAACTCATTTGCCAAATTTGGGCCCAACATGACAATTTATCTAGATTGTGTTGCATATCGTCAACTTGTTCTTTTGAGAGTACACTATTTGCAATTTTTGTATCATCAGCAAAATTTTGAGATTGTACAGGTGAGACCCTCATCTATGTCGTTGATGTAAATTAGAAAGAGAATTGGTCCTAGTACCGATCCCTGGGGTACCCCGCTACTTACATTGGTCCATTTAGATGCCTTACCGTTTATGACTACTCTTTGCTTTCTGTCGCTGAGCCAATTTTCTATCCATTTCAACACACCGTCTTGTATTCTAGTTTTAGCAGTAAACGTTTGTGGGGAACTTTGTCAAAGGCCTTTTGAAAATCATGGTATATAATATCTACAGCTTTACTCTCATCGTAGAGGTTGAGGATATCGTGGAAGAAGTCTAAGAGGTTTGTTAAACAGGAACGTTTTTTACGAAAGCCGTGTTGAGTATCTTTAAGTAAGTTATTTGCCTCTAAGTGATTTACGAGTCTGTCTCTTATGACCGTTTCTAGCATTTTACATACAATTGAGGTTAAGCTAATTGGACGATAGTTACTGGGTAGGGATTTGCTGCCTTTTTTTAATATCGGTGTTACGTTGGCTAACTTCCACTGATCAGGCATAGTCCCAGACTGCAAGGATTCATTGAATAGCAATGTCAGTGGTTTGGAGAGCTCATCCTTAGCTTCCTTTAGAACTCTAGGTGAGATTGTATCAGGTCCAGGCGTTTTATTTACCTTGAGTTTATCTAAACAATTCAATACTTCTCTCTCTGTAACGGTGATATTGCTTAGAACATCTGAATTATCAATCTGAATCGGCGATGGTGTAGGGATATCACTGAGGTCTTCGGTTGTAAAAACTGATGCAAAGAAGGTATTGAGGGCATTACTCATTTGTACTTCGTCTTTGGTGTATTCTCCATTTTCATCAACTAACGGTCCAACAGTTGAAGTAACTAATTTTTTCTTTCTGATATAACTATAGAATTCTTTCGGGCTTGTTTTACTTTGATTCGCAACATGTAACTCCAGGGTCTTTTTACTTTGCTTAATTAACTTTTTGGCTTTGCGTCGTAGCTCTACAAATTTCACCCGTTCATCATCATTTTGTGAGGATTTTAATCCATCATTAGCAAATTTTTTAGCAAGCAGACAGTCTGAAATATCTTTATTCCACCATTTGGGCTTATCATTATGGCCTGGATGCCGTATTTTCGATGGTATGCAGTCTTGCACTGCCTTAAGGTAAGTGGTTGTGAAACACTCCCAAGATGTATTTATGTCGTTATTGTTAGTCAGAAAGCTCCAGTCAGTTTCTTTAAGCTTTGATTTAAGTTTATGAACATTTGCTTTCTTGAAATTAGGGACTTTCTCAATGCTGCTATTTGATTTGTTACTAGTAAACTTTAAAGTGAAAGTTATCGTACGATGGTCGCTGTTACTGAATTCATCACCAAAATTCAAATTCTCTATTAATTCTTCTTTTGTTGCGAGTACAAGGTCAAGCACATTATTACCACGGGTCGGAGATTGTACAAATTGAAAAAGTTAACTCTCTTGCAAGTTAGCATAGAGGTCATGTCCAGAGTGTGAAGTAAAAATATCGCCCCATTTAGTCACGGGTAAGTTGAAATCGCCAAGAATTACGGTATCTTGTATGTTAGTTATTTCTGCAATTTGTTCATAAATTTCACTGTCAGTTTGCACTGATTGAGCTGGGGGTCTGTATAATAAAGCTAGTGTTATTTTAGTTCCTCGTTTATTATTTAATAGTAGGTAAGATATGTCTATATTCGCAATTTGAGGTTTTGACATTAAGACGGGATTAAGACTTTCCTTTATAAAAAACAGAACTCCTCCTCCATTTCTATTGATCCGACTTTTCTCAAACATTGTATAACCAGGAAGCGTATATTCGGCTAAAAAGTCTCTGTCTTCCATATTTAACCAAGATTCTGTAATGCCGATTATATCATAATTTTCTGTAAACACGATTTCCTCTAGATCTGAAAATGTATTGCGTATGCTACGAGCATTTACATAAAACACCTTAAGAGTATTAGAGTTGGATGTTACTGAATGTGCATTGTCTAAATTTTTAGTTCGTATTTGACTTACACTACCCTCGGATACCCCGGGCTGACCCCGTTTTTTGAACGGAAATCCTTGACTGCATCGTTCAGCAGACGACCAAGACGTGCAGCTCCTACTTCATTGAGATGTACACCATCTCCTGAAAACAAAGATTTATCATAGTAAAAATGATCCCATGTGTCGACAAAGCCGATGTCCTCCTCCCTGCAGAGTTTGGCTAGTCGGCGATTTGTACTGGTATCTATGTTGTAGAATCGGTTTTCTACATCAATCCGGGGAACAATTCCTGAAATTAAGATTCTATTAGATTTTTCCTTGAAGGACCTGATCAGCCGCCGGTACTTGCAAAGTAGTTCCTCTGACCGCGTCCGTTGGACATCGTTAGATCCAACGTGGATGACGTACGTAGTGCTTGCAGGGGCGAGCCTGGAAACCTCTTCCACAGCCGCAACAATGTCGTCCACGCCGCCACCTGGGATACAGAATCGCTTTCTGGTCCTGGGTGCCCTGGCGCAGAACTCGGTTAATTGGCCACGGACCATGGAGTCGCCCACAAGCCGAACTTCTTCCGTTTCCTCTTCCTCGTCAATAGCAAGAATTTTGAAGCGGTTTTGGCATGTTGTCGGGATGACCTTCCTGGTACTGTTACTGGGATGCACATTGTTTCTCACTAACTGAAAGTTGTCCTGGGGGGGAGTGAGAGTAGAGTCATTATTATTTTCTGCAACATCTAAGGTAGCTGCTGGTGTGGGTACCGGTACCGGTACTGTATGCACTGGAATGGCGGTTGACATCGTAGTGGTTTCTTGGGCCGAGGGCACTCCTACGTTGAGTGTGGCAAATTCTTGAAGGGATTCAAGCTTCGTAGTCAGGGCATCGATCTTGCGGTGAGCTGCATTCAATTCATCCGCAATCTTCTCTCGGAGCTGGAAAAATCTACAAATTTGGACATCAGTATCAACAAACATGGTAGGGCCAAATTTACAGGAACAACTCGTGCAGGTTCGTTGCGGCGCCATGACGATATAATCACAATATGCCTGAAAATCACACAAATTTATGTTAGCAAAATGGTACAATTAAAGCCTGAAAATCACAACAAAATTATGTTAGCAATGTGATACAATTTATTCCTGAAAATCACACAAAATTTTGTTAGCAATATGATAAAATTAATATGCCTGTAAATCACAAACAATATGTTAGCAATAGAACACAATTTATGCCTGAAAAAAAAAATTGATGTTAGCAGTATGACACAGTTAAAGCCTGAAAATCACAAATGGACTAGAAATGTGTTACAAAATTTACTAGAAAAAACAAAAAGTGGGAGAGGGTTAATGTAGCCTAGTGAGAAAACTGGAAAACAGTATACAGTACAGTAACAACAAGTATTTGTTAGCAATATGGTACAATTAATGCCTGTAAATCACAAAAAGAATATTATGCCTGTAAATTACAAAAAAAATATGTTAGCAATAGAACACAATTTATGCCTGAAAATAAAACAAAAATTGATGTTAGCAGTATGACACCGTTAAAGCCTGAAAATTGCAAATGGACTAGTAATTTGTTACAAAATTTACTGGAAAAAAAAGTGGAAGAGGGTTAATTTAGCCTAGTGAGAAAACTGGAAAGCAGTATACAGTACAGTAACAAAAAATATTGGTTAGCAATATGGTACAATTAATGCCTGTAAATCACAAAAAGAATATGTTAATCACAAAAATAATATGTTAGCAATAGAACACAATTTTATGCCTGAAAATAAAAAAAAAATTATGTTAGCAGTATGACACAGTTAGGCTAAAGCCTGTATATTAGTTTATACAGTGGTCGACACAATAATAATAATAATGGAGTTAGTAATAACCCTGACAAGAGTGTGAGAGGCCTATTAATGTGGTGACAAGTATCTGAAATGCGATTAATAATTAGGCTATCAAAAAGTATTACTGTCCATACTTAGTGTACTCAAACTAGTATGAACAGTCTCGATGTTACGTAATCTGGGTTGATGTAGCGTTACGTATCATTCCGTAGTCTTAAGTTGAACGCTTCCATAACCTTGGTCGAACGTTCCATGATTGGGTAGAATATATTATTCTATAGTTGTATATGGGAAAGTATTGTAGGATTATAATTCCCATATATATATATATTTGTATTATTTAAGATTGTTTATAAGTATCTCATTGTAAAGAAGATGGGATACATTCTCCATATGTTATGCGCGTGCGCGGTATGTCACGACAGAGACAAACATAACGAGCTCGCTTACTCTCCAACCAACCTCCGTCCCAGCTACACACGCTAAGCCTTCTTTCTCCTAGTTACTTCACCAGGTGTTTTCGCTTCACTTTTCATCTCATACTCCATAGTCACTACATCATCATCCTTGTTACTTAGCACAACTTAACGTAAATATCTATCCTATCCTAGCCTATTGTAGCCTCTTTTCATACTCTGTTTACTATACTAACCACTTCCAGTCATCTAGCCTATTTCCGCCATCCTCCAATCACCAGCTGAGTTCATCAAAGGGTAATATATTTCTATATGGTTAATGTATCTTCAATAACAATAATATACAGTCCACTTATCTAAATTAACCATAATTACAGTAACTAAATTATTCTAATCCAATATTAAAACTATCTTGACAAATGTTAGTGTGTGCGATTTATATAGATAACCAAGATAAAAAGTTCAACCAATTACAGTATTGGCAAGACTTTGATATATAAAATACAAGAAGAGGGTTTGTTTATGCGTACACAGGTGGCGCTGGTATTGGCGGCGTCTCTACTAACTTGACAAATAGAATTTTTGAAAAACAAACGTTTATCAGTCAAAACTACAGTACAATATCATGCAAGATAACTACTGGGTGATTTGCTAAGCACTTAACTACAGTGAGGGCTAAAATATCTACAATAAGTGCTAGAACTTTATAATATGAAACAAGCAAGTACTTTGTTTACTTTAGAGCGTCGGTCGTCACTAACTGGTACAAATGTAAACAAAAGCAGAGAGAGAGAGAGAGAGCATACAATACTAGTTAACATACTCATATAGGGAAATTGTTAGAGAATGCTTATGTGCATTTTATAACTGAATAATGTTACCCCTTCATCCAAACGACTATGCTTATACTTTATTTCGGTTACTGGCTGACGATTGTACTCAGTTTAGGATAAACATATAGGAGTCAAGGGGTGCTACTAAGGCCTAGCTCAGTTCACCCATTTACTCAGACAATACCGTTCTAGGTGGAGTAAAATAGTCTGGTGGTATGTAGAATTAACTCCAGTACGTACTGCATTTGTGTTTATATTTCGTGCCATCCATGTGAAAAGAGACTTGCCGTTACACAGAAAAGAAAGAACCTAATCCAAGTGCATGAAATAATCATCATTCATGATAATATTGATACAAGAACGCACTTCACTAAAACTAATTATAAGCGACTATAAAAGTAACAGTCACAAAGTAATTGCATAAGTATTTCATTTGCACGAACATATACTGTATATCATGAACATATTTAGTCAGTCCAACTTTCTCTACGTTTTTCCTCTGTCCAATTGCTCTTCTTTCCTTCTTTACTCCAGCCATTTGGTCTGGTCTAGGACAGTATAATGACTGTTGTGTTAGACTCTGATCTGAGGGTAAAGACAGACCTTGTTTTGGAACTGACTTACCATCTGACAGTTTACAATCACCCCCTCCAGTGGCATTACTTCTTTACTTAAACTCTGAATCTCAACAAATATCCTAGTGAATAGCAGTAGATCTGTTTATATTTCTTCCCTCGAGCCTATTGGTTGAGCCCAAGAACTTTCAGTCTTCTACTGTACTTCTCACTTCTCCGCTTGTTCTTCCTCTGTCGAATTGCTCTTCTTTCCTACTGTTTCCAGCCATCTGGTCTGGTCTGGATTCAAGAATATGGGAAAATACATATAAAGAAGACGGTTAATAACAACTTGAGAGAGAGAGAGCGAGAGCAGTGTGTGGTATGGGATGGCGGGCTAAAGGAGGGAATGATGGAAGGTGTGGAAATGGAAACCAAAGAGAGTTCGAAGATATTTTAACCTTACCCTCCCGCCTTTAAGTTTTATTTATCTCTCATGCTATATCTCTCTTTATAAATATATACCTTTAACTATCTACGTATCACTATAATCAATATAATGATGTCAAATAGTATTGCAGTATTCTACTAAACATTAAGTTCCGTAGAGCAGTTGGGAGTATGTATATACTAAGACTAATATGCAGTATTCGAGAATGCATAATATATCGTAAGCTTGTGCCTAAACCTTTAACTGTCTTAATAGCCTAATGCTTAGTGTACGGAATTTCGGTGTGAGTATCCTAAGTTCGAGTCCTTGGAGTACACCATGTATTCATTACTTTCATTAATTTCATTAGTTAGGTTTATTTGTAAATTAATGGTGGGATGGTGAAAACAAATATGAATTTATTCAGGCTCAGGAGTAATTTATAGCGAGGCCTTCCCTTGTGGTTAAGTGCTCCATTAATTACCCCTTCCATTCGTCTAAACTAAACATTAAGTTACCATAGAGCAGTTGGGAGTA
Organism: Paralithodes platypus; assembly: GCA_032716605.1. Lineage (NCBI taxonomy): Eukaryota > Metazoa > Arthropoda > Malacostraca > Decapoda > Lithodidae > Paralithodes > Paralithodes platypus. The sequence continues at coordinate 33,732,091 of CM064523.1, forward strand.
TGTACATGCTAAGATAAATATGCAGTATTCGAGAATGCATAATATATCATAGGCTTGTGCATAAATCTTTAACCGTCTTGATAGCCTAATGCTTAGTGTGCGGAATTTCGGTGTAAGTATCCTAGGTTCGAGTCCTTGGAGTACCACATGTATTCATTACTTTCATTGATTGCATTTTTAGGTTTATTTGTAAATTAATTGGTGGGTTGGTGAAAACAAATATGAAATTATATTATCTCTATCTATAAGTTATATTTGTCAAGCATTATCTTCGTACTCTATTAATCTCCGATGTACAGTATAAGGTTTATTCCAAGCTCCATTTCGTTCGGTGCTAAGATAACAGAGAAAATAAACACCACGCCACTACCACCAAACACTTTTCCCGCGCACACCACCACACCCCCGAGAAAGGAAACCATAACCACCATACCACCAAATTATACGCGAGTCACCTCACCAACGCCCGCACTCCCCCCCACACCCGGCAAAGATCCCGTCATCACCATAAATAACATAAGTATTGACAGGAGAAGGAAAAGTGGAAAGGAAAGCAAGGTAGGCCAAACCTTGCATAAGTCCTATCCTTCGACGTGTCCTTCTTCCTCCCAGCCGCATCACCACCAGAAGAGGGAAACTCAGAGGGGCTACCCCAGCCCCCCCAGGGCCTCCTCCTAGCACAGCTGCCCTTCTTACCCAGAGAAGGGACACCGGGAGGAACTCAGAAAGAGGTAAGACTATGACAGGCAAAGTTAAGATCTATACAGTTGGAAAGCTATTAATTACCCTCATTGGAGGTAAATAACAGCTGGAATATTGGGGTTGATAAAAAGATCACTGATAACACTGGTTACAAAGATCTATTTAGGATTATTTAGATCTTGGCTCATCAAAGGAATTCGTTATTAGATCTCACTTGAGACAACCTAATATCAGTTCTTGATTACAAGGCTTTACTGTCAATAAAGAATGCTGATTTGTCAAGCGCTTTATTGGTAGTAATCCGACCTCTAAACCTTTCTAAAGTTCACGCACTGGCTGGGCTTTTGAAGGGTAGGACCCTGCGAGATACCGTAGCTTTGCATAACTGCACTTTGCATCTAGAGTCCTTACGGTACGAAATCCCAGGCACTGGTTCTGGGGTACGTATACTGTAAACGGCCCAAAATCACCTCATCCACGCAGTCTCAGAGAGACTCTTATGACGGTCAGGATAGTTAAGAGATGTTGCGTCAAATCAGCCCTCTTACGTTGGTCCGATGATATGTTACAGATGCACTGGCCTATTGTACATAACATTTAAGACCCAACACCCAAGAGTGCTGGAAGGTTCTGCATCAAAACTCTTATAACGGTCAGAGTAGTTAGCGAGTTTCTCTCTACGTTCGCTCGATGATATGTTTCAGATGCACTGGCATATTGTACACAACATTTAAGACCCAACACCCAAGAGTTCATCATCGAGTTCCATCCACTGTCCAGCATCGAAGGAGTACAAAGGAAATCAAGCAACAACAGGTCTAGTGACCCTTCTAGGCTGCTTGTCCTCCAAAACACTGAGGATCAAGTGTCCAAACAGTGGTTTAGAGAGGGTAAGAGAACATTGGAAAGGGAACTAATATCCATGGCAGGATTAGGAAGTTAGTAGGGGACAGATGGGTTAGTAACTGAGGGTAGGATAAAATAAAGTTATTAATTTACAAACGCAGTCAGTCGCGGGTTTGATGCGAGATATTTGTCTATGCGGAGTTTAAATGAATCAACGGTGCTGCAGTCTATAACGTCTCGGGGAAGCCCATTCCACAAGTTGACAACTCGATTGAAGAAGAAATTCTTAGATTCGTGTGAGTTAAAAGATTTACCAATAATTTTGCAACCGTTTCCCCGCATGTAATTAGATTGGTCGATAGTGAAGTACTTACTACAGTTCATATTGTCGATGCCTTTGATGATTTTGAACACTTGAATTAAGTCACCTCTTAATCTGCGCTGGGTTAAAGGAAATAGATTTAATTCTCTAAGACGCTCTTCGTATGGTTTGTTCTTTAGGCTAGATATAATTTTGGTAACTCTACGTTGAACTCGTTCTAGCTTGTTTATATCTTTTTGGTAATAGGGACACCAGGATTGAACGCAGTATTCCAGAAGAGGGCGGACTAAGGAATTGTAAAGGGTTAGGATAACTTCTTTGGATTTATGCTCAAATGACCTGCCTATAAAGCCAATTATTTTGTTTGCCTTCTTAACAACTTCTGAACATTGTTGACTCGGTTTTAGGTTACTCGATATTGTTACTCCCAGATTGGTTTCTCTGTTTACATTCTTAAGATGAGTGCCATTCATCGAGTAGTTTGCTTTCTCATTTAGTTATCCGATATGTAGTACTTTACATTTATCCGCATTGAAACTCATTTGCCAAATTTGGGCCCAACATGACAATTTATCTAGATTGTGTTGCATATCGTCAACTTGTTCTTTTGAGAGTACGCTATTTGCAATTTTGGTATCGTCAGCAAATTTTAAGATTGTACAGGTGAGACCCTCATCTATGTCGTTGATGTAAATTAGAAAGAGAATTGGTCCTAGTACCGATCCCTGGGGTACCCGGCTACTTACATTGGTCCATTTAGATGCCTTACCGTTTATGACTACTCTTTGCTTTCTGTCACTGAGCCAATTTTCTATCCATTTCAACACACCGTCTTGTATTCCATGCGCTTTTAGTTTTAGCAGTAAACGTTTGTGGGGAACTTTGTCAAAGGCCTTTTGAAAATCAAGGTATATAATATCTACAGCTTTACTCTCATCGTAGAGGTTGAGGATATCGTGGAAGAAGTCTAAGAGGTTTGTTAAACAGGAACGTTTTTTACGAAAGCCGTGTTGAGTATCTTTAAGTATGTTATTTTCCTCTAAGTGATTTACGAGTCTGTCTCTTATGACCGTTTCTAGCATTTTACATACAACTTAGGTTAAGCTAATTGGACGATAGTTACTGGGTAGGGATTTGCTGCCTTTTTAAAATATCGGTGTTATGTTGGCTAGCTTCCACTGATCAGGCATTGTTCCAGACTGCAAGGATTTATTGAATAGTAATGTCAGTGGTTTGGAGAGCTCATCCTTTGCTTCCTTTAGAACTCTAGGCGAGATTGTATCAGGTCCAGGCATTTTATTTACCTTGAGTTTATCTAAACAGTTCAATACTTCTCTCTCTGTAACAGTGATATTGCTTAGAACATCTGAATTATCAATCTGAATCGGCGATGGTGTAGGGATACCACTGAGGTCTTCTGTTGTAAAAACTGATGCAAAGAAGGTATTGAGGGCATTACTCATTTGTACTTCGTCTTTGGTGTATTCTCCATTTGCATCGACTAACGGTCCAACAGTTGAAGTAACTACTTTTTTCTTTCTGATATAACTATAGAATTATTTCGGGTTTGTTTTACTTTGATTCGCAATATGTAACTCTAGGGTCTTTTTACTTTGCTTAATTAACTTTTTGGCTTTGCGTCGTAGCTCTACAAATTTCACCCGTTCTTCGTCGTTTTGTGAGGATTTTAATCTATCATTAGCAAATTTTTTAGCAAGCGGACAGTTTGAAATATCTTTATTCCACCATTTGGGCTTATTATTATGGCCTGGACGCCATATTTTCGATGGTATGCAGTCTTGCACTGCTTTTAGGTAAGTGGTTTCGAATAACTTCCAAGATGTATTTATGTCATTATTGTTAATTAAAAAGCTCCAGTCAGTTTCTTTAAACATAGCTCTAAGTATATGAATGTTTGCTTTCTTGAAATTAGGGACTTTTTCGATGCTACTATTTGGTTCGTTACTAGTAAACATTAAAGTGAAAGTTGTTGTACGATGGTCGCTGTTACTGAATTCATCACCAACATTCAAATTCTCTATTAATTCTTCTTTTGTTGCAAGTACAATGTCAAGAACGTTATTACCACGGGTCGGCGTTCGAACAAATTGATAAAGCGAACTCTCTTGCAAGTTCGTATACAAGTCATGTCCGGAGTGTGAAGTAAGAGTATCGCCCCACTTGGTCACAGGTAAATTAAAGTCGTCAAAAATTACGGTATCTTGTGAGTTACTTACATTTGCAATTTGTTCGTAAATTTCTTGGTCTGTTTATACTGATTGAGCTGGAGGTCTGTATATTAACGCAAGTATTATTTTTGTACCTTTATTATTCTTTATTAGCACAAAAGATGTGTCGACGTTCACAATTTGAGGTTTTGACAAGAGGGTAGGGTTAAGACTTTCTTTGATATAAAGTAAAACGCCACCTCCATTTCTATTTATTCGGCTTTTCTCAAACATTACATAACCGGAAAGTGAATATTCTGCTGAAAAGTCTCTATCTTCTGTATTGAGCCAAGATTCTGTTATGCCAATCACATCATAATTTTCTATAAACACTAGTTCCTCTAAATCTGAAAATGTATTGCGTATGCTACGAGCGTTTGCATAGAAAACCTTTAAATTTGTTATTTTAGAACTCACGGAATGCTCTTTAATAATATTTTTGGTTCTTGTCAGATCTACATTTATGTTCATGGCTGTCCTCGGTCCTCGCTGTCTTCGGTCCTTATCGCTGGTGGTCCTCGGTTGCCTCTGTTTTTTGCTTGGCGTTAGATGATCTATGTCACTGCTTCTTCTTCTCGGATGGCGTTTTTTGATCCATGGCTGCGGACTGCTTCGTGTAGGAGACGACCCATGCGTGCTGAACTCACAGGGTTTAGATGAGTGCCATCCTTGCGGAACAGAGTAGGCTGGTTATAGAAATTATCCCAGAGGTTGATGAATTCAACTTCTTCCTTCAGACACAAATATTTTAGTCGGCTATTTGTGCTGAAGGCCTTGTCGTAGAATTTGTCAGGTGCGTCGATCCACGTCAGGACCACCACCATGGCCAAGACCCCCATCAGAAGACTACAGTAGTGCCTTATAATACCCAGTACTAGTGACGCACCTTATTCAAAGGAAGTACTTAAGTGATATATATTATTATTTATACGCAGTGTAATCTCTAAGAAGTACTAGTGATGCACCTTATTCAAAGGAAGTACTTATGTGAATATCTTAATATATTAATACAATATTTAACCTCAAAGAAGTACTAGTGACGTACCTTATTAGAGGGAAGTACTTAAGTGTAATATCCTGAGTTGCAGTTGGGATGTGTGTACATGCTTAGATTGATATGCAGGATTCGAAGTTGCATAATAAATCGTAGGCAGTGTCCACCAACCTTTAACTGTCTTCGTGGTGCGATGTATAAGGTGTTGATTTTCGGTGTGAGCATCCTGGGTTCGAGTCCACGGACTGCCACATGTGTTTGTAAATTTCATTAATCGATTTTAGGAGTATTGTTGGTTGTTGGAAGGAACATAATAATATCAATACACAGTGTAACCTCAAAGAAGTACTAGTGACATACCCTATTTAAGGGAAGTACTTAAACGAATATCTTGATATATATATATATATCTACGTAGTGTAACCTCAAAGTAGTACTTATTAAAGGGAGTACTTAGGTAATATCAACAAGCAGTGTCATAATCGTGAGAGAGTATTTTGGAGCCTCGTTCGTGCGTCTATATTTATGTTTACCTATTACCTTTACCTAATCAATATTTGTGTGCCTAAATAATACATTTTATAAATGTAGGCTGTGTTATACTTACCCTCTATTACCTTTTTGCATGTGTTTATGTGGATTCAACTTTTCCAGTCAAGCAAGAACCTACCTAATCAATCCAATTCATTCCAGCAAAAACCTGGTATAACAGGTGCTCTCCTACAGTTAAGCGTGTAATGAAACAGTTGGTCAATATATTCACAATATATCCATCCTTCTTAGAGGATGGATTATCCTTTTCTTCCAGTTTACTTTATTTGGGAGTCTACTATCTATACTATAATGAAATTCTGATTACCTCGTTTAGATCGTAAGGTCTGTGTTGTCAGTGTATGTATGTAAATTTAAGTAAATCTATATAAACAATGAACACGACTTGTCACATTGTTCTAGTAAGGTGACCGCGCATCTAAAAAAAAATGCCTCTGCATAGATAATTATCTCAGAACCTCCTAAGGCAGTCGACAAGGAGCGCATGTTAACACAGTAAATATAATCTACTAATTATTATACTGTACAATCGGGGGTATTAAGTGTTGTCATAGATTCCAGTGGTTTTCGCTCAACAAGTGTTTTTGTTACCTTTATAGATACTGGGAAAAGTGCTTATCCCTCAAAGTATTAGTCAAAGTCCGAAACTTTGTGAAATACTTGACAATACTTATTAACCTCGACCGTACATAAATAAATTTGCTGGCTCACCGTTCGAGGGAAATAATAGCCAACATTATTTTCATTACGTTATTTTATTATTGATATGATTATTATTAGTAGTAGTTTTTATAATGCTTTGTGTTCGTTATGAAAAAGCCGAGTGTCTGGCTATTATTTCAGACTTCTTACAATGTTCAAGCAACCATTATAGATAGTGCAGTAAGTCCTTATTTTACCGGGAGAACTAACATTCAAACAGAATACACGTGTACGGTATGGCAGATTTAAAGGGTTGAGTTTACTTTTACCTAGACTGAAATATTCCGCACATATAAATTATAATTGAATATCAAATACCGGGACTGTAACTCATTTTAAATTACCATAGAATAGTTATGCTGTAGATAGATCTAGTATGCGCTGATAAAGGTTGGTAGACAAATGGCTACCACTGGAACACTGTTGGGAGTTTGGTTAGTTCGATGGTGTTTTCTGAGCGGCCACTTGGAACACACTCAACAGAGAAGGGAATAATGATGAATGGGTTTTAATCATGATATTAAGCTTAGCTGGCTGTCTGTCAGTCGGATGAAGTCGCGATGTTGAAAGCTGGTGAAAAGCTGGCACTGGAATTGCGGCGAAATCAAGAGTGCAAATGTTGTTAGGATGAAGTATTGGTTAACTCTGACGCGCGGCGTCTCGCTAGATTCGTCATCACCTACTAATAATCTAGCGGATGTCTAGCAGTAAATATCGTACCACATTTTTAATATTGCGACATAGTTATTTGACAATCGTCATATAATTATTCCTAAAGACTCATACATACTATACTTTCGTATAATAGGCCTTATTTAACTTATCAACCTTACATACAAATATGATAGGGTATTATACATAGAAAACGTATGTTGCACCCCTAATTATCGTGAATCCACGATATACGGTATTATAAGGTTTATTTTCATATGTACACACTGACAGTTAGATATCATAATAAAGTCATGTTCGTTCTCAGATGGAATATTGTTCATCCTTGTGGGATAGATGTTGAGCGACTGCATTGAGGCAGTTGGAAAACAAATCAAATAAAGCAAGTAAATTAATAAATAATTTTGCAATCATGCAGGATCTTCCTCCATTCTTCATACAAAGATATCTTGCATCTCTTGCATTACTCTACAAATATTTTCACGGCAAATGTTCTGAGGAAGTTGCTTTAATTGTGCCACATATCTGCATCTTTCCCTGCAGAACTAGGGCAGCTTGAAATGCCCATGAATTGACATTCTCTCCTCCACAATGTAGAACTTCTGCTTATCAAAATAATTTATCTCCAGAACTTCTATTCTGTGGAATTCACTTCCATGGAGTTGCTTTCCACAAATGTATATCCTACAACAGTTTAAATCCAATAGTTATCTACATTTTATGAATGGAGGAAGCCTTTAGGCTTCCTTGTTATGTCTTTGTTATTCCTTTTACTAGGCATTGTCTCTAAAACGAATACATATTAAGGTTAAGTTTGGCAAGAATTACTAAATGACTGGCAAGGAATATATATAAAAGAAATATATATATATAAATATATACAACAAATACAAATGTAGTAGAGCCTGCGATAGTTAAATACTAATGCTTTGCGTGGGAAGGAGAGTTAGTGAAGTATTGACTGCATAACGAGTGTTGTTGGAGATTTTTACGGTATTGAAATATAGTAGTATCTCAGTCGAATTGTTGGAGTTGTTAGAGTAACCTAGAAGGTATAAATTTTATATATATAGTAATATAGTAGCAAGGGAACTTTCAGTCTTCTACTGTACTTCTCACTTCTCAGCTTGTTCTTCCTCTGTCCAATTACTCTTCTTTCCTAGTTTACTCCAGCCATCTGGTCTGGGGGTAGCGTGAGTATTATGATTAATTATTTACGTAAGTAGGGATCCCGAAACAGGGAACAGCAATACTTATTGTAACTCTCTTCAAAACTTTAAATGTTTGCCCAGAGGTGACAGGCAAATGTACTATAGGGGAGCCTGAGCTTTCGCAGGGGTGGGGAGGGTTAGGTATCTTGTCGTAGTTGGGCTGTCTTAATTCTTCATCTCTCGTCTCTCGTTCGGGAGGCACACTGCTGAAGAAGTGACTTGAGTGTACTGGTGGAACAAGCGAAATGCAACTTATCCGGTCGACAAGACCAATGCGATTTGTCTGAACAAACAGAATATGACTCGTGTTGCCAATGTCAAGCGGAATATGACTTAGCGCCTCAAGCGTAATTCGACTTAAGTGTGATGAGCTGGGCGAGCTGATGACAGGTGTTTTGCTCTGAGTTTGTATCCACTTTTTCTTCTTCCTGTTGTACTGGTGGGTTGGGTCAAAAAGATATTCCTAATCACTATTGTTATATAATATATATATATATATAATTATATATATACCGGTATATATATATATATATATATTGAGTATATATCACAAATACACGTGAGCCACTAAATGTTTATAATCTCTCAGTGGGGTAGTTAGTGTACTTGATTAAAGCGTCGGCTATCGTCCTGACGGTCGGCGGTTCGAACCCACTGAGAGATTAGAAACATATATATACTGTATATATACATATATATATATATGTATATATTTATTTTTTTCTTTTCAAAGTGAATGAGGGAGACACAAGGCATAACTGCCTGCAGCGAGTGCCTCCCCCAGATTTCAAAGAGTGACAGGGCCGAAATCTAGGGACGTTCGAGCTAAAATGCCTGGACACACGGAGTTTGAAGCAATTTAAGTCATAGGAAGAGGGAAAGACTGATTCTGGGAGAGAGTTCCAGAGCTCAGCAGTTGAAGAGAAGAAAGTCTGAGGATAACGTTTCACTCTTGGGTTGGAGAGTTGCACAGAGTAGGGGTGGGATTGTATTGCAAGGCGGGTATTACGTACCCTACGTAGAGGAGGTGGTATACACTGGGAAGGCTCCGAGGAACACTGATTATTGTAGTAGCGATAGAATCTTCTATCGTGAGAGAGATGCAACATTGTGGCGAAGAGAGAGAGATTGCAGAGAGTTGGTGAGTGGACGGGAGTTAATGATACAAAAGGCTTTCCTTTCTACTTTATCTAGGAGTGCGGTGTGAGAGGATCCTCCCCACACATGTGAACAATACTCAATACAAGGACGCACTGTGCCCCTGTACAGAGCAAGAAGCTGCGCAGGGGTAAAGAACCCCTTGAGGCGGTTGAGAACACCCAGCTTCTGGGCGGCTGCCTTAGCGAGACTGGTAATATGGTCTTTCCAAGTGAGAGCAGAAGAAAAAGAGACACCGAGAACATTGAGGGAAGATGAAGGGTTGATTTTTGTATTGTTGAAGAACAAGAGATAGTCCTCAGGAGGTTCCTGACGGGTAGAAAGATGGATAAATTGAGTTTTGGAAGCATTAAATGCAACAAGGTTTTCTCTACCCCAATTGGAAATAGTAGCTAGATCAGAAGATAAGCATTTTATGGCTTCATTACGTTTACTTTTGAGGGACTGCTGGCTGGGGCGTTCTGGAAAACTAATTGAGTGGTGTAAAGTAGAGTCGTCTGCGTATGAATGGATGGGACTGGATGTACAGTTGAGAAGATAATTTATGAAAATTAGAAAGAGAATAGGAGATAGGACAGAACCCTGAGGAACACCGGAGTTGATGGGATGAGGAAATGAGCGAAGGCCGTCCACAACTGCAGCTATGGAACGGCCGGAAAGGAAATTAGAGACAAAGGCACAGATGGAGGGACAGAAACCGAAGGAGGGCAGTTTGGAAATTAAAGATTTGTGCCAGGCTCTATCGAAGGCCTTCGATATGTCTAGTGCAACAGAAAAAGTCTCACCGAAGTCCCGAAAGTTGGATGACCAAGAGTTAGTAAGATATGAAAGAAGATCACCAGTAGAGTGACCCTTAAGGAAGCCATACTGGCGATCTGAGAGCAGATTATGAGAAGAGAAATGCTTAAGAAATTTGGAAGCAAGAATAGTCTCAAAAACTTTAGAGATACAAGAGATGAGAGCAATTGAACGATAGTTGGAGGGTTGAGAGCGGTCACCCTTCTTTGGGACAGGTTGAATGAGAGCAAACTTCCAGCAAGAAGGAAAGACGTTAGAGGAGAAACTGAGACGAAAGAGTTTGCCTAGGCAGGGGGTCAGCACGGAAGCACAGTTTTTAAGTACAACAGGAGGAACGCCGTCCGGACCGTACGCCTTCTTAGTATTAAGCCCAGAGAGGGTAGAAAGTACATCTTTAGAAGAGATTAGGATATTAGGCATAAGTCGGCGAGAGGGGGGTGGAGAGGGAGGAATAGCATCGGAATCATCCAAGGTAGAGTTTCTGGCAAAAGTTTGAGCAAAGAGTTCAGCTTTGTCAGAGGAAGAAGTGATGGTTGTGCCATCAGAGTGGAAAAGGGGAGGGAAAGACGAGGAAGAAAATTTGTTGGAGAGGTTTTTGGCTAGATGCCAGAAAGCTTGGGAAGAGCTAGAGTTGGATAGTTCAGTGCGTTTATTATTGATGAAAGAGTGCTTGGCAAGGCGAAGAACAGATTTGGCTTGATTCCGGGCAGAAACATAAGAAGAATGAGATTCTTGAGTTTTAAGGCGTCAGTACCGGTTGAATGCTTCCTCCTTGTTGCGGACAGCAGTAGAACCAGCGTGAGTAAACCAAGATCTTTTTGCATTAGACTGAGAGAAAGAAAATGGAATGTACTCTTCCATGCCCGAAAGTATTACCTCGGTAATGCGTTCAGCACTCTCCGAGGGTCCTCGGCCACGGAAGCAGAAGTCATTCCATGGGAAATCAAAGAAGTACTGCCGGAGAACCTCCCAGTCGGCAGCGGCAAAGTGCCACAAGCGCCGCCGGCTGGGAGGATCGGAAGGCCGTACTGAAGAGATAGGACAGGTGACGGAGAAAAGTTTATGGTCGGAGGAGCCCAAAGGAGAGAAAAGATTGACAGTATAAGAAGAAGGGTTACAAGTCAGAAATAAGTCAAGAATGTTGGGCCGATCTCCAAAGCGATCCGGGATACGGGTGGGTTGCTTGACCAGCTGCTCTAGGTCATTTATGATAGAAAAGACGTAGGCTTGTTCACCAGGTGGGTCAGTAGAGTGAGAGGAGAGCCATTGGCGGTGGTGAACGTTGAAATCTCCTAAGATGAAGATTTCAGAGAAGGGAGAGATAGATAGAATGTGTTCCACTTTAGAGTTTAGATAGTCGAAGAATTTGGGAAAGTCGGTAGAGTTAGGGGAAAGATAGATGGCACAGAAATATTTAGTATGAGAATGACAGGATAGTTTGAGCCATAAAGTTGAGAATTCAGAGGAGTCGAAATCAGGAACACGAGAGCAAGTGAGTTTGTTGTGCATATGCACAACATCCGCCTTTGGCTTTGAAACTAAGATAGAGAAAGTAGGAGGATACAGAGAAGGGGCTGCTGAAAGTTGCTTCAGACACCTGAGTTTCGGTGAGGAAAAGAAGATCAGGTTTGGAGGAGGAGAGATGGTGTTCGATAGAGTGAAAATTAGAGGAAAGGCCGCGAATATTGTAGAAGTTGATAGTAAGAGTGACAGGCTGGGGTCAAGAGTCTTTAGAGGGGTCGTCAGGGGAAGGTCGGGTATGTGTGGGGGTATTTATGACCCCCCCCCCCCCTGGGTACTCCGAGACTGGGCCTGTGTTAATCATCATTTTAATAACTATGAAGGAGATGTGTGGTGTGCATGTTAAGTGTAGTGAAGTAGATAGGAGGAGGAGGGGTTTGTGAGAGCATGCTGGACTACTCTCAGTGTAAGTGAGGCACAAAGGGAATCAGTAAGAGAGGCCAAGCAAATGAAACAGGAGTTCCAGCGATTCCTTATCAAATGCCCACAGCCTCTCCTGGGTATAGCCCTGTTCGATTGGTGCCTACAATCTACCCTCATATATATATATATATATATAGCGAGACTCAGGTGTCTGAAACAACTGCCAGCAGCTCCTTCTCTGTTTCCTCCTATTTTCTCTATCCTAGTTTCCAAGCCAAAGGGGAATGTTGTGTATATGTGCACAACAAACTTACTTCCTCTCATGTTCCCAACTTACAGTAGACTCCTCTGAATTCTGAACTCTCTGGATCTAATTTTCCTGTCACTCTCAGACTAAATAGTTATGTGCTGTCTATCTATCCTGTAACTCTACTGACTCTCCTAAACTATTTCTCTATTTAAGTTATAAAGTGAAACAGACCCTATCAACCTCCCTTTTCTCTGAAATCTCAATCTTAGCAGATTTCAATGTTCACCATGCCATTGGCTCTCCTCTCATTTCACTGACCAACCTGGTGAACAAGCTTACATCTTTTCTATCCTAAATACCCTAGAGTAGTTAGTCCAGCACCCTACTCATATCCCTGACCGCCTTGGAGATCGGCCCAATATCCTTGACTTATAACTAGTCTCTAATCCTTCAGCTTGTGCTGTATACCTTTTCTCTCCATTGGGCTCCTCCAATCATTACCCTATCTCTGTTACCTGTCTCTCCAGTACGCCCACTCGATCCTCCCAGCTGACGGTGCTTTTGGCACTTTGGCGCTGCCGACTGGTAGTACTTCTTTGATTTCCCATGGAATGATTTTTGCTTCCGTGGCCAGGAACCTTTCTCTTAGTCTAATGCAAACAAATCTTGACTTATTCACAGTTGTTCTACTGCTGTTCACAATAAGGAGAAAGCATTCAAATGATACTGTCTCTTTCAAACTCAAGAGTCTCGTAATTTCTATGTTTCTGCCCGGAATCGAGCCAAACTGTTCTTTGACTCGCCAAAAACTCTTTCATCAATAAACAATGCTCTGAACTTTCCAACTGTACTTCTTCCCAAGCTTTCTGGCATCTAGCCAAAAACCTCGCCCACAATTTCACTTCCTCCTCTTTTCCACTATGACAGTACCACCGCCACTTCTTCCTCTGACAAAGCTGAAGTCTTTGTTCAAACTTTCGCAAAAACTCCACCTTGGATGATGCCGGAGCTACTCCTCCGTCCCAAGTCCCCTCTCTCTTTCTTGTGCCTAATATCCTAAAATCTTCTACGGATGTACAGTTCTGAGCATATGAAACGGAGACGCCGCATAAACCCATCTGTTCAGACATGGAGAATTGCTGTTTGTCTTTTTTGGCTGAAGAGCTATGATGGGGGAGAAGGAAGTGGAAGTAGGGGATGGTAAAAGGCTGATGGTTTGCTGAGTGGGGGAAGAATTGTTAACCCGGGAAAGGCGAAGGTTCTCATAAGAAGTTTGATGGGCGAAGGCAAGGATCCGCTTAAGAGCTATGGCATAAAAAACAACTTTCGAAACACCCCATTGGCATTCAAAACAAAGCAGTATGTGATTAGGTGAGATAATTCCCCTCCATACCTCCTATCACTCCTCCACATGTGTCCCAACACCCTGACCCTTTCCCCCCCTTCCCCCCTCCTCAATCATCCTATATTTTTTCTATTATTCACGATATTAATCGAGTATGTTCGCGCAAGGACGGCTGGAAGAGAGGGGGGAGGATGGGGCAGTCTTTCTCTGACCCTCTAGCCAATCTGAGACATCTCCTAGTCCCTCAGTAGTATACAAGACAGGAGAGAGGGAGGAGGTATACATATATGTCTCTCGCCGATCCGGCTGAGATTCCGACCGCGAGGCTGAAATATATGTTTTTCACAAGCCAATTGCTGTTACCACTTTTTGTATTGCTTTTCAATGTTCATATGTTTATATTAAAAGTAAAATAGGCGCATATGGAGAAGTAATAATGTTGTATATGGTAAATATGAATATTACTCACAAATACCTTCGCCTGGCGGGCACTTTGAAGTACCATGGCTTTGCCGTTCTTGGGTTAATGGGCTTTCCCTCATACATGAGTGTAAAGCCGAGTATTGCCGAACAGACCTTCGGTTCATTAATTATTGGCAATACACTCGCAGAAACCCATGATAAGTCTCGGGAAGTTCGAAAACGTTCGGCAATGCTCCGCAACACTCGGGTCGGCAAGCCATAGTTTCACTAATGTTAAAAAATATGGCCCTGAATAGAAAGATCTTTACTGTATTCGGTTGTTATCGGTTGCATTCGGAACTTAAGTCGAAGATTTATAACGCGTTATTGGTAATCTGCCATTATTCGGTATCATTTGGGAACATTCGGTGTTTATGTTGATTGTTGCCGACAATGCCGAATGTCCAAGAGCAAAACCAAGTCTTACCGAATGTTGACAAACTAATTAGGAACACTCGGCTTCATACTGAACCCGAGAAGGACAGGCATACGTGAATGCATCAGAATAGTTCCGAATATATGCCGCATTATAACGAGTGTACACTGAATGTAGCCGAGTGGCACCGAATGTCCAAGATGGAATCATTAATGTGCCGAGTGATTATGAATAGAACAGAAAAAAATAAAAACAGAATGGTACCAAGTGGATCCCGAATGTTAAGCGGTTCAGCACGAATGCGGACAGAGTTTGACCGAACGTGTGGGAGCATGCCTAATCCTGGCAACATCACGCGCCGAACTGGCAGTGTGGCTGGGGGTGGGGGGGACCCGACTCACACCTCATATAAAAAGGCCCCACGCCACCCAGCGGATCAGTACGCTTCTCTGCCCACACTTGTACAACACATCAGCACCCTTTCATCCCCACTACCATACTCAAGGATCAACCCTTGGCTGAACCAGAACCTTACACCCCCAATTCACCCTGTATAAGAGATTTTGTTTCTGGCATTATACCATCTTAATACCAATGGAAATACTAAGACTCGCTGAGAAATTCATCTCTCTATGTGTGTGCGCGCGCGCGAATTTCATCGCATTATATGAAAAATCATTCTGGACATTGAAAATTGTTCAAATTTCCCAAAAAATTTTGATGGCGTATCCTACAACGTAGCGTTCTCGCTTTCCCATAATTGAATAATAGAAGGTGCTGAACAAAATATATAATATATACATATTTTTTTGTGGCGCAATATTCGACATGAAAAAGGTCGAATCTTGGAAAATATCAGAGGGGCTGCCATTTTGAGAACGCTAGACAGGTGCCATATAGTCCTATATATAGTGTGTAGGAGGGGAACGAAGCAGAGCAATATACAAAATAGTAGTTTCGCTTTGAAGTTGCCAATATGGAAATCGCAGAAGAAAGTAAAACAAATTATCGTTGCAATATTTTCGCGAGAAATAGCTTACCTACTCCTGCCAGAGACGTTTTCTATTATTTAGTTGCAAGTGAAAATGATAGTTGTATGGTATACTATAATAAAAAGAAAGCATTATAGGCCTATGGGTAATTTATTGTATATGTATTTATTATATTGTGTGTGGGGGTGGGGGGGGGGGGGGGGCTAGGGATGTCATATGGGTGTTTATGCCCTCATATGATATTCTCTATTGTTTACAGAAGCCTTTTAGACAAACAACACAAAAAACAAATTGGGCTGAGGGGGTCCAATTTGGTTGGGGGGGGGGGGGGGGGGGATTGGTGGGGGGGGGGGTTATGGATGTGATATTTTTTTGTTTTGCCCTCCTATGCTATTCTCCTATGTTGAAAGAAGCCTTTTAGAAGAAAGAACAAAACTTTAAATTTTGACTTCTGGGCTAAATGAAGGTTCAGCCTCCTCTAAGAAAAGGTGGCCGCCCTAGGAAGCTGATCGCTACCATGGAATGTATGCAGGATATAGACGATGCCACACAAATGACCCATGATGACAGCCAGGAGATCATTCCGGATAGCCAAGCCATTACCCCTAAGAACAGTGATGATGACACCGACTCCAACGTTCCCCTGTTCAGGAAACCCAGGAGCATGCCACTCAGGAAACCCAGGACACCCAGGAGCAAGACTCCATCATATACGGAGCTACAAAGAAGACAAATTAACCCGAGTTTGCTACTCAGAGGAAACTGAAGCAGATATCATCGAGTGACTAAAGCGAAATCCCTTCTTGTATGCTATAAAGATGAAAGAATACAAGGACACCAACAAGAAAAATCGCTACTTCGATGAGATATAGTGATCCCTTCAGTTACTGGTAAGCATAATATATTCATTTTTCCACACAGTGTGTCCTACCATTGTCATATATACTGTGAACATGTGATATAATACAATTTGTGTGTGACATTCGCCTATCGTTTATATTATATGTTAATTAACCTCTGCTATTTTATCTTTCTCCCTTCTACTACCACTCCGTCGGCTACATGTGTGGGTTGATGGGATGAGGACACTGTATGGGAAGTTAAGAGCATAGAAAAGCGGGGCAGGCATGGATGAAAACAGGCAGATGAAGCCGGAGCAGTGGGTGGCTAACCCGGTTGGCTTCTTCAAGGATCACATAGCCTGCAACCAGACCCGGGCAACAGTGGAGCTAAGTGTGCACAGCATCCTGTCTTTCTCAAGGCAAGTTCAGGCAATTGTACAACCCCATCTTGCTTCATGAAAGTTACAACTATATTTGTAGTTTGTACAACTGACTGTCCGTTAAAGCTATGTATCCAAGTAACCATACTTTGCATATGTCCAAGCCATTTAATACAACCATGAGCTCAGACATTAAAGTGCAACATGAAGAGCATAATACAGGTCATGCAGAACCACATAAATGTTGGTGTTATAACGTGTTTAAAATCATGTATAATAATCGTTATTATAATAGGTTGCAAAGAAAAACATGTATGTATGTATATACTCAGTCACAAACCCCATAGCTGGAGGTGGCTGACTGGAGACAGAGATCGAACAGAAACAACATTTAAAGGTCCAATTCTTAGGGTCCGGGACCACTTTCGTGTTCCCTCACCCCTTTCTCTCTCGTCTGGTAGGTGAAGTCTACAAGGGTAGGAGGATGTTAGCCTACTGCCCGAAGAAGGAAAAGTAGGACAGTAAACGAGACAGACAGAAACGGCTAAGGTTGGGTAGAGGATGCCAAACTTCACTCCCACCGACCCAGCCCTGGTACCTGGCACCTCTCGTCAACAGCCTACCACCGACCTCCCCGGGAGTTGGGGGGGGGGGGGGGGTCACGTCAGATAACAAAAACTCAGAAAATGACAGTCCCGAAATAATTTTATAGTTACATCAGACAGAAGATAGCAGTTACTTCAACTACTGGACCGATGATATATGAGAACGAAGATTACACCAAAGACAAAGAACAGGTGAGTGATGCCCTTAACTTAATACCTTCTCTATATCAAATTTTACAACAGAAGGCCTAAGTGATATCCCTACAACATCGCCAGTTCAGATAGGCAATTCTATTGCTCTAAGCAATATCAGCATTACAGAGAGAGAAGTATTGAAATGTTTTGAAAAACTCAAGTTAATATATCGCCTTGACCCGACACAATCTCACCTAGAGTTCTAAAGGAAGCTAAATCTGAGCTCTCTAAACCATTGGTATTGCTTTTCAATAAATCCTTGTAGTACGAGACTATGCCTGATAAGTGGAAGCTCGCTAACACAACACCAATATTATAAAAAGCAGCAAATATTTACCTTGTAACTGTCGTGAAATTAGTTTAACCTCAGTTGTCTGTAAAATGCTAGACACACTCATAAAAGTTAGACTCGTAAATCAGTTGGAGGAAACAACATACTCAAAGGTAATCAACATGGCTTCTGTAACAAACATTCCTGCTTAACAAACCTCTTTGACTTCTTCCACGATATCCTCAAACTATTTGACGTGAGTAAAGCTGTAAATAGTATATACTTTGATTTTCAAAAGGCCTTTGACAAAGTACCCAACAAACGTTTATTGGTAAAATTTAAATTGCATGAGATACTAGGCGGAGTGTTATGATGGATAGAAAATTGGCTTAGTGAAAGAAAGCAAATGGTAAGTCATTAACGGCAAAACATTCAAATGGACCAATGTAAAAAGTGAGGTACCCCAGGGAACGGTACTAGGGTCAATTTTCTTCCCAGTTTACATTAACAACATAGATGAGGGCCTCACCTCTATAATCTCAAAGTTTGCAGATGATACAAACATTGCAAATACCGTACTCTTAAATGAACATGTAGAAGATTTGCAAAATAACCTAGAATAGGCTGTCATGTAGGGCTCAAATTTGGAAAATTCGTGTTAATGCATATAAATGTAAAGTACACCATATCGGAAACCGAAATGAGAAATCAAACTATTCAATGAATGGCATTCGGCTTAAAAGAGCACACAGAAAAAACAGATTTGGGAGTAACAATATCGAGTAACTTATATCCCAATCAAACATGTACATAAGTTGTTAAAAAGGCAAACAAAATAATTGGCTTTATAAGCAGGTCATTTTAGCATTAATCCAAAGATGTAATCCTCACTCTTTACAATTCCTTAGTCCGTCCTCTTCTGGAATATTGCGTTCAATCCTACCAAAAATATATTGACAAACTTTTAAACGAGTTCATTGTAGAGTTGCCAAAATTATACCTAGTCTAAAGAAAAAACATACGAGGATCATCTTCGATAATTAAATTTATGTCCTTCAACCCAAGTCAGATTAATATGCAAACTAATTCAAGCGTTCAAAATCATCAAAAGCATCTACAACATAAACTGTAATAAGTATTTTACGATCGACGAATCAAATTACAAACAAGGAAATGGTTGCAAAATCATTGGTAAATATTGTATCTCCCATAAGTCTAACAATTTCTTCTTCAATCGAGTTGTCAATTTGTGGAATTCCCTTTTTCTCAGATAAATCGAAGATCGTTACATGTATAAATATATAACTAAGATGTTACTCACTTTTCCCCATATACACGATGGATCACTTATAGCTATCTATCTATCTCTTGCCAGATGACATAATCCCTGAAGGAGTGGTCACGAATGAATCGCCCCATGCACCTGTGTTACCAGATGCCCCTCTTCCCATCCAATACCACTTTCACGCATATACCTCTCAATTCCATCCATCCACAGCACTTAACTCTCAGTCTGCCTCTCCCTCTCTGTCCTTCCTTCTCGCTCTTGTACACTCTCTTAATAATGTTCTCACTTCCCTTACGTTCCACATGGCCGAACCATCTCAAGGTGTTCCTTTTCACATTTTCCAGCACATCCATACCACACTGCTCTCGTACTTCCTCATGTGTCTGTCTATCCCCTCCATGTAACTCCACACGCACTTCTCAAGTAACTCATTTCCACCCCTTCACTTCCATGCTTCACTCCTGTATGTCAATGTCAGGATTACCACACTGTCATGCAAGGACTTTTTTACTTCCATGCTGACCACCCTTTTTCTTGTTACTGCTTTCAGAATTCCTACAACCCTCTTCCCCTGCTGCACCCTCTCCTGCACTTCATCCCCCATACTCCCATCTTTACTCAACACATTGCCCAAATACTTAAATGAGCAGACATTCTCCATAACCTGACCGTTCAGGGGAGGTGTGGTGGAGTGGTCTTGCCGCTGGACTGGTAATCCAATGGTCCCGGGTTCGAATCTCGATGTATCAATGGGAAGATATTATTGGGATGGAATTTGTGCTGTACCTAATATAAGTGCATTACCACAAAGCCCACCGAAACACCAACACAATAACCTCATTGTTCCCTGATTAAATAGAACTGTATGAATATTCCCATATTCAAAATATGTTATAGTAGGGCAATACCTAGTGAGTTCATTGCTCAAAAGGTGGCGTTCTGAGAGTGAGGGTCCGAGTCTAGGGGGCGAGGCAGCTCCAGAGATGGGGCTGCTTCGAGCCGTGGGTTGGCAACCCGGCCCCATGCATCTTGCGAAGCTAAGAAAGCAGAGGCTGGTTGTATATCAAAGTGCTTCACATGTCTCACTCCCTAGACTGGAACGAGACCTCACGGGCTTCACCGTTGAATATACGGTTGAATGTACAGCTCTCAGCCTATGCCCGAAAGGGAGTAGTTGGAATATAGACAAAACAAACAAACTCACATCACACTTGTGACTTTTTTTTTTTTTTTTTTTTTTTTTTCTATATGAGTGAGGGAGGCAAAAGGCAGAACTGCCTATAGCGAGTGCCTCCCCCATAGTTGAAAGAGTGACAGGGCCAAAATAAATGGACGTTCGAGCCAAAATGCCTGGACACACAGAGTTTGAAGCAATTTAAGTCATAGGGAGAGGGAAAGACTGATTCTGGGAGAGAGTTCCAGAGCTCAGCTGTTGAATAGAAGAAAGTCTGAGAGTAACATTTCACTCTTGGGTTGGAGAGTTGCACAGAGTAGGGGTGGGATTGTGTTGCAAGACGGGTACCACCCCTTTCAATGACTATAACTTTACTCTTCCCCGCATGTAAATTCAGGTTACATTTTTCACATATGGTTCCAAACATATTTACCAGCCCTGCAACTCCCACTTATTGTCATTCATCAGTATTGTATTATCAGCAAGCAGCAGTAGAGGCAACTTCCTCTAATGTCCTTCCCTCATAAGCGGTACACCAACATCCTTGTGTTTCTTTCATGGCTCCATCCATATATATATATATACATATATTTAAAAAAAAAAACATGGGGACATGACACACACTTGCTTTAGCCCAAAATTCAGATCAAATAAATCGCTCTGTTCATTATCCACATGCACTACCTCCTTTGCACCCTCGTACATGCTCTTCATCATTTTCAGCAACTTGACAGCTACTCTGTATATTCTCAATACTTTCCACAGACCTCTATCAACTCTGTAATAGGCTTTCTCCAAGTCCATAAAGGCAGCATACAACTTTTGGCCCTTCTCCATATATTTCTCAACAACATATTTCAAGGCAAAAATCTGGTCTACACACCCTCTTCCCTTCCTAAACTCGCCCTGCTCCTCACCTTCCCAATGTTTACTTTCTTGCTCTCACTCTCTAGATCACTACCCTACTGTACATCTTCCCTACTATGATTAAGAGTCATATCCCTTTGTGATTACCACACACTCCTCTCTCCCCTTTACCCTTACACAAGGGTACTGTTATGTCAGTCTTCCAGTCTTCAGGCACACTTCCCTTCTCCCATGCCAGTCTACACATTTTCTACACTCATTCAATCACTATCTCGCCAACATACCTCAGCATTTCCCCAAACACTCCATCTATCCCTGATGCATTTCCCATCTTCACTCTTTTCTTGGCCTCACACACTTCTGACCTCCTGATCCCCACCTCCTCCTCCACTACTTCTCTTCTTCTCCCTCCCAAACCCCATCCAACTATGTTTGCTGGTGTTTCATTCCCTATGTTCAACAATTCATTGAAGTGCTCCCTCCATCTCTCGACTCTCTCTTGCTTCTCTGCTAGCATTCGCCCATTTTTATCTTCCACACTCTTTATACTTCCCTTGCTACCCTCCCTAACTTTCTTGACCTCTTTCCAGATCAGTTTCTACTTCCTCTACTTAACACTCACTTATAGCTGTGTTATGTTGTTTATAAAGCCAAATTATTGTCCCCTACTAATATCTCCTAGCCTTGCCATGGACATTAGTTCTAGGGCAGTAATTCCTTTCCAATTGTCCCTCACTCACTCTAAACCACTGTTAAATACTCTGAGCACCAGTGATTTAGAGGACAAGCAAACTCGAGGGGTCGCTAGGCCTGATGTTGCTTGACTTCCTTTGTACTCCTTTGTACCCTCTGTACTCCTTTGTACTGCGTACATATATACAATGCACTGTGCAATATGGGAAAATATAATGTCTAATTTGAATTCTGACTCGCTCTCGCTCTCTCTCTCTCGCTGTCGAATTTATCCCTCAAGTATCCCCCTCCCTTTTTGTCCCTACCTCTTTCTTGGCCTCCAATCAGCTGTCAGAGAGTCAAAGAAACAGGCTCCTTTATTGGAATATCCCGCTACACGAAACCCTTTTCCCTCGCTCTTTAAATCCCCTTACCCTTCTCTATTGTTGATTTTTGTTCTGCTTTGTTTTAGTATTTTCTTACATTATTTTTGTATTTTCTTTTCTTAGGTTTCTCCACATTACCATCTTTACATAGACTTAACCCGTGGAGCCCCGGCTAGTTTTGTAATGTTTGCGCACCAGAACCCGGCCGGTTTTCAAAAAATGGTTTTATTCCAGAAACAATAGCGAATGGGTTAGGAATGAAGGAAAAACCACGAAAAATCGCTCAAAAAGCTTAAAAAATGGTCCTACAGAGCCCCCGAAAATGGATTTTACAAGAGTAAAAAATTGAAGGCAATTATCCCAAAAAACCAGGTTATTGCGCGCTCGCGCGCACGCACGTGGACTTTGAGAGTTTTCAACCATCGGCACGGTTGCGTGGGATACGTACACAGTTCCCATACAAATCTGAGCCCTCTTGAGTGGCTACACCTGAGGTCACGGTCGGCGCAATTAGGGTGACGCGCCAGGCGCGTCTCTGGGGCTGTGCGTTACATACATCGCCGACGCGTCAGGCGCGTCGCTGGGGCTGTACGGGTTAACTTCCTAATCTCTCTCTCTCTCTCTCTCTCTCTCTCTCGCTCTCTCTCTTTCTACATCTACTCTTAAAGAACAAGCATCTACTCTTAACGAACATTTCAGGTCTGTTTTTAATTCTGCTAGCAACCTGCGTGTGTCACAAGGTAACAATCAAACAAGCAAAGTTGTGTTTATAAACTTTAAAATTACTAAATCAGATGTCGTGAGAAAGATTGATTCCCTGAAAGTAAACAAATCCGTCGGCCCAGACTTGTTCGTCCCTAAAATTCTAAAATTGGTCAACAATGAAGTCGCTGAAACACTGACCATAATATTTAATATGTCACTCCAACATGGATAATTACCAACCGACTGGAAAACAGCGAATATAACACTAATATTTAAAAAGGGTGACAAAAAACTACCTGGTGGTGTAATGGTTAAGGTGTCTAAAAATCTGTGTGTAATAACCCGAGTTCGAATCCTGGTGGATCATATAATATGCTTTCATTAATTTCATTGGAGGTGTTTGGTGTTGTGGTGAAATTAATAAAAAATAAATTACTGGCCTATTAGCCTAACTTCCGTTATTTGAAAAAGAATGGAATCAATCATTACCGATGAAATAGTATTTTTCACCGAAAGCAACAATCTTATCACCAATAGTCAACACGGATTCAGGGCAAAGAGATCATGCCTAACGAACTTAATAGAATGCTATGATAGACTTTTCAATTTAAATGACTTCACCTAAAGTCTCGACATAGTGTATGGACTTTCAGAAAGCCTTCGACAAGGTCCCACATTTAAAAGTGCTACAGAAAGTCCAGGGCGTAGGAATACAGGGCAAAACCTACGAATGGATTACAAACTGGCTAAGTGAAAGAAAGCAGAGAGTAGTTATTAATGGTGTCGAATCATCATGGACTCCAGTGGCTAGTGGAGTCCCTCAGGGCTCAGTGTTGGGACCGATTTTGTTCATAATATACATCAATGAAATTGACAATGGTATCAATAATATAGTTTATAAATTCATGGATACACTAAGATAGGAAATGCAATAATTTCGGAAAGCGATAGAATCTGTCTACAAACAGATCTAAATACAATTGGCAAATGCCCTTTAACGTAAACAAATGCCGGATATTGCAAATAGTCTCTAAAAACAATAAATATGAATATTACATGAACTGGGAGAAAGTTAATAGCGTAATACAGGTAAAAGACCTAGGAGTGCTTATAAATGAAAACCACAAATCTTCAAACCAATGTTAGCAGCAACTAACAAAGCAAACAGAGCATTAGGCTTCATCGGAAGAAATTTTCATTATCACAGCAGAGATATAGTTATGTCATTATATAAAAGTATAGTGAGACCGCATCTAGAATACGTTGTGCAATTCTGGTCTCCCTACCTCATAAAGAACTTTGTAAAGCTGGAATCTGTGCTACGAAGAACAATTAAGTCGATTCCTTCTCTCAGAAATAAACCATATAATGAGAGACTAAGAAAATCGATCTAATTTCACTTAAGAAAGAGGACAACTGATTGAGTGTTTTAAGATTTTAAAAGGATTCAATAACATTAACCCTGATAAACTATTTAAGATAGCCAAAGAGAGTTCTACAAGAGGAAACAAGTTAAAACTAATAAGTAAGAAAGCAAACCTGGATACAACAAAAATGTCTTAACTCACAGTATAATTAGTGAGTGGAATAAGCTCCCAAATAAAGTAATAGATAGTATCTCAATAGATGCATTTAAAAAAAGTCTAGACTCATACCACAGAGAAATAGGGATGGAGTAGGTAGTTGTTGTTGTTGTTGTTCCCTAAGCTGCCTGGCCGAACAGCCCCGAGTCCCTGAGAAAGGCCATGGCCACGATCGGGCTTTCCCACAGAGCTCTCATTGAGTGTAGATTGTGTTGTTGGCGTAAGTGGTTGTGTGAAATGCAGTCTTCTATGATGTGTTTAATGGTATGGGGTGCTGTGTTACATCCCGGGCAGGCGTCGACAACGGAGTCATCCAGTCTCTTCTGATAGCTCAGGAGAGCTGGATGGTGTCCGCATCTCAGCCTGGCCAGGTGGACTCTGTCCTCGCGAGGAAGGGAGGATTCGGAAGGATGGATTTCGGGAGGTCGTGCATGCAGCTGCGTGTTGTCTGTAAGTGAGTGGAAATGTGGGTGTTTTTTGTGTTGTGCGGAGTTTTGTTTCTTGTAAGATGGCAATGTGTATGTTGTGTTGTTTGATGAAGTGTGAGAGTTCGTGTTTCTTTGTGTTGATGCCATCTATGTTCAGTTGAAGAATGTTAATGTTATGTGCACGATGTATGTTGGGTGCTGCTGCACGAGGATGGGGGGGGTGGGGGTGGGGGTGAGGGAGGGGCTGGGGGTTGGGATGGGTGAGGTGGGGGTGGGGATTGGGGAGCAGGAGATGGGGGTTGGAATGGATTAGGATGGGGTGTGGTGTGTTGAGTTGAGGATGTGGATGGTATAGGAAGGTTAGGTGGGTTAGGGAGGAGAGGTGGACGGGTTTTAGGGGGGGGAGTGGATGATATGGGAAGGTTAGGTGGGTTGGGGAGGAGAGGTGGACGGGTTTTAGGTGAGGGATTTGACTGGGAGAGGGAGGGGCATGAGGAACAGGTCCAGGTGTTTGTGTAGTGTTTCTTGGAGGCAAGTGTTGTGCAGGTGAAGTGGGTCCAGTTCCCGCATGAATTGCAGAGAACTGAACCCTTAGTATGGCGACTCGAAGTGATGGGTTTTGAGCAAGTTGGACATATGTATGTGAACGTGGGTCCGGGGTTGCTCTCAATGTCTCCGGCTAGAAGAAGTCTTCGAGAAATGACAGCCGGAGAGTCATTTCTCGGTGTAGGAAAAACTGTGTGATGTGTGTGTGTGGTGTGAGAGGTGTGGAAATTCCCGGCGCGACCGAAGCCGCTCCAAGGACCCGTGCTCCCAGGGAGGGGGCAGGGGATGGTTGTGACGGTTTGGCTCCCGAAACTGCTCCCCGCGGCCGGCATCCGGTTTTCCTCCACTGGTCGTTGATTTTGTCTTCTGCCGTGGAGGGTCGGCAGCCATCCGCGGTTGGCAGCCTCGGGAGGTGGCCCCACGGCGTAGACGCTGCCACATCAGGACCGGAGTAGGTAGTAACCAACGATAGAACAATGTGGTAGTAACGAACACTGCTTCCAGTTGAAGAGAGCTAACTGAGGAACAAACAAAAACAAATCTATACATATGTATACATATATATATATATATATATATATATATATATATATATATATATATATATATACAGTATATATATATATATATATATATATATATATATATATATATATAGATAGATAGATAGATAGATAGATATATATATACGTAACTACAGGTGAAGGTTTGCATGCAATTTCCTTTCCATTTATAACTTTCTATAAATTCCTTCAGGTTGTTTGCAAGATCTGCAAGGTTAATAATTTCCAACTGTCTTCATGTACGTAATTGCCGGAGGGAACGGAGGGTGGGAAGGGAGCCTTCTTCTTTGCTATCCTTCCCTTACTCTCGGGTTAGCTATCTCTACTAGAATTAAGTCCTGACCACCTCGCTGGGATTGTAAGGTCTGTGTGATTAGTGTATATATGTAAATCTATGTAAGTCTCTCTCTCTCTTGCACAGTTCCATCCGAAGTTGTAAACAGTTCTTCAGTAGATCAGTTCAAGGAGAGTAGATAGCATTTTGCACTCTCTGTAATGAGTGTAGTGCACTAAACAGTCCCTCTCTTTCCACTTCGAGTATCTCCTCGGAATGGACCCCAAGGTCTCTGAGATACTAAATATTTCTTGTAACTCCTTGTAACTCTCTCTCTCTCTCTAAGCCACACGTCTACCCAATACCATCAAAACAATCTACTGGGATGAATCAATGGAACTTTTTCCTCAGGGCTGTTATGTTTTGAGAGAGAGAGAGAGAAAGCGAGCAAGAAAGTTACATAGATACACAGACTGCACAGACCTTGCAGTACCTACTAGGCAGTCCGGACTTAATGCTAACATAGAATTGGTTACAAAGTGGAACGTAAGGATAGCAAAGCAGAAGGCTCTCTCCCCACCCACCACTCCATCCGACCTTGGGATGGCAAGAAATATACTGTTGTTGGGGAAACAAGGCCCTCAGCAGAATGAGGACATTTCTACTGGGAAATTCATAATAATAAATAATTAAAGTTGAGACATGTTGTATACTATTGATGCTTAACCTAATAAGTTTTTCTTTCCTCTACCTATATCACTACAACCTCCTCGAAATGGATGTCTAGACTCCTTTTGAATGTGTCAATTGTCTTACATTGTACCACTTCCTCTGGCAGTTTGTTCCAATTTTTGACCACACTGTAAGTGAGTGAAAAAGTGCTTTGTGACATCAAGATTCGCCCTCCTGGTTATTAATTTAATTCCATTTCTCTGAGTCGATTAACTATTATTGAATTTGAACAGTGAATCTACATCAATTTTCCCAAAGCTCTTGAATATCTTGAAACACTCAATTATGTGGAAACTATTTTTTTGGTTTAATCTTTCCTGATATGATATATTTATCAGTGACGGTATGAACTTTATCGTTCTACGCTGCACTGACTCGAGTTTCTCAATGTCTTTGTTCAGATAATGAGACCAAAATATCATGCCATATTCAAGATGGGGTCTGGTTATGCTTTTAAAGAATGGTACCTTAGCCGTTTCTGTCTGCCCCGAAAGTGGTCCCGTACCCTAAGAACTGGAACTTTAAATGTTGTTTCTGTTCGGGCTCTGTCTCAAGTCGGCCACCCCCAGCTATGGGGTATGTGCCTGAGTGTAAACATGCATACATACATACATACTATATTCTCTATTTATTAGTAAAATTTCTTTTAACCCTTACTGTACCAGCGACGGCGAATTGCCATCAGTAATAAGATCACTCATCAGTATCTGCGACGGAAGATCGCCATCAGTACTATACAGTAGTTGTAACTGCCCGTATCAAGCGGTACCAGGTAACCAGGTACCATGACTTGTATGCACTGTTTTGAGACCTTGGCAACACTTCTCAGCTTATATTCAAGGTCTCACAGACTAGCTGGCTCAGTATTCCTCCAACTTTTGAAGTGGAAGGGTATTCTCTCTCGACTCTGAAGCCATTTTGGCCTCATTGCCCTGTACTGGAGGGTACATTTATGGCAATACCCTCTGGTATAGTAGGGGTTAATAAATCCCAATCCTCTATTAGCCTTGTTCTCAGCAGTGGCACATTGATCTGAGGTCTTTAAGTATTAAGATATAAGAGCCACTATATGTCTTATTACTAATGCACTTGTTTTGCTTAGCTGGCTTTTCATTTTTTAATAATATATTGTGTTTTTATTACCTGTTTGTAAGACCTGGCATTTGTCAACATTGAATGGCATCTGCCACTTTTCTAGCCACTCAACTATTTAATATATATCATATTGCAGCTTATTTCTGTCTTCTTCGGTTTATAATGAATTTCTGATTTTAGTGTCATCAGCGAACTTTGAGATAGTGTTATTTAGTACTACATCAATGTCATTTATATAGATATGAAACAAAACTGGACCCAGGACCGATCCTTGAGGCACTATTAACAGAGAGAGAGAGACAGAGAGAGAGAGAGAGAGAGAGAGAGAGAGAGAGAGAGAGAGAGGGAGAAAGAGAGAGAGAGAAAGAAAGAAAGAAAGAAAGAACAAATAATAATAATATAAACAGAATATTATCCGTTTTCTCAAGGGAGATTGTGTATGTGCAGAACGAGCTTGCAAAGTGTCATTCGCTACTACTGTTAATGAAAGTCGTGAAATATATTGTTTGTCATTTTATGATCTGCTGAACTGATAGCAAAATAGTTGCTGAGGGAAGTTTGTGCAAGAAATAGCTGACTTTATAAGGAAATAAGTTTCTACATACAATGTTGAGCCTGTTCAATTCTAACTTACAACTATTGTGTGTGCCAAATAGTTATTTTCTTGTTATCTTCATTTTATATTCCACCTTTCCAAAGACATGTGGTATTTTAATCCATAGACGGCGAGTGGCCTCATTTGAGTCTGAACCCTAGGAGGGCGAGCGTCCTCATATGAGCCATGGCCTAAAAAAAGCCTTTCCAAACATCCCACTGTCACTCAAAACAAAGGAATGTGTAAATATGTGAGATAATTCCTCTCCATACATCGTATCACTCCTCCACATGTACCCAAATTCTCCACTTCCCACCCCCCTTCAATTATCACCTATTTTTCTCTTATTCCTGTGATTATCGGTTTATTTATCGCGCCAAAACTCCCTACCCGGTTTCAAGGTGGAAAGGGAGGGGTGTGGAGGGAGGAGAGAGAGAGAGACTAGCCTGCACTACCTCCAGTCTCGCTCTAGAGCTCGTAAAGGGAGGGTGCAGTTTCGCTCTCTGTCAACTCCATGAATGAACCGCTCGGCAATATTTTGTGTTTGTCACCCCCAAATACTATTACCACTTGATTTATTGTTGTAACATGCAACTATCT
Source organism: Paralithodes platypus (assembly GCA_032716605.1). Taxonomy (NCBI): domain Eukaryota; kingdom Metazoa; phylum Arthropoda; class Malacostraca; order Decapoda; family Lithodidae; genus Paralithodes; species Paralithodes platypus. The sequence continues at coordinate 33,761,386 of CM064523.1, forward strand.
TCATATTAAACATAAAATAGGCGCATATGAACAAGTAATAACGATATTTATCGGATAATGACGATTTTCGTCAGAAATTAATGTAATAGCTTCGCCCCACAGGACGTTTAACGAATCGGAGTCTCGCCGTGGATAGGTTAAGCACTTCAGTTAACTGGTCTCGCAAAATAAATAACAGTTCTAAATGTTAAAAAAAAGCAGCAGCACTTATTTGCTCGTCATAGTTCATCACTATCGACAAATCTAATTACACGCGGGGAAACAGTTGCAAAGTTATTGGTAAATTTGTTAACTCATATGAATCTAAGAATTTCTTCTTCAATCGAGTTGTCAACTTGTGGAATGGGCTTCCCCGAGACGTTATAGACTGCAGCACCATGATTCTTTTAAACTTCGCCTAGACAAATATCTTGCATCAAACCCGCAACTGACTGTGTTTGTAAATTAATAACTTTATTTTATTCCCCCCTCAAATTCATCAAGGTTTATTGCGTATATATATTACTAAGACGTTACTCTCTTTTTCCAAGATATACGAAAGATCACTTATAACTGTGTTATGTTACTAACCCTTCTGTCCCCTACCAACTTCGTAATCCTGCCATGGACATTAGTTCCAGGGTAGTAGTTCCCTCTCTAATGTTCCCTTACCCATTCTATACCACTGTTTGGACACCTGATCCTCAGTGTTTTGGAGGATAAGCAGCCTAGAGGGGTCACTAGATCTGTTGTTTCTTGATTTCCTTTGTACTCCTTTGTACTAATCAATGGAACATGTTTTGCCCCCCTAGATTGAATTATGTCTTACTTCAGAGTCCTTCTGCTGTATATATACTTCAGAGTCCTTCTGCTGTATATATACATTAATTATACTTCAGAGTCCTTCTGCTGTATATATACATTAATTATACTTCAGAGTCCTTCTGCTGTATATATACATTAATTATACTTCAGAGTCCTTCTGCTGTATATATACATTAATTATACTTCAGAGTCCTTCTGCTGTATATATACATTAATTATACTTCAGAGTCCTTCTGCTGTATATAACATTAATTATACTTCAGAGTCCTTCTGCTGTATATATACATTAATTATACTTCAGAGTCCTTCTGCTGTATATATACATTAATTATACTTCAGAGTCCTTCTGCTGTATATATACATTAATTTTCGGCATAACAGGCTGATAGGCTTCACTCACACTCTGGACGTCCGCACTACTACTATAAACACGTTATGCACCATTAACCCTATCTAGTGCAAGGTTAGTCTTTCTTAGACACTTCCTGTTTCACTCCATTAGTTTGAGGATTTTATTGTGTTTCACTTCATTAGTTTGGCGGTTATTAGACACTTCATCCCAGTCAGTTGACTTTTTTTTTTCTGGGCCAGTGATAGCGAGCCTGCAATTCAAGAGAAACCAGCATTCAACCTGGTTATTTGTCTGCCGAATAATGTACATGTTTAGCATGAAGGGTCTTGGTAGCGTGTTTTAGTTAGGAGGAGGTCTGAAGATGAGCTATATTTAGTCTAGGGGACAAACTAAACATAGACTGTTCGTAAATGGCAAAAAGGAAACAAAACCCTCAATAATAATGAAACAAAACACATACTACTCCCCAAGACGTCGCATCAGAGAGTGTGAAGCATATTTTGTACCGGTATTTCGTCCAGCTGGGGTCCAGGCATTTATCCTCACATGCCCCACCTAGTGACAGTATAAGGTGGGGAGAGAGGTATCCTGACCAGGATTCAAACCCACTCACTCCAGGTATATGTGGGAGAGTTGGGCACCGTAACCACTCGGCCAAAAGCGGATATAAGGGAAGCAACCTTAGTTCTTATTTGAAGCGGATATAAGGGAAGCAACCTTAGTTCTTATTTGAAGCGGATATAAGGGAAGCAACCTTAGTTCTTATTTGAAGCGGATATAAGGGAAGCAACCTTAGTTCTTATTTGAAGAACCAGGTTAAGTCCTTGCATGACAGTGTGGTAATCCCGACACTGACTTACGGAAGCGAAGCATGGACGTTGGTTGAGAGACTCAGACCAAGAGTGAGAGCAGTGGAAATTAATTACTTAAGGAGTGCGAGCGGAGTTACATGGAGGGATAGACAGACTAATGAGGAAGTAAGAAGGAGGTGAGGTGTGGAGGTAGATGTGTTGGAAAGTGTGAAAAGGAACAACTTGAGATGGTTTGGCCATATGGAACGTATGGAAAGCGAGAGAATGACTAAGAGGGTGTACAAGAGCGAGGTGGAGGGACAGAGAGGGAGAGGTAGACCGAATGAGAGGTGGAAGGATGAAGTGAGGAAGTACATGAACTAAGGCGGTGCTGGTTGGGGGGAGGGACGTCGATTGACTGGGGACAGAGGTGCATGGGGGCGGTTCGTTCGTGGCCACCCCTTCGGGGATCGCGGCGTCAGGCAATAGATAGATAGATGGGACTATGCGTTCGAACACGTTGTGAGTTTCTTAGACTTCAACCATGATAATTTTACACTCCCCCCCCCCAACTCGGGTAAGTGATACAATTTTAATCGTCCTAGTACTATGGAACCTCTCTGAATGACAAGTATCTAATGATAATGTCGAACAGTTTGGGAGAGAGGTATCCTGACTAGGATTCGAGCCCATTCACTCCGGGTATATCTGGGAGTTTCGAACCCATTTTTTCCAGGTACAGTTGGTCAAAGTTCCAGCTGACCCACCCTCGCTCTGGGGCTCGCAGAATTAGTTGGCAATACTGATGTAGTGGTGCAGGGATACCACTTGCCAGTAATGTGCTACCTGTGTCTGTCCTGTATATTACTGCAAATTAGACTATGTAATGTTCACGTTGTGAAGACTAAATGCTCCTTCATTAAGCAGCCACCAATAAAACAGAACTATTTTTTCTTACTGTATAAAACCAAGTAAAGTATGTTGTGGCAGCCAGCAGGTTTTATATGCGTTGCCAATCAGTGGATAAAATAACTTGAACATTTAAGCAAATTTTCGAACTTTGGGTGAATGTTCGAGATCATACATAGCGATGTATGCATTTTTATTTGAGATAGGCTTACTTTCCCTTGTTTAGTATATGTTCTAACAATGATATAGCCGAAATCCGATCTACCAATCACAATCTTTGTAAAACACACCACCTTCCTACACCAGTATTGCCAGATAATTCTGCGAGCCCCAGAGTGAGGGTGGGTCAGCTAGAACTTTGACCAACTGTACATTTGGGAGAGTCGGGGACCGTGGTGGTTACGGTGCCCGACTCTCCCAAATATACCTGGAGAAAATGGGTTCAAATCCTTGTCAGGATATCTCTCTCCCACGCTGTCCGTCAATATCATTAGTCTAAGGTGGGTTGCTTGCCTCACACGGGCATCTGTATCCGAGACTGTATCTGCAAAACTTTAATAGTCTATTTTTGAGTATTTAGGTTTTCGTGGTTAAAGGTGCCTGTTCCTGAATTGAAGTTACATACAATATAATAACGTCAAAGCTGGAAGTGGCATTGATCAAATAATAGCTTTTTCGTTAGTATATATTTTATATAATCAAGTGATTCCCTCATGTGAATCCGGCTTTAGTCACCAACACTTAATCAAGGCAGGGGAGGACAACATCTAACTCCACGGCGAGTAAATGCGAGAGCGTGAGAAGATGAGAAACAAAGAAGAAAGCATAAACAAAATATTAAGACAAATATATGAAAGTGGAACAGGAAAAATGAACAGCAATGTGTAAATACTTGGCCAGATTAAGAAGTAAGAAAATGACAGTCAGATGTCCTCCGATTTTTCCGATACGCTAAATATTTTCGGTTCAATAGTTCCTTTGCACTCTTTGAAGCTGTAGCAGATCAAAGAGACACAAATATACACCATGGAGGAAAAATACGGGGATAGGGGAAGGCAGAGGGGGAGTGGTGGTGGTGGTGGTGGTGGGGGGGGGGGGGGGTATATTTCATTTCAGCGTTTCAAAGGTAAACGAGTATGAACAAAAAGAAATAAAATTGTCTATAAACTGAAAAATATAGGCATATAGGCCCTATGCGCTCTTGAGTCAAAGTCCATACACATACATTATAACATTCAATCAAATATTTCATTCTCTCTCCTTAACCCCTTCAGCACGATGATGCAATTACGGATGTACAACTTTGGCTATCACACCAGTTATATATATAAACGGCTAATACAGGGTTTGTTACAGTCAGAAAATGATCAGAATAATTTTACTCCTTTAATATATAGAAATCCTTCCCGTGCTGACTACAATTTTCCCAGTAGTGGGAAGAATACTATTTAAAAGGCGTCACCACGCTGAAAGGTTTAAGACTGTTACGTCCTGGGATATATAAACACTGGGCTCTTTCTATTGGACTAGGTATGCGGCAAAAAGCAACAACGGAAAACGCTAGATCCCACCCTTATCTATAAACCCAGGCAACAAACCACCCTAAACCGTCAAGAGTCCTGCCTGGACAACAAGGTATCCTATGACTCGGTTGCAGGGTGCACGCACTATAGACTGCTGATAGTCAAGCAGGCTATATAAAAGATCACACAATTAAGTTGACTTAAAGCTTCAAGGAAAAGATAGATAACGGAATTAAATTGCAGAAACAATTTAATAACAAACTAGAAGAAAGTACATTTAACGTTACATTAATTAATACAACTAATCACCCATGCATGAAAGAAGGTGAAAGCAAACAGTCCTCAAAACATCGTACAGGTAGACAAGATGCAGGTTTCTAAACTGCATGCGGCTACTGTAGGATCTGATGCTTAGCAAAGAAAGTAAGTTACGGATTTAGAGAACTCTTAACTCATAAGCAGGAATAAATACTAGTGATAGGCCATACAGTGTATAATGGCATAGGTATAATTAAATAAAGGCAGCAACTCGCAACATAACCACATACAGGTGTGCTTCTCACTCTTAGTCAGGCAAGCCTGCTCGGACAGAGCCTCTAAGCCACACCCTGACTCACAATGCTCACAAAGACGGTAAACTGTGGCACAATAACAAGCATACAGATATAATAAACCGCTAGCTGTTAATCTGCCAGGTGCCAGAGGTCTAGCCGGAAGGATATAGGCTTCGGATACCCGGGCTGAGCCACCTGCTCTAGCCTAGGGACGTTCCCAAGTCTGTGCACCAAATTACTCTAATTGAAAGGGTGCTCTCTTGAGAGACTCAGATCCCAAGTATCTGACTCTCTCCTGGCGACCCTAAAACAAACGCAAGACGTGCTAGTGCAGTGCTGAGTGGACTAGGCAAGGGCCCTCACACAACACAACACTAGACACACAGGCACACAGACAAGAAAATGCCCCCAGACTCCCACGGGTATCCTAGTAAAGTTGTGCAGGTCCACAGGACTCGCACCAGCAGACTTTACTTAAAGGATCGCAAAAAGCCCCCCTCCGGTCTAGCCCCTGCTCACCTGCCACAAGAACACACTAGCAAGCATGAAACCACCAAATATGAGACAACAAAAAAGCTTCCTAGGTCTCATTAACAATTATATCTCTGCATAAGGCCCAAAATCCTATCTAGTTATCTGAGAGCTCGTCGTTAATACAATAATAGATATAAGGTCTATCAAGGGGATGGGGTAATCAAATAGACTGGTGAAGTAGTGGAAAGAAGGTATACAAAGTAAGAGAGAAAGTTTCTAAGTGGGGTTGAGAGGGATAGATATCAAGGGGGTCCGAAGGGTACGACAGTGAGGTGAGCTCTGAGTCTTGAATCTGTCTGGACCCTGTGACGCCTCCCGGCGCTAGCAGAATGGTTGCGTGGGGCATTGCAGCTCGCTAGCGGTCGCCAGGATGGGGGGATGGGCTACAGTTGTCCTAGAATAATCTGCTTTCTTTTATTAGTGTCGTGTTGCCACAGACAGTCTAGAAATGGTCTTTGTTTTGGTCTGTGACCGCGCCTTGTATTTTATATTCGCTATAATATAAATGTTGCTTGTGTGAGAGGCGAGCGAGAGAGGGTGACGGGGTACACCTGGCAGCGGGGGGTGGGCTGTGACGCGGCTCGCTTGGGCGCTGACGGCGTTGGCGGCCGGGTGGTCAACTAGTCCCTTCCCGTCGCGGCCTCATGTTTTTTACCAGCTCAGAGCTGGCCTGACACGCGTATCGTCTACATGCTTTGCAATTCTGTCCCCCATACTCGCCACTTTGCATACTATTTCTCTCTCTCGACTTCTCCTTTCTCATTCTCTAATCTTTATTAAACTCAACATCCCTTCTGGTTTCAGCATAGACGTTCACCGTCGACCAGTCGTATTGTACGCGAAGCTCTCAGAAATTTCCATGTATTAGGTTAAGGAGGTATTAGGCTTTATTGAGGTTTGGAGAGACGGACTTTTCCGTATGTGTCCTCTCTCGGGAAGGTTGTAGACCGGTATATGTCTCCCTGGCAAGGTGTTGAGTGATTCTGCTTGGTTATCTAAAGCTAGACTAGGGGTAAGGTTACTGTGTCGTTGTCTCCGATGTGTGCAGTGTTAGCTAAGCCCTGCACGACATCGACAGGTACTGTGGGAGCCTAAGTTGTCTTCGGGTGGGTTTACTTTGCGAGCACAGCGCTGTGGTGTGAGAGGGCCATAGCCTATCCCTCACAACATAGTGCTGCCTCTTTGTATTGACTTCTGAGGGATCGCCAGGATAGAACTAGGTACTAGAGACCTAGATTTATCAAGAGAGCATCCCCGTCCTATAACGTAATCTTCATTATACCACCTTCGGACAACGTTAGGCTACGAGCCGCATGCTCGCCCATTGTTGCCCTGCCTTGATACCCCAGCTAGACTTTATTAACTGAGCAGACACTGGTTAGAGATAAGCCCCTATTATTATATGTATGCACCATTATTATTCACTGCACTTTTGAGCCGAGGTTGTTGTTGAGTTGCACAACCCGAGTAGGCTGTTGCGTTGTGTCACGAAGCATTTCTTTAGTTGTCGAGCATTACTACCTTTGCGCAGTCTTTATTATTCGCCTGCCTATTATTACTATATGTCCTAGCATTTATTGTGACCCGTATTCTAGCATTGCACTTTCTTTAATACAGGAGTGCCAGTTATTTGAGTATCTACCGTAACGTTAATTAATCACGTTAACTATCTTTTCTTTGTGTAACCTAATCGAGTAATCTTTTACTGTTTGAGAATAGGCTGTTTCATCGAGCGTCAGCCTAGTGTGTGTGCACCAGTTACCGAGTCATAGGATACCTCGTGGTCCAGGCACGACTCAGGGCGGTAATGGTGTTTTGTTTTCCAGTGTTTAAGGCAGGGGTTGGATCTAGTGTTACCGTTGTTGCATGTTGCCATTATCTAGTCCAATGTTGAAGAGCCCTGTGTCTTTGAGAACCGGGATCGTAACAAATGGCGTCCTAGCTCAGGATCTTGTGAACTAAGAGATAATTGCAGGATTGTTGTGGTCATTTGTTTTATTGAGGAATATAGTGGGCACGTTAATTTTTGTTTTGGCAAAGTAGTATAGCACTTGAGAGTCTTCAGACATTTTTGGCAAGTGAATAGTGCTACATAAGAGTTTGGGGTACTTCTTTTCTGAATATTGTGGTGAGAAATTTTTGTGAGCATCATGTCTTATACCGGGTCAGAGGAGAATGGAGACACAGTACGTAATGTCGAAACTGAGGAACAGCAGCATGATGAAAGGGTTAATCGGGTGAACTGTGAGGAGGATGCTAGGATATTTTTGCAATGGCCTGTTACTGCCGAGCGGTTGGAGGGTATGGATCGGTACGGTCTTCAATGCCTGGCCACAGCTATCGGTCATGCGGTTACTAGCAGCATGACCAAGGATAACTTGATAACGTGTGTACTGGGCAGGGTGACTGGTGAGTGCTCAGAGCCCTTCGGCCATGCTTCCCCTACACTCGACTCCCAGCCATCCCAGTAGTTTGCCGACCCCGGGTACGCTTCCGCAGGTGGGTGGTGACTGGCAGGGTGGGTTGCCCCTGGGGGGACCACCGGTAATTTCAAACATTGTAGCACCTTCACCTCCTCAAGGGTTATCTCCAGAATTATTGCTTCAGCTCGAATTAGCTAAGATCGAAGAGAGAAAGGCTATCAGGGCAGGTGAGCAGCAAATAGAGCTAGCAAAAATCCAAGCTGAGTCAACTAGGTACTGTGCCGACATGGATGTAGAGAAGTCGCGAGTAGAGACAACGGGACAGCGACTTGGGGCTGGTAACCGTGTTCATGAGCAGTCTCTCTCGCACTTATTGAAACTGGTTCCGGTGTTTGATGAGAGTGGTGTAACAGAATTTTTCACACGCTTTGAGAAGAAGTGCCAGGAACACCAGTGGCCAGAGAATAAATGGGCAGCATTTGTTTCCTCTAGACTTGTGGGCAAGGGACTCAGGGCTTATGATGCATTGCCGATAGAGTCGTGTATTATCTACGAGGAACTCAAGGAGGCTGTCCTGAGAGCATACGAACTACAACCAGAGACGTACAGGTTGAAGTTCCGGGGTGTTACCAAGGGTCGGGAGAGCACCTTTTTGGAGCATGCCCGGGAGCTGTCCGATGCTTTTGGGAATTGGCTGAGGTCAGAGAAAGCTACTACGTTTGACGACATTAAACAGTTGGTGCTTTTAGAGCAGTTTTTCAAATGCACGGGCGGCGACCTGACGTTAAACCTTAAAGAAAAGCAACCAAAAACTCTACAGGAGGCAGCTGAGATGGCTGACCTCCGGCTATCACTAATTCGTGGGTGCGGGTCTGCCCAGCGTAGTGAGGCAGGTAACAAGGGGCGTGACGCCCCACCCCCCCGAGTTAGTGATATACCTTATGCAAACAAGTACAGGAGCCATGATACCAAGACTGACCACAAGACTAGCACCGTCCCATTTAAGAAGGGCCCTTCCCAGTACCAAGGGAAGCCCAAAGGGGAGTTGGAGTGTTATCATTGTCATGAAAAGGGGCACTTTGCAAGAGTCTATCCTAGCAAACCACCTACAGCAGCTGTGTCTTTGGCCTGCAACATTGGTGTGTCTCCGAAGTCATCTGAGTTTGCCCGGGGCAGTTCGTCAGAGGCTGAGGCACAGCCAATGCAGAAGCACCTGGGAGGCTCGAACCCTGCTCAGGATGTTTTTTGCGACCATAGAGGGCGGGGTTGCGTGATGTGGGCGGGGCGCAAGCATGGAGTAGAGGTCTTGCGTGATACAGGTGCTTCCCAGACTCTGATGAAAAACTTGACTGGCTACCCTATAAATGCGGCTCGGGTGGTGGTGGTGCAGGGTATTAATGCAACTCGGTCATACCCGCTGGTGCGGTTGGAGTTGGAGGTGGATGGTGTGGCACGTGAATTGGATGTCGGGATTGTGGAGAAACTGCCAGTGGAGGGCGTCGACCTTCTTCTCGGCAACGACTTTGCAATGCCCGCTTCTGAGGTTCTACCCTTAGTCGTTGCCGAGAGGCCGGCCGACGTGAGTAGGGAAGAGCAAGAGTGGGTCGAGCGGTGCCAGACACAACCCCTGGCGTGTGTTGTTACCCGAGCTCGGGCAGCTAAAGTGTCACAGCCTAGTCCTCCGTCTTTAGACCAGCGGAGGAACGATCAACAGGAGGAGGCTAAAGATGGAGTTGGTTTTTAGAGTTTCGACTCGGCGGCTCTCCTGGGTGATTCAGTATTAGCACCATTACTTAATTCTGGAGTAGCCCCTGGGCCTGTCATCGAGAGTGACGAGGCTGGGCATGACGAGTCTCCACGACAGCAACGTTATGTACATCGAGAGAGACAGAGGGAGAAGCCCAGTATCGGGGAAGGTCATGCATTGCTCCGGGAGCAGTTAGATCGCTTGGCACCCTCAGATATACGTCGGTTGCAACTAGAGGACCCGGAGCTCCAAACGTGTGCTAATGGAGCTGTAGAGCTCGACGAGGACGGCGATGCACAGCCAGGAGATTTTTGTTATTTAGAAGGCATCCTCTATAGGCGTTTTCAAGACCCTAAACGTAGTTGGCAAGAGGGGTCCGGAGTAGTGGACCAGTTGGTGGTGCCACGGGAGTGCAGGGATAGCCTACTGAGGTTGGCGCATGACATACCACTGGCAGGACATCTAGGGGTGAGAAAAACGGTGGCGGCTTTAGAAAAATTGTTTTGGTGGCCGGGGTTGAAGGGGCAGGTGGTAACCTGGATAGCAAGGTGTCATACGTGCCAGAGGGTTGGAAAACCTAACCAAACAATTCCGAGAGCCCCGTTGCACCCCATTCCTGTCAGTGGACCGCCCTTCAGTAAGGTCATCATTGATATGGTCGGACCCCTACCCCCTACTAGTGCCGGTAATAAATTTCTAGTAACTATCATGGATGTGGCCACTCGTTATCCTGATGCATATCCAATGAGAAATGGCACGGCGAAAACTGTTGTCCGGAACCTGCTCTTGTATTGCTCGCGGTATGGTTACCCGCAAGAGGTGCAATCGGACCAAGGTTCTAGTGTTACATCTAATCTGTTCAAACAAACTATGATTCAGCATGGCATCAGCACTGTCGTCTCTTCTGCGTATCACCCGGAGAGTCAAGGGGTGTTGGAGAGGTGGCACGCCCCGCTGAAAAGTATGCTTCGATGTTATTGCGCAGAGAACGGAAAGGATTGGGACCTTGGTCTGCCGTATGTTTTGTTCGCGGCAAGAGAAGTACCTGGAGAGAGTCTCGGTTTCAGTCCGAATGAGCTTGTTTTCGGGCATCAGGTGAGGGGTCCTCTCCACATGGTGAAGGAGATGTGGGAGGGCACTAGGCATCTTGTTCTGCGAGATGAGTTGCGGCCTCTTGTTCCTGAGCGACGGGAGGAGTTGTTCACTAGGCTGTGGCAGTCCGTCCGCATGTTTGTTGCTTCTCCAGGCCTGATGTACGGGGTAGAATCCGACATGGAGGCTGGAGACAGTGCAAGGCTCGAGTTGGTTCCCTACCGTGTGAATCCTGCTCGACAGCCTGTTGTGAAGGCGGAGCTGGACAGCGTGTGGAGAGGGGGTCTGAGGGATGAGGGATATGATGAGTGGTCGTTGCCAGTGGCTTTGCAACCTGAGTTTGGTGGCAGAGTCCGTGTGTATGTTGATTGCAAGAGTGTGGAAGCATTATCCCTGACAGACGCCTATCCATTACCCAGAGTTGACGACACCATAGACCGCTTCGGGGCTGCCTCGCTCATCACGAAGGTAGAACTAGTGAAGGGTTATTGGCAGGCCCCGTTGCCGGAAGGAGCGAAGAGAAGTGCCAGTCTTGCGATGGACTGGGCAGTTTGTCAGTGTCAGGTGTTGTTGTGCTGCCGGAACACAAGTTGGATGTGTGGCATGCTAAGGGCACTGATAATGTTTTGGCTTTGTTTGCAGGAGAACCCTCGCTGCTCAGTCAGTGTCTGTCGTGGGTGGAGGATCCGGGGTAGGCTACCACAGTATGTTGGTATAGCCTCCTGTCTTGGCTCGCGGTGTATTTTTGCGCTGGTGCTTGTTGGCTCGCGTGTGTAGCATCAGCGTAGGGTCGCAGGGCAGGAGTTGTTGGCTTTGATTAGAAGAAAGTTAGGCTACATCTATAGTAGCCGCCAAAAACAACATTAAAATAAAGTATGAAAAATTAAATAAAAACTCTTTCTTTTTAATAATTAATTTTAAGATAATATTGTAGCTGAGTACTGAGTGCAGATGATTTTCTCTCAGTAGGCTGTGCTTCTTAAAGCTCGCTCTGGGAGCACAATGTTATGAATTAATGTATTATGTTTGGGAAGGGTGATAAGATTTGTTTATATATAAAATGTTGTTGTATTTTTTTTTTTGGAGACTGAGCTTGCATTCCATGAGCGGCAGAGTGGTTAGGAGTGGCAGATTCTAGCGACATTCTGCCTGTTCAGATATGGGCTCATGGTTGAGTGTCCCATATCTTGGGGGGGGTGTGACGCCTCCCGGCGCTAGCAGAATGGTTGCGTGGGGCATTGCAGCTCGCTAGCGGTCGCCAGGATGGGGGGATGGGCTACAGTTGTCCTAGAATGATCTGCTTTCTTTTATTAGTGTCGTGTTGCCACAGACAGTCTAGAAATGGTCTTTGTTTTGGTCTGTGACCGCGCCTTGTATTTTATATTCGCTATAATATAAATGTTGCTTGTGTGAGAGGCGAGCGAGAGAGGGTGACGGGATACACCTGGTAGCGGGGGGTGGGCTGTGACGCGGCTCGCTTGGGCGCTGACGGCGTTGGCGGCCGGGTGGTCAACTAGTCCCTTCCCGTCGCGGCCTCATGTTTTTTTACCAGCTCAGAGCTGGCCTGACACGCGTATCGTCTACATCCTTTGCAATTCTGTCCCCCATACTCGCCACTTTGCATACTATTTCTCTCTCTCGACTTCTCCTTTCTCATTCTCTAATCTTTATTAAACTCAACATCCCTTCTGGTTTCAGCATAGACGTTCACCGTCGACCAGTCGTATTGTACGCGAAGCTCTCAGAAATTTCCATGTATTAGGTTAAGGAGGTATTAGGCTTTATTGAGGTTTGGAGAGACGGACTTTTCCGTATGTGTCCTCTCTCGGGAAGGTTGTAGACCGGTATATGTCTCCCTGGCAAGGTGTTGAGTGATTCTGCTTGGTTATCTAAAGCTAGACTAGGGGTAAGGTTACTGTGTCGTTGTCTCCGATGTGTGCAGTGTTAGCTAAGCCCTGCACGACATCGACAGGTACTGTGGGAGCCTAAGTTGTCTTCGGGTGGGTTTACTTTGCGAGCACAGCGCTGTGGTGTGAGAGGGCCATAGCCTATCCCTCACAACATAGTGCTGCCTCTTTGTATTGACTTCTGAGGGATCGCCAGGATAGAACTAGGTACTAGAGAGCTAGATTTATCAAGAGAGCATCCCCGTCCTATAACGTAATCTTCATTATACCACCTTCGGACAACGTTAGGCTACGAGCCGCATGCTCGCCCATTGTTGCCCTGCCTTGATACCCCAGCTAGACTTTATTAACTGAGCAGACACTGGTTAGAGATAAGCCCCTATTATTATATGTATGCAACATTATTATTCACTGCACTTTTGAGCCGAGGTTGTTGTTGAGTTGCACAACCCGAGTAGGCTGTTGCGTTGTGTCACGAAGCATTTCTTTAGTTGTCGAGCATTACTACCTTTGCGCAGTCTTTATTATTCTCCTGCCTATTATTACTATATGTCCTAGCATTTATTGTGACCCGTATTCTAGCATTGCACTTTCTTTAATACAGGAGTGCCAGTTATTGAGTATCATTAATAGGGAGGCAGCTATTCACAACATCAAGATCAAATGCCCGAGCATCGCAAAGTACATAGAAAATACTTATAAGGAGCCAGCTAACCTGTATATAGTTGGAAGCACAAAGAAGGAAGAAATGAAAATTCTCAAATCAAATGAAGGAACAACGCAAGGAGATCCAGTGGCAATGGCAATGTACGCACTGGCACTATCAATTCTGCAGCAGAAAATACAACATGAGGTAACCCGAGTGAAACAAGTGGCGTATGCAGATGACCTCACAGGTGCAGGAAAAATAGGGGATCTCAAAGAATGGTGGCGGAGAGTACAATCGGTAGGCGAAGTCATTGGGTACCATCCGAATGCTAGTAAATCTGTACTAATAGTGAAAGAAAACAAGTATGAAGAAGCGGTGCGGACTTTTGATGGGACAGGAGTGAAGATTACAAAGGAGGGTCAACGCCATTTGGGAGCAGTAATAGGCACAGAAGAATGCAAGAGAGACTTTTGTGCGAAAAAAGGTAGCAGAGTGGGTAAAGGAAGTGAAAACCCTGGCAGACATTGCGAAATCTGAACCACATGCTGCATATACTGCCTTCACATATGGTGTTAAGCACAGATGGACCTTTCTTATGAGAACAGTGCCTGGCATTAGACAGATGCTCCAACCGCTTGAAGAAGCAATCAGAGGAACATTCATACCGGCCCTAACAGAGATGGAAGGCGTCACGCAAGAGCTAAGAGATCTATTAGCTCTTCCGCCAAGGTTCGGAGGTATGGGGATCATAAACCCAGTGGAGGCAGCACTACATGAGAACCAAAATTCCCTTAAACTTACTACGTCTCTGACAGAAAAAATACGGGAGCAAAATAAAAATGATGAGGTGGACGAAGAGGAACAACGAAATGCAAGACAGGAAATTACAAAGAGCAGAGAAGAGAGACAGAAACATAGCCTAGAACAAATTAAGACCAGATGTAGGGAAGAACTGAAAATGAGAGTTGAGATGGCACAAGACACGGGGGCTTCAAATTGGCTCACATCATTACCAATAAAGGAGAAAGGCTTCAGCTTAAATAAACAAGAATTCAATGATGCCGTAGCCTTGAGGTATGGGTGGCCAGTTTCGAACCTGCCGCTGAAATGTGCATGTGGTGAAATAAACAACTCAGACCACTGTATGACTTGTAAGAAAGGAGGATTCATCTGTATCCGGCATGATGAAGTACGAGACATCACTGCACAAATGCTGGACGAGGTGTGCCATGATGTCAGAATCGAACCGGAACTTCTGCCTATGGACGGACAGCGCTTGGCCCACAATACTGCAAATACTTCAAATGAAGCAAGAGTGGACGTAAGTGCTCGAGGTTTTTGGACGAGGGGACAACGGGCTTTTTTCGACATCAGAATCTTCAACCCAAGAGCACAAACATATCGTGAGCGAGGACACAAGGCGGCATACTTGAGAAACGAAAGTGAGAACAAACGCGCTTATGAAGAAAGAATTTTGAACAGGGATCAAGGAAGCTTTACTCCTCTGGTCTTCTCATCGTCGGGAGGTATGGGACCTTCTGCAAGTGTCTTCTATGCCAGATTAGCTGAACAAATATCGGAGAAAAAGCGCCAGCATAGAAGCCAAGTCATAACTTGGATGAGATGCCGGCTCTCTTTCTCTCTTCTCAGGTCTGCACTCCTATGTCTCAGGGGTACAAGGTCCTCCCCGCTACAGAGGACAAGAGTGAGAGACTTGGACTTTGAAATGGTCGTGGCGGAGGGACGAATTGGGGAACAACTAGGTTGATTGTAGGGAGGTACTGGTACAATAAGATAAACTACAATGTAACTAGAATAAGATAGATTGTACACCACTTTGTAACTGTCACAAGTTATTTGAGTATCTACCGTAACGTTAATTAATCACGTTAACTATCTTTTCTTTGTGTAACCTAATCGAGTAATCTTTTACTGTTTGAGAATAGGCTGTTTCATCGAGCGTCAGCCTAGTGTGTGTGCACCAGTTACCGAGTCATAGGATACCTCGTGGTCCAGGCACGACTCAGGGCGGTAATGGTGTTTTGTTTTCCAGTGTTTAAGGCAGGGGTTGGATCTAGTGTTACCGTTGTTGCATTTTGCCATTATCTAGTCCAATGTTGAAGAGCCCTGTGTCTTTGAGAACCGGGATCGTAACAACCCCACCCTAGGCATGCGAAATACATCCCATGATTGGCAACACTCAACACCGTTGCCGGGTCAAAATCGTCTACCCCTTGCGTGAGTCGAAACTAAGCCTAACGTTGCGATCAATTGGCAACAATCAGGCTCGTCCCAAGCTAGTCTCTCCGCGCCCGCGCGAAGCAACGTCCCCCAGCCGGTCTCTCTCTCCCGCTCGTCTCCTCCCACTCTCACTAGACATACATCTTATATATTATAATGAAACAATCAACTATCGAGAATAAAATATACTAAGATGCGTTGGTTAAGAATAAGGGCAGCTTCAAGCTGTGAAACAACATAAGAATATCCCAGACATTAGTTACATTGTCGTAGGATATATACTAAGGAAAAGCCGGCCGGCCGGCTGCCGCCAGCCGGTTTCTAAACGGCTGGGCAGCCGACACTCGCGCATGCCCGCACGTGGCTACTATGCAGGAGCGTCACAAGACATAATTATGTCAGTTAATATTACATTTGTATTCAAGGCACCAACAGACACGTTTCATCACCTATGAAAAACAAATAAATACTGCATGGCAGTGGCTAGAACAAGTTATAAAATCGTATTTCAATTTAAGGGTACATCACACAGTCAGGATTGCGAGCTAGTGCGAGTCTAACAGGAGTCGCTAGAATCACTAGGAGTCATCGATTTTCACCGTGAGCGAGTGGGAGTCTAACAGAAGTCGCTAGGAGTCATCGATTTTCACCGCGAATAGGCCTGCGAGTCCGAATTGTCCCCTACTCCTAGTGACTCTAGCTCGCACTCCTGAGTGTGTGGTGTATCCTTTACACAATAAAATAGTGTACTTAATAATAATAATTAGTATACACCCATATACGTCTATGAGCATTTATAAGATATTGTACAATACTGTATTATGTTATATTGCTTTGATACATATTAAAATTAAGTATGGTCATTATTGGTCGCCATTGTACGTTCCGAGCATATGAAACAGAGACACCGCCTCAGGCCTTCTACTCAGTCATTGTGTCCTTTCTAGCTGGAGAGTTATGACGGGGGAGAACGGGAGTGGTAGTAGGCGATGGTGGGAGCGTGATGGTTTGCAGGGTGGGGGTAGAAGTGTTAGGGAGGTAGGAAAGAAGGGTGTGCTTGTGTGGCTGTTAAAGTTAAGGTGGGAGCATAGAGGAAATGGAATCCATTGATTTGTGGCAAATAACCAATTAATTACGTAATGTTCTTTGACAAATGGTAATTATATAAGCCTGATTTATGTTTTGCTAATATGTGGCAACAATTATACAAGCGGCATACAATTGTGTTGATAGTCATATTGCCGTGATTTATAACTATAGTTTGTTTATTTTTAGTTGATGGTAAATTGTCATGTCCTCATCTTTATTACTCAACTATTACGAAGATTATATAGCAAAATATGTTGTTTATTATGAGGACTTGGCAGTAATATGACATAGTTTCATATTTTTCCATTACGTATCGATAAATCAGTTGCTACGGGATTCAATTTACCGCCAGGTGACATAACAGACCATATGATAAATAACACCCAGTTAATTGCAAAATATGTTTGTTTTAATGCCACAACATTATCGGGCTTACTTTAAACCTCTAGTGATGTGTATTTCGGTATGGTTGTATTTTGCTTGATCTCTGAGTATGATATATTATACCCATCCATAATTATATGTAATTTGTCATATTATATAATATATGTAATTTGTCATATTATATATTAAAGTTCACACAGTAGAGGCAGAAATGGTCATTTAGCAATAGGAACCTTCAACAATTCCAATAACTGCCAGTAGTTCTAATTAACTGCGGATATATTTGCAACCTTAGATAATTTATGCTCTGACATAACTGTATGCAAAGTGAACATATTACCTGAGAAACGGGCTTGTTCCTTGGAAATCTTAGTCTATTACACTGGCCTATTTTCCGTCGTCATTCATCATATCTACGATTTGCGTGGTCTTTCATCTCAACTGAATTCCGAACTAATGATATAAAGCCTGAAAATATATACCTGTATATTATGAACTGGAAAACGGTTAAATGGTCTTGTAATTATCCCCTTTAGCACAATGACGTAATTTTGATCATACTCCGGTTACCTACCATTAGATGATTTTCCTTGGTTTATAATCTACCTCTAGGACTCAAAGGGGTAAGTGCTGTCTCAAAAAACCCTCTGAATAACACATAGTAATTCTGAAGCTGAATATAATTATGTAATTATAGCCAGAATCAAGGGTAAAAAGGCGTCATCGTGCTGAACGGGATAATCCGCTATTGATTGCATTTATCTTCAATAATCGTATTTAGTGTTGTTTTGTTTTTGCGGGAGACACTGGTTGTAATATTTACCACTTCTTTGCTGGCGACGTCAATGTAATATATTCTAGCTATATTTAGACGATTGTGTGCAGTTTAAGGATTTGTGGTAGTAAAAGGGTTAAGTGAGATAGTTCAAAGCCTGTTAATCGCTGTTAAGCTAACTAATTTTGTCTAATGGTACCGGTAGCCAAAATATAGTTACAAGGACGGTACCGGTACTCAACAGGCTACTAATGGTACCGGCAGCCAAAATATAGTTACAAGGACGGTACCGGTACTCAACAGGCTACTAATGGTACCGGCAGCCAAAATATAGTTACAAGGACGGTACCGGTACTCAACAGGCTACTAACCGGGGATCGAGTCTCCTGTGGCAGCGATATTTTTGTATTGATTTATTTTGGTTTGTTTTAGTTTTTACTCTGAATTACATTATACGAAGTGAAATAACACATTTTGCAGATAATGTGTTACTTTCATATATAATACGTTTTGAGTGTCTTGGGTTATTATATACAATAATACTGTAGTTTAGTATATAAACTAGGATATGATAATCTAGGTTAGGATATAACATTAAGTTAGGACACAATAAGTTAATTTATGAAAGGATAATATTAAGTTAGCAGTTAGGCTAGTTACATTAGGGTAGTTAGTGTAATAACAGTAGATTCGATAATATTGTAAGCCTATTGTAATCAAGAAACATATACTTTATAAACTCTATATACTTTAACCAATTTTAAACATTGTTGGCTACCATACATTAGTATAAAATTATCCACATTACGAATTAAAAAGATAAACTACGTCCGAGGGGACTCGAACTCCTACACTTTGAATGTAAGCCTATTACGGTTACCACTGCGCTACTTAATAAACTGACAATCGTCGGTGTATTCTCGATCATATTGATCTTCAATTCCTGTCAATTTTTAAATTGTATTATCGGTCAAACTAATCATATTTGCGTTAATATGGTATATAGACTCGACTTCTTAGTAGCGATTGCGAAATATTAATAACAGCCTACTGACGGAATCTATTCAGGCCAACATTGGAGTAAATCAATCCGAGGAGCGAGTTCACCAGATATTCGTATGACGACGGGCATGCGTTAAGGGCAGATTTTCACTTGAGGGTGTTTTTTCTGAACCCCTTTCTCCCTCATGTTTAGCCCCATTAATGTGGAGACATTTTAAGGCGTTTGCCCCATTAGCTTGGCTATTTTATAACTTTTCGCCCCATTTGTCAATATTAAAACTTTTCTTACTGTTCAGGTGTCTATTATTTTTCCTGGCGAGCGAAAGCGAGTCTGAATTTAGGATTAACCGACCTTGGGTAGGGACATTTTTCTACCGAAAAATTGATACATTTATCTTGAAAGGGAGTCCTGGTAGATATTAAATGTGTTAATGCTTGATAGAGGACTAGGGAGCAAACTAAAACTCTCCCCTTAAGCCAGTGTGATAGGGAGATAACGATTCCATGCCCAAGGTCGAAGGACGACAGACAGTAAGTAAGTACCTTTGGGAGAAAGAGGAGGACCAGGTAATCACGAACTGCAAATGTGTAGGCTAATATTTGAGTAATGATGCACCCTCCCAACAACTCTTAATCATGGATATAAAGTCTACTTCATCTCCCAACAATTTGCGTATTGCTACTTATAACTGTAGGGGGCTCCCTAAAACCAACAGAGGGCTTCTCCTACGCCCTGATGTAGTAGACGTATTTAATACCAGTGATATTGTGTGCCTGCAGGAGACTTGGTATTTTAAACAGGATTTGGGTAACCTCAGTACTATCTGTGATAATTTTCATGGGTTTGGGGTCTCGACAACCGATGCTATGGATGGTCTAGTAGCAGGTCACCCACCGGGAGGAGTAGCTATTTTGTGGAGGGACTCTTTAGACAGCCGGGTTAAACCACTTGTAACAAATTTACCATGGTGTACAGGTATAGAAATAGAAGATATCCAACGGAAAGTAGTTATTCTTAGTGTGTACTTGCCCTACCAATGTAATGAAAATGAAGAACAATACCTGGAATGCCTTGGAGAGCTAAGTGCTCTTTTACAAGAGCTAAATACCACCTGCTACTCTGTAATAGGGGACTGGAATGCTAATCTGAAGGACATGAGTAACTCTCTGTTTGCTAGTCATATGACTAACTTCTGTGGTGAGCATGATCTAATTATCTCTTCTCAGCTCATGCTCCCTCATAGTAGTTAAACATGTGTCAGTGCAGCATGGGGCTCAACGTCTTGGCTAGATCATACCGTAGCTAGTGCTGATTTCCATGATATGATAACAAATATGGAAATTCAGTATACATATACAGATGAAGGTCATATCCCATTGACCTTAACAGCTAGTTTGGAAAGAGCGCCAGAATTAACCCAGTCAAACAATAGTGTAAATCCAAAACTGCCATGGGGCGGGCTTGACGAGGAGGAGTGTGAGCAATTTTGCACTTTAACACACACTCTCCTTTCTGAGCTTGATCCTGGCAGTGAGGATGCCATTACCTGTGAAGACCCCAATTGTGTTAATGCTAGTCATCGAGAAGAAGTCAGCAAGCTGTACAATAATATTATATCTTGTCTTACTAAGGCTAGTGACATAGTATTTCACAAGCATAACAAACATTACTCTTTTAACAAACCTGGGTGGAATGACCATGTTTCAGAACTATACCAGGCATCCCGAGATGCTCGTAGTGTATGGCTGGATCATAACAAACCGAGACAGGGACCCATTTTTGACATGTTCACCAGACTAAAGGCTAGATGCAAGTATGCAATCAGATATATAAAAACAATGAAAATGTATTAAGAAGAGAAGCATTGGCCAAAAACTTTGCTAGCAAAGACACATTGGCCTTCTGGAAGGATATTAAAAAAATGCATAATAGCTGCACACCTCTACCCGTTAGTGTAGATGGGATCTCTGGTACTAATAACATAGCCAATCTTTGGAAAAACACATTACCAAACTTTGTTTAACTCTGTTGGGCACCAAGGAAATACCATTGCTGCTACAACAGAGTGTAACAAAGAAGAAAAATATGACACAATTAAAGTTACAAGTGAAAAAATCAAGGCTGCAATAAGTAGGCTAGATGCTAACAAATCCTGTGGTTTTGATGGTATATATGCTGAACATTTGAAGTACTCCTCCACTCTCCTCTTGGAGAAACTCAGCAGTTGCTTTACCAGCTTTCTAATCCATGGTTTCCTACCAGAATCTATGATGTCCGTTACCTTGATACCAGTAATTAAAGACAAGGCTGGCAAAATTACATCAAAAGACAACTATAGACCTATTGCCCTTGCCAGTATTGTAAGTAAGATACTAGAGTTAATCATTTTAGACAGAATCTCAGTGTATATCTCAACTAATAGTAATCAATTTGGTTTTAAAAAGAATCATGGTACGGACCAGTGCATCTACACTCTGAAGGAGCTAATGGATGGGTACATCAAAATGAACAGCTCTATTTTTGCATGCTTTCTTGATGCTAGTAAGGCATTTGACAGAGTCTGCCACAATATCCTGTTTGATAAATTAGCAACAAGGGGAGTGCCATCCTATATACTGAGAATCTTGAAGTACTGGTACGCCAATCAAACATTTAATGTAAGATGGGGTAACATTATTTCGGATTCCTTTACAGTAACCAATGGAGTGAGACAGGGTAGTATTCTCTCACCTTACTTATTCAATGTATATATGGATGAATTAAGTGATAAATTGAATAAAGAGCAGATTGGATGTTATGGTGGGAATAAAATCATCAACCATCTCATGTATGCTGATGATCTGGTCATTATTGCACCGTCTTCTGCGGGTCTGAGCAAACTTCTTGATATATGTGAATCTTTTGGTAGTAAACATTGTGTTAAATTCAACCCACTGAAAAGTGCTGTTCTTATATTTAGATCAAAATTACTGTATAAAAGTAAACTGCCAAATTTCTCACTCAATAATCAAATTATTCAAGAAGTAAACAAAATAAAATACCTGGGACACATTATCTCAAACGATTGCTCAGATGATGCAGATATCGGCCGTCAGCGCAGACAGCTATATTTACGTGGTAACACCATCTTGAGAAAATTCCACATGTGTAATTGGGAAACTAAAGTCACTTTGTTCCGGACATATTGTTCCTCTATGTACACGGCCCATTTGTGGTGGAAGTATAAGAGAGCCACCATAAATGGTCTGTGTACATCCTATCATAATATACTCAAGATGTTCATTGGTCTCTCTAAATATGAAAGCACTAGTATGGTGTGCACACTGTTGGATGTGCAGTGCTGTCGGGCTGTCATCAGGAGACTGGTGTACAGCTTTTCGCAGCGACTGCAATCCTCCAGTAACACGCTGATTGTAGCTCTTTGGTCTAGTGATCATATCTATGAATCCCGTATTATATCTCACTGGCAGAAGCTGCTGCACACATAGTATGTACTGTAATGTAATATATAGGTCTAATTGAACTATGAGCAATGATCTGTGCAATAGGTGTTAACCAACATTGAGCAATAGCCTTAGTTAGCCTATCTGTGTTATATTGTGACAAAATGTGATATGTGCTCTATTCTGTAAATAGGCCTACTGTATTTTTTATTTTATTGTGTCTTTATTAATATATCTTTGTGTATAATTATTATCTGTGCTCTGACGAGAAGTGTATGTGATATGGACCATTAGGTCGTACTGTATTTATACTGTATCTATCTTATGTGTCTGGAATAAAGAATTATTATTATTATTATTATTATTTCCTATTCTTTATTGTTTCCATTATTTTGACAAATTGTTAGTTCATTTTCCCTGTGTGACTTTGCATCTAATATATTGTTTAGTGTATTAAACTGTTCAATTAAGTTTCATGGAAAAGTAAAATAATAGGCATAATAATATGAGTCTTCGTTTTAATGTATACGAAACTCAAGGTTAATACTGAGATCGTATATAGTGGTAACTTTAGATCTTGATGATGACTAATAGATGAGAAGTCTAAATGTTGAAAACAACACAGATGTTCGTGATTACCTGGTAATTGAACATCATAGTAAGAGTAGCCTATATAAATACTTGTTTATTACAATATTCATTATAACATATAGTACAGATCATAGTGTTCTGAACATATTGAAACATATGCCATTGATGGGATAATTATATTGAAGTCATCTATGAATTGATATATTGAGTAAAGGAGGAAAAGGCGCACACACAGCTTAGGTCAGATCCCGCTGACGCAATAATGTTATACGACAGGATGAACAATAAAAGGCATAACTATATTTAGTTTAAGTTAGCAGGTGTAGTCAAATTATTTCTGACCGATCCACAAGGTAATTGGTTGGCCCCATACATATGACAGCAACGGCACATGACCGCAGGGTCCATTTCATAAGGTGTATTGAGTAAATAAAGAGGTAAGAAAGTGATATTATTATAGCTAATGTATATATAAAGTTTGTTTTATGTGATTAAGATATCACTTCTATACTTGGTGTTACCAATCTTGCCAACCACAAAATACCAACCCCCGTACAGTTGGTTGCCCTGTTCTCCTCCGCATCAATTGGCGTGAGACCTGAAACAATTGTTTGAACAATTTTCTCCGATTTTAATTGTAATGCTGCGTTACAGATCTAGCTTATCAGATACTACAAAAGTGAACCTTTTAGTTTAACTTCCAAATAATTCATTCCACCTTACACTGTGGGTGCTACCCTACCACTCATAGGCCAGCCACCCTCCTCTGCCTCCCTTCCTACCACTTCTATCCCCCAACCGTCAAACTATAACCCCCCCCCCCACCCCCCGCACCACCACCACCACCAACGCTTCCATCCCTCCCCTTCTGCCCCATCGTAACGCTTCAACCAGAAAGGATACAACGCAGGTTCTCCGTGGCTGAGGTAGTGTATCTGTTTCATGTGCGCGGAACTGTACCTAAAGAATAATCTACAATTACCAATCACAAGCCACAGGAATTTTTGCAACTGAGGCTAGGTTACCATAATTTCATTAATTCATGGGTATTGGGCACATGCAATTTGTGTGTTGATCAATTGTTATTACAGTGGTATAAGAACCTTGAGAGACGGAATTATAAATGTTTTTTTCATTATGTACCAAGGTAGAGTACAACATAGTAGAAACACATCAAGAAGAGACACACTAAAGACAAGCAAGGACAAATATTGAATCAGGAGAGTTTTGGGCATTCTACAGTAAAATAGGAAGGTTTGCAAGCGATTCAGATGGGAGAAGTGGATGAGAGTGTGGACAGCAATAACAGACAACTGCTGTTAACATGTTGTGATTATGATGATTCGGAGACAAAGTCTAACTTTGGAAGCTTAACCCTTTCAGTATGATGACATCAATTAATATTTCATTCTGGTTATCATTAAACGATAGGCCTATTATTCCGATTAAAGGGACCTAGGGGAGCTGCAGGTTGATTGATATTGTTTTTACCCATTTGATTCCTAGATATATATCGTTCCTAAGCTGATGAATTATAATATCCAATTAATACACAAAATATAATTTGAAAAGCGTCAACATGATAATGGGGTTAGGAGTTCTGTAATTTTCACGTACATGCTGTTGACTGTAAATTAACATACAGTACCGGTATAGCATATTACTGTAGGGTTACGAAAAGGGGGAGGGGTTGAAATACCGCTATAATATAACATGAAACAGAAGCAGATTAAAGTTATGATTTGCAATAGAGCTTGACCCATCCCGATAAAGATAGTAAAAATGTCATAGTCACTGTTGTACAGGGTTACTGTCAGACACAGCCAGTAACAGTTGACCTACAAAGCCTCACAAAAATGTAGATAGAAATGTGGTAAAGTTTGAGGTATGTTTTTGGTGTGGCCCTAAGGCTGGTGGTGTTGTTGTTGTGTATTATAGAAGATGGTGTGGAGGTGGTCAAGGACGGGGTATACAGGACAGCACCGGACGTCACAATAGTCTCAATAACACCTCCGATCTACATTGTTTCATATATGGCCGGAAAATACATAGACATATTTATTAAATTTGCGTCTATGATGAGGGAATAATCATATTTTTTTTTTAAACTAAAACGATCACAATATAATATATATATATATATATATATATATATATATATATATATATATATATATATATATATATATATACATATATCGCCCCCTCATATCACAGATCCCTACTGCTACCTACCAGACCGCCAAGGCCCTGAACAAACTCCTCACCCCTTTTGTTCCTCGGCTATACAACCTCAACTCTGCTTATGACTTCCTAGAAATTCTACGAGATGCCCCCCCTGCTAACGAACACATCATCGCCTCTCTCGACGTAGAGAGTTTGTTTACCAACGTGCCCGTTGACAAGACCATAGATTTTATCCTACGTCGAGTTTACCACTGCCCTAATACGCCCCCCCTGGACATCCCGGAGAAGGCCCTGAAGACACTCTTGGAACTATGTACCAAGGAGTCCCCTTTCCTCTGCCCCCGCGGGAATATGTACCAGCAAATCGACGGTGTAGCGATGGGAAGCCCCCTGGGGGTCCTGTTCGCCAATTTCTTCATGGGAACTATCGAAGAGGAACTCCTGGCTGCCCACCGGCCCACTGTCTACTGCAGGTACATCGATGATATCTTCGTGCGGGTGTGAAGGACCTGGGCGAACTCAGGGACCTCCAGCAGCGCTTCATGGCCGCCTCCGGACTCAACTTCACATACGAAGAAACCACCGATGGACATCTACCCTTCCTCGACCTCCTTGTCTCCCTCCACGACCACGGCTTCAAAACTACAGTGTACACCAAACCTACTAACAATGGCCAATGTCTTAATGGGGAAACTGAATGCCCTAAACGATACCATCAGTCCACCATCGCCGCCTATGTCAGGAGAGCCCTCACCCATTGCACCACCTGGAATGACACACACAATGAATTGGAAAGGCTCACCCAGGTCCTAGTCAACAATGGGTATTCCAACACTGACGTCACCAATGCCATCAACCACCACCTAGAAAAATGGTACAAACAAGACCCCCCTAGCACCAACCCGGCCAATGACATTACATTTTTCTACAGAAACTACATATCTTCCGACCACACAACAGACGATTCCATTATGAAAGAAATAATCCACAAAAACGTCCTCCCCACCAACCCTGACAATAAAATAAAACTCTTTATTTACCACAAATCTCCTAAGACCTCCAACCTTGTCCTCTTTAACCGCCCCATTTCCACCAACCAACCGAAAGACGATCATGTGATATACCAGCATATTTGCACCTCTGGGGACTGTGGACCCCTATCCTATGTTGGAATGACACAGACTCGCCTTTCCCGTTGACTAACCCTCCACCTTCAATCTGGCGCTATAAAAGATCACTATCAAGCCCCCCACCATCTTGCCCTAACTCGCGCCGACCTAGACAAACAAACTACCATACTCGACAAAGAATCAGACCCCAGAAGACTAGCTATTTTAGAAGCTCTATACATCCAAACACTCAACCCCAGCATCAACAACCAAACACAAGACCTTCAAATTCTTCCTTTAGGCAAGCGCTACAGGCATACTGCCCCCCTTCCTCTCGCCCTGTGCCCCCCTCCCTTACCTTTCCGCGCTCAGCACACAACTGACAACACCAACCAATCACAGCCACCCACAGCCAACAACCAACCACCGATAAGATTTAGTGCCCGTCTCGCGAATAGACTGCCTTCCACCAATGAACAGCCACCCCACACCCAGTAGATCCGCCCACCTACCTATTCTTGATCCTCGAATTTTGTATAAATATGTTGTTTTGTCCTTACTCTAATCATTACCTCTCCATTCCCTGAAGATGCAAGATGTTTACTTGTGAAACGTTGGATCCACCATGAATTTTGCTAACCTGTTGTACCTCATCTCTGAACCCCAGAGGAAAATTGTTAGAACTATTGAAAGCTGTAACAATAAAATCCTGAATGCTGAAACTGCTATTGCCTTTAACCTCGTCTGTTTAAAAGAGAATCTATTACCTGGCTATACTAATATATATATATATATATACAGTATATATATATTTATTTTTTTATTTATTCCTTCATTACTAACCCATTACATGTCTTTTCAGAAGAAAGAAAAAATACATAAAAAATCCCTTGGGTTTTGCATGTCAAACCTATATAATTCAGATGGGGCTCAACGGGTTAATAACATCTACATGGTCCTGATGTGGCGGCGTCTATGCCGTGGGACCACCTCCCGGAGCTGCCAACCGCGGATGGCTGCCGACCCTCCACGGCCGGAGACAAGATCAATCGACCAGTGGAGGACAACCGGATGCCGGCCGCGGGGAGCAGTTTCGGGAGCCAAACCGTCACAACTATCCCCTGCCCCCCCCCTGGGGGCACGGGTCCTTGGAGTGGCTTCGGTCGCGCCGGGAATTTCCACACCTCTCACACCACACACACACATCACACAGTTTTTCCTACACCGAGAAATGACTCTCCGGCTGTCATTTCTCGAAGACTTCTTCTAGCCGGAGACATTGAGAGCAACCCCGGACCCACGTACACATACATATGTCCAACTTGCTCAAAACCCATCACTTCGAGTCGCCACACTAAGGGTTCAGTTCTCTGCAATTCATGCAGGAACTGGACCCACTTCACCTGTACAACACTTGCCTCCAAGAAACACTACACGAACACCTGGACCTGTTCCTCATGCCCCTCCCTCTCCCAGTCAAATCCCTCGCCTAAAACCCGTCCACCTCTCCTCCCCAACCCACCTAGCCTTCCCATATCATCCACTCCCCCCCCCTAAAACCCGTCCACCTCTCCTCCCTAACCCACCTAACCTTCCCATACCCTCCACATCCTCAACTCAACACACCACACCCCATCCTAATCCATTCCAACCCCCATCTCCTGCTCCCCAATCCCCACCCCCACCTCACCCATCCCAAACTCCAGCCCCTCCCTCACCCCCACCCCATCCTCGTGCAACAGCACCCAACATACATCGTGCACATAACATTAACATTCTCCAATTGAACATAGATGGCATTAACACAAAGAAACACGAACTCTCACACTTCATCAAACAACACAACATACACATTGCCATCTTACAAGAAACAAAGCTCCGCACATCACAAAAAACACCCACATTTCATAATTTCACCACCATCAGACAAGACCGGGCTGTCGGCGGGGGCGGTGGACTCATCACCCTGGTACACAATGAAATATCATACATAGTAACCAGTGTACAAACCAAATCCCTCCTCCCCACAAATGATAACACAACAGAAATACAATCAATTAAAATACGCACTGGCAACAAATCCAACATAACCATCATAAACACATACATCCCTCCCCCAACATCCCCTACAGTACCAAATGAATACAGACCACACTTGCAACACATCACAAACACCCCACACATCATCCTGGGTGGTGACTTCAACGCCAAGACGTCGGCCTGGTTTGTCGACAACCCCGACACAGACAGAGGGCTGGTACTACAAAACCAAACAGATAACCTCATCATCCTTAACGACATCCATCAACATACTCATATTCCTCACCAAGCCCTCTATAACCCATCATCTCCAGACATCACCTTTTGCTCCCCAGAACTCGCCCCCACAACATCCTGGAGGGTGGTCAGAACCTTAGGCTCTGACCACCTCCCGATCATTATCACCACCAAAACCAGACTCACCCCAGCTAGCCACAAACACACATACACCAATTATAAAAGAGCTAACTGGGAAGCATTTACAAATGAGACAGAACAACACTTCACAACTCTAAACAGTACACCCATCACTAACATCAACAATGCTGTACACATGTTCAATAAAACTATCCAAAACGCTGACAAGAAACAAATTCCAAGAGGTAACAGAAAAAGACACAACCCCAACTTCACACCAGAAATTCAAAACCTCATCAGACAACGCGACACACTGAAACACTCCCCAGCACCCCACACACAAGACATCACACAACAAATTCAAGCACTCAACACCCAAACTAACAACAAAATACAAGAACAACAAAAACTAAATTGGAATAACTTCCTACAAACACTTGATCACAAAACAAACCCCAAAAAACTCTACAAAACACTAAACAGCATCACACTTTCCAACAGCAACACAACACAATCACATGCTGCAATCACAACAACAGACTCTACTCCTTCATGTAAACAACAAGCAAACACTCTCATCAATCACTTCTCACATGTCAGCCACCTAAAACCTCACAAAGACGACCGACGTGTCATCCGACGTAAGAGACAATTCCCCACAGACCCTGACTATACACCCTTCACCAATCACCAGACAAAGCATATCATCAACAATCTCAAGCACTCACCCGCCTGTGGCCTAGACAACATAAGCAACATACACCTCAGACACCTGGGACCACAAGGCATACAAACACTCACTAACATATCAAACTACAGCTATTCACACAACACAATACCAGACATTTGGAAGCATGGTATCATCATCACATTCCCCAAACCCAACAAAGACCCCACGCTACCCTCCACGCACCGCCCCATCACACTCCTTTGCTCCCCCTCCAAAGTCATGGAACGCCTAGTATTACAACTAATTACACCCGACCTACCCCTAGCTCCAACACAACATGGCTTTAGGCCACTGCACTCCACAAACACTCTTCTCACAGACCTTACACAAAGAACTTTTGACGGCATCAACTCAGCTAGACCACCACACAGATCACTATTAGCCACACTCGACATTAGTAAAGCCTTCGATGCCATCCCCCGCCACAACCTAACAAACAAAATCTACAACACAAACATGCACAACAACACAAAAAGGTGGCTGGCCAACTTCCTAGCAGGCAGATGTGCACACGTATCTTTTGCCGGTCAGTCATCTAAAATCAGAAACTTTCCAAACGGAGTCCCACAAGGATCCGTCCTATCGCCCGCACTCTTCAATCTGTACATGCACGATATAACTACACCCAATACTCCCCAAATAAACTTAGCCTCCTATGCAGATGACATAACACTCACATGCACACACCATGACCCAAGAAGAGCAACAGATCTCCTTCAACCCTATCTCAACACACTACATGGCTGGTGCACTACAAACAGACTTAATCTAGCCCCAGCCAAATCCACCGCAACCCTGCTCACAAGCTGGACAGGTGAACACGAATACATCCCTCAACTCACCATAAACAACACACCCTTAACACATACACACACACACAAAATCCTAGGAGTAACATATGATACTCATATGACATTCAAACAGCACACCACAAACATTAAAAAGAAACTGACACCCAGACTTAACGCCCTCAGGTCACTTGCTCACACAAAATTTGGACACAACAAAGAAACTACCACCACAGTATATAAACAATACATAAGATCAGTAATGGAATACGCAAGCCCAGCCTGGGCTTCTAACCTAGCTGAAACACATCATAAGACTTTACAGACTATTCAAAACAAAGCCCTGAAGATCATTACAGGCTGCACAGCTACTGCACCCACAGATCATCTACATCAAGAAACCAAAATCCTCAAAGTCAAAGACCATCTGGACATGAGAGGCACTCAATTCCTGGCAGCAGCCTCCACGAACCAAGACCACCCACTAAACTACATGGCAACACACCCACAGACACCAAGAAATATCAAAACAACACCCAGCACACGGTATCACACACAATTATTGTCCTCTCTCCCTCCCTGCCCACCCCGAACCAACTTCCAGAAGCACATCCATACTCATATCTCTCGCCAATCCATCCACTCACTCACAGACAACACACAGCTGCATGCACGACCTCCCGAAATCCATCCTTCCGAATCCTCCCTCCCTCGCGAGGACAGAGTCCACCTGGCCAGGCTGAGATGCGGACACCATCCAGCTCTCCTGAGCTATCAGAAGAGACTGGATGACTCCGTTGTCGACGCCTGCCCGGGATGTAACACAGCACCCCATACCATTAAACACATCATAGAAGACTGCATTTCACACAACCACTTACGCCAACAACACAACCTACACTCAATGAGAGCTCTGTGGGAAAGCCCGATCGTGGCCATGGCCTTCCTCAGGGACTCGGGGCTGTTCGGCCAGGCAGCTTAGGGAACAACAACAACAACAACAACAAATAAATGCAAATACTAATCTCTCTCTCACTCTCGACAATTACAGACAGGTGCTCTGGAATTAACGCCAGATGTTAGTTTGAAACTGTTGTTATTGTTGTTGCTGTCCCTTTCTGCGGGAGAGAGAGAGAGAGAGAGAGAGAGAGAGAGAGAGAGAGAGAGAGAGAGAGAGATATTTCATCCGCCTACTTACGAACATACTTAGTTTTCTTTCATAACACCAAGAACAGGCACGTTACATATAATACGTACCACAGTGAAAATGGGTGAATAATTAACAAATGGAAATCACCGAATATATATTTCAAATTAATTGGCCTAATTACCAAAACAATATAGCTATTAGTTATTGATCCAGAAGTCGGTATCTTGATCTTAGTTATTAGTTTGCAGACATTAGATTCTATGTTACTAGTTGTTTGTTTGGCTGAGAATATTAGTACAATTGTATCATTAGTGTTGATCCATCCATGCCGTCATAATGATTTTGTTATATCGACTATATTTATTTATTTTTTTATTATATCGATACAAATATAACATAATCAGCTGTAAGAGATATACAGTATATTCTGCACACGTATATTTCAATAGCTCAAAATCCATACAGTTGGTCAATCAGTTTTGAGAAATTGACCTATCCCCAACTTAATTACTCAACTCTTACAACGTCTGTATAGCCAAATATGTTGTTAAATGTGAACAGTTGGTATTAATAAGATACTACAACACAGCAGTTTCATTGTTTCTATCAATTATCGATAATTTATCTGCTAATGAAGTAAACTTTTCGATAGGTTAAAACACAAATCGAGTATAGTCTATAGGTGCTAGTGGGGGTTTGGAATGTACTAATATAATTAATAATAATAACTTGCATCATAGCCTATTCTCATACCTTTTAATTTTCGTTTATATCACAGTGTTGAACATTTTTACCTGATGTCCTAAAATGTATCAAAGTTAAACATACGCTCTGTTGAACAAAATATTACCAGACCAAACCAGATGGCTGGAGTAAAGTAGGAAAGAAGAGTAATTGGACAGAGGAAGAACAAGCTGAGAAGTGAGAAGTACAGTAGAAGACTGAAAGTTCTCGGGCTCAACCAAGTTGCTTCTATGTGAATAAATTGAAATATATATTTATATAGTGACTGATACTAAGTGATCTTTCATAAATCAGATACTCAACTCTTCAATATTCTTTCAATATCGAAAATACCACACCCTCCATACATGCTTAACCAACTCAACAACTCTGATGGCTGTTTGCAATTGTTCTTGCTAACACTAGACTATTTTATACAGCTTGGGAAGAACCTTTAGCAAGTGCAGCAGTAATGTATATCTCAGTTAATCTCACAGATGCATTTTATCATCATTCAAATATTTTTACAAAACCCAAAATAAAATAAAAGCACGTGCCATGATAAACTGATAGATTAATTAGGCCGGTAGTTTCAATATGTGTCAACAGTAAGTAGCAACCCGTCTGCCACACATTTGTTAAATACTTACAGCTTTCAGAAGATCATTTGATAGTACGATAGCTCATTAATAGATACTCGTTCGTAAGTTTGCTCACTTAACTAATAATTATATAAATATTCGGACGTGCAATTCAGTGTGTATATATTTAGAATTTTGTCTTTATGTATTGTTATTCAAGTGTATATATTGTTTCCATTTTAATATTTTATATTTTCAAGTCACACAGGTAGTCTGTACTAAACAAAACAACCTGAAGGAGTATCAGGTTAAAAGGGGCACTACATGTTTTACAATCAAATCAATCGCATAAAAGATGCAACATACATTTTTAGAATGCGTTAATGATTATGTATTGGTTAAACCAAGCCATAATAGAAGAGCATATTCAGCTTATGGAGTTCTATATTACTAAACACCATTAGACAGAAATTTTGATACACAAATCTGTATATCTATAAGTGCATATAAAGAGCATGGCGAAAATGAGTCAATTATACTTCAGTGACTATCCATAGTATCCATATTGTGCCTGTTTTGTATGTGGAAACAGTTAATAAAATACTTACTCATTGAATACCTAGAGTTCTTCCCGTAGCTAAGTGAATGTGTTCAATGGGAACAAATATACACATTGATAAATAATATATAAGTAGTAAAATAATTAATAAACACAACATTATACACATACAGTATATCTGAATACAAATTGGCGCCTTATTTATCGTATTAACACAAATCAGCAAAGCTCAGGTGCCGGTATCATTCATTGTTTAAGAGGATTTTGAGAGCTTTTCTGCTTACTCCTATGAGAGAGAGAGAGAGAGAGAGTGTGTGAGATTCAAGGAGAAAAGCCGCTGTCACACGAGCTCTTTTTCCGTCAATTTTCCATGAGCAAGTTTGTTCTCATATTATTTCGGGACATTTTCACACTGATATCGGTTACTAACTGAAGGTAGATTATGTTAGGCAGCTGAATTCGAATAAAGAGTATTTTTTTAAGCTTCCAGACCATAATTGCCCGTAACAATTGCTTGAAAAAGGGCTCGTGTGACTCCGGCTTTACAAGGAATAGTTAGTATCTCAAAGACCTTGCGGTCTATTTCGGAGAGATACTCGAAATGGAAAAAAGAGAGTTTGTGTAGTGAACTGCATTGATTTCAGATTTTGCAAAATACTATCTACTCTTTTCTTGAACTGCTCTATTGAAGAATTTGTTTAAAACTTTTAAGGGAAGTTTGTTCTAGGTAGAATAGATAATCTACAGTATGTGAAAAAGTTTCCATAAATACTAGTACTGAACCTTTTCAATTTTAACTTCCAGCCATGGATGCGTGTTATATTCATATTGAGGCTAAACATTTCTCTATAACCCGCATTGTCAAACTATTTAAACATTTAAAAAACTTGCATTAAGCTGACATCGTAGTCTGTGTGTTTCCACCAAAAAGAGATCAAGAGCTCTTAACCGGTCATCATAGCTCTATTTTCTAATCGATGGAATACGTTTTTTTTCCCTAGCTTATACTCTTTCCAGTCGCTCTATATACTGTATATCCTGAGTGCTGGAGACCATAATTGAACAGCATATTTCAGGGGAGTACAAAGGAGTACAAAGGAAATCAAGCAACAACAGGTATAGTGACCCTTCTAGGCTGCTTGTCCTCCAAAACACAGGATCAAGTGTCCAAACAGTGGTTTAGAGTGGGTAACGGAACATTGGAAAGGGAACTACTGCTCTGGAACCAATGTCCGTGGCAGGATTAGGAAGTTAGTAGGGGACAGATAGGTTAGTAACTGAGGGGGGAATAAAATAAAGTTATTCATTTACAAACGCAGTCAGTCGCGGGTTTGATGCGAGACATTTGTCCAAAGCGACGTATTGGGGGTCGATTCAAAGTTTTGAGCTGTTCAAAAGATCGTGAGAATCCCCCGGTAACTGTAAACAATCGTCTGAGTCTGGTCTCCATCGTAAATTCGCCGTATCACAATCGTATGGTCCGTATCAAAGCCGTATGGCCCGTATCAACGTCGTCTGGTGCATAAACCTGCCGTGCGGACCGAATGTAGGAAAAAAAGGCACAGGAAAAAAAGGCGCTGGAAATAAGGGCACTGGGGAAACAAAATCATATTCTTCGGGGTAGGAAAAAATCTCATATTATGAAAATCTATCAAAATGTTTAATTAGGCAATTTTGTTATCCAGGATTTATTCCTAAATTATTTATTATTCAAGAATTTAATAATGTTAATATATTTGTTATATTTATTGTACTTCTATATTTTGCTTTAATTACACTATATTTCTATTTAACCTAACCTGACCTAATGTGAGACCTCACTGGGACTATGCTGTTCAGTGTTGGTGTCTTTATTACAGAATGGATATTGACTCTCTGGAGGCAGTCCAACGAAGATTGACGCAAATGATCCACATTGTTAGAAATTTATCGTATGACGAGAGGCTGATAACCCTTGGCTTGCATTCGTTAGAAAGACGAAGATATATAGGAGATATGATATCGGTATTTAATTAAGTGGATGAAAAGTATATCAACAAGGGAGATATAAATAAGGTATTAAGGCTTAATAACGGCGAGATTACCCGTTCAAATGGCTTCAAATTGGATAAGTTTTGCTTTAGAAAAGATATAGGTTAGCACTGGTTTGGGAACAGAGTTGTGGAAGTGTGTGGTTAGCTCAGGATCGGTAGAACATTTCAAGTGCAAACTTGATAGGCATATGAATGATATGGGTTGGGTGTGAATGGGATCTGCTTCGTGTGGGCCGGTCAGCCTTATGCAAAATTCTGGTTTCTTAAGTTCTAACCTATCTATCTATCTATCTATTGCCTGACGCCGTGATCCCCGAAGGGGTGGCCACGAACGAACCGCCCCCATGCACCTCTGTCCTCAGTCAGTCGACGCCCCTCCCCCCAACCAGCACCGCCTTCGTTCATGTAGTTCCTCACTCCATTCTTCCACCTCATATTCGGTCTACCTCTCCCCCTCTGTCCCTCCACCTCGCTCTCGTACACCCTCTTAGTCATTCTCTCGCTTTCCATACGTTCCATATGGCCGAACCATCTCAAGTTGTTCCTTTTCACACTTTCCAGCACATCTACCTCCACACCACACCTCCTTCTTACTTCCTCATTAGTCTGTCTATCCCTCCATGTAACTCCGCACGCACTCCTTAAGTAATTCATTTCCACTGCTCTCACTCTTGGTCTGAGTCTCTCAACCAACGTCCATGCTTCGCTTCCGTAAGTCAGTGTCGGGATTACCACACTGTCATGCAAGGACTTCTTCACTTCCATACTGACCACCCTATTTCTTGTTACTGCTTTTAGCGTTCCTACAACCCTCTTCCCCTGTTGTACCCTCTCCCGCACCTCTTCATCCATAGTCCCATCTTTACTCAAAACACTGCCCAGATACTTAAAAGAGTTGACGATCTCCATAGCCTGACCGTTCAGCTTCACCTCACACTCTGTGACTTCACCCCTTTTGAAGACCATAACCTAACCTAACCTAACCTAACCTGTGGTGAGTACACTACCAGATATACATAATTATATTATGCAATATTGCATATTGCATCGAAACACATTTTATTGATCTATTACTTCTTAATACAATATTTTGTTGTATGTGCCATTTTTTCCTAGTCCGTAATTTGCGAAAAAAAATCGGTGCCTTTTTTTCCTGTGCCGTTTTTTTCCGGTGCTTTTTTTTCCGACTCGGGGGGGATTACCATGAACTTTTGTAACAGCTCAAAATCTCGTATCGATCCCCGATACGTCGCTTGGACCGTGAGAGTCACCCACGGCTAATTCCCGATATCCACGATTTTGTTGCCGATTCGCCGTATCAGGCTGAAATTTCGAGTCGGGAACTCGACTGGAGGGGCAATCGTGTCAGTGTGCAACGACCTTAAGAGAAACATATAAGACATTATGAAGAAAGGAGGGAGGGAGCATGGAAGTAAGGAAGGGGTAGAAGGACAGAGAAAGAAAAGGAAAGAAACGAGGGATAGAAAGAATGAGAAAAGGAAGGAATGGGTAGAAAGAGAAGGAAGGAAGAAAGGAGGGAAGACAGATATGGAAAGAAGGGATATAAAAGATAAATGGAAGTGAGAAAAAGCTGAATAGAAAGAAGGAGAGAAGTAAGGGAAGGATGGAGAAAAGAAAACAAGTAAGACAGGGAGGAATGGATATAGAGAAGAAAAACAAAATACAGGAAAGAAGGAAGATATGGAAAAAAGGAGAACATGAAGGAAAAGAGGAAGAAATAGAGAGAATGAGATAAGGAAGTAAGGGCTAGCGGTGAGGAGGAAAGGAAAGAAGGGTGGAAGGGAAGTAAAGTAAACAGGAGAGAATGAAGGAAAGGATAGGGAAAAGGAAAAGGGAAGGAAGGGATAGAGAGAAGGAAAGGAAGGTAGAGACAGAGAGAAGGAGAAACAGAAGGAAGGGATAGGCAGGAAGAAAGGGATAGACAGGAAGGAGAAAGAAAGGAGAGGGCGAGCATGATGGGTGATTAAGGAGGTAAAGCTGGGATATGGTGGTCGAGAGAGAGAGAGAGAAAGCGTGTCAATTGTAGTATATTGTATCACTTTCTCCGGCAGTTTTGTTCCACTCGTTGACCGCACTGTAGGTGCAGAGAGAGAGAGAGAGAGAGCGTGAGTGAGTGAGAGTGAGAGAGAACGAAAACAATAAAAACTCACAAAGAGAAATATAGAGAGGCAGAAGAGGGAGGGTTGCTTTTATATCGGTATAAGAGAGAGAGAGAGAGAGAGAGAGAGAGAGAGAGAGAGAGAGAGAGCGAGAAAAAATCATATATTACTACTTACATAATTATTACATATAAGGCGAAGGCATACTGTATATTGTGGTCGCCTATGAAACTGATTCAATGTCTTTTCAAATCTGCTCATCGCCACTTATTTAAACAGTATTACGATGTCTTACTTATGGCTAATAATGAGCTCAGTAATTAGAAAAGAGACCTATTGTACTTTATAATAATTATATCTATCTATCTATCTATTGCCTGACGCCGCGATCCCCGAAGGGGTGGCCACAAACGAACCTCCCCCATGCACCTCTGTCCCCAGTCAGTCAACGCCCCTCCCCCCAACCAGCACCGCCTTCGTTCATATACTTCCTCACTCCATCCTTCCACCTCTCTTTCGGTCTACCTCTCCCTCTCTGTCCCTCCACCTCGCTCTCGTACACCCTCTTAGTCATTCTCTCGCTTTCCATACGTTCCATATGGCCGAACCATCTCAAGTTATTCCTTTTCACACTTTCCAGCACATCTACCTCCACACCACACCTCCTTCTTACTTCCTCATTAGTCTGTCTATCCCTCCATGTAACTCTGCATGCACTTCTTAAGTAATTCATTTCCACTGCTCTCACTTTTGGTCTGAGTCTCAACCAAAGTCCATGCTTAGCTTCCTAAGTCAGTGTCGGGATTACCACACTGTCATGCAAGGACTTCTTCACTTCCATACTGACCACCCTATTTCTTGTTACTGCTTTCAACGCAATTATTTCCTAAATTTACTAACAAAGTTTTGTATTATGTTGTAAAGTGAGCTGTTGCTTTCATAATAAAATAACGTTTCATGGTAATATCGTTGGTGTAGGCGTTTACAAGAAAGCAACAAAGGGGGGAGGGCTAAAGCAAACGAGCAAGAAATATATTTGTCTAAGACACAATTTATGAGGGTACTCCATAATACTGTAGGTCAGCACCTTTATCGTTAGCAACCGATCACAATAATCTTGTTCCAACAAACGGACACACAGATAGACATATAAACAGACATGCAAACAAACAAGAATAGGACGATGATCACATACTCTCCCAGCGACAGTGAGGTAGATCTTTAATAATTTGAGAATGACAGTACAGTAACTGATATAGACAGATATAGCATGTCTGTATAACTAATTCATGATGGCGGGTGCCCAACCCCGAAAAGGGTTGAAATAGGGGAGCTATCCCCCCGCCAAAGGCGGCTTTCTAGGGCCTTTCCTAGCTGATGCTGAGAGGATTGGGTTCTAGTCATGTGGTGATGGGCTGGTCTATCAGAGTGAGAACTGAGCAATCTCTGCCATACCTAATTTAACGGCATCTGTCCCAGTTTATATTTTATTCCTATAATTCCCACACATCACACTGACCTGGACCTACTCCAATAATTCCCACACATCATACTGACCTGGACCTACTCCAATAATTCCCACACATCACACTGACCTGGAATTACTCCAATAATTCCCACACATCACACTGACCTGGACCTACTCCAATAATTCCCACACATCATGCTGACCTGGACCTACTCCAATAATTCCCACACATCACACTGACCTGGACCTACTCCAATAATTCCCACACATCACACTGAACTGGACCTACTCCAATAATTCCCACACATCACACTGACCTGGAACTACTCCAATAATTCCCACACATCACACTGACCTGGACCTACTCCAATATCCCACACATCACACTGACCTGGACCTACTCCAATAATTCCCACACATAACACTGACCTGGACCTACTCCACTAATTCCCACACATCACACTGACCTGGACCTACTCCAATAATTCCCACACATCACACTGACCTGGAACTACTCCAATAATTCCCACACATCACACTGACCTGGAACTACTCTAATAATTCCCACACATCACACTGACTTGGACCTACTCCAATAATTCCCACACATCACGCTGACCTGGACCTACTCCAATAATGCCCACACATCACACTGACCTGGACCTACTCCATTAATTCCCACACATCACACTGACCTGGACCTACTCCAATAATTCCCACACATCACGCTGACCTGGACCTACTCCAATAATTCCCACACATCACACTGACCTGGACCTACTCCAATAATTCCCACACATCACACTGACCTGGACCTACTCTCTGTGGAACACCCAATAAACCGAACTGAGCTCAAAATGCATATGTGGTCAAAATTATTTCACACGAGCAATTTTTCGGCAATTCTCATTAAACAACTATATATGAGATACTCTTCTACTCTGAATATAATGCTCACATGAAGGCTAATTGTAAACATATCTCTGTGAGGCAATGACACTATAATGTTTAATACCAACCACCTCATAATAATTATTACTGACTATTTTTATATAAGTGCCAAGAAAGAGTGCCACGATTCAAATTCAAGGTACGTTTAAGTCAAAACGTCTGAACACACGGACCTTGAAAGAGATTAATTTGTAGGATGAGGAAAAATTTGTTTTAGGGAGAGAGTTCCAGAGTATACTTCTTGTTAAGTGGAGGAAAGACTGAGAAAATCGGTTTAATCTTGGGTTAGAGAGTTGGGCAGCATAAGGGTGGGAATACATTGAATGGCTGGTACCACCTACTCTCCACAGGGGAGGAGGTATTTAATTGGAAAGCTCAGAAGAACACTGATTATTGTAATATCGTTAGAAAAGAAAGAGGTGCAACATTGCAACGTGTACAGAGAGATTTGAGAGAATTATTAAGAGGCTGTGAGTTGATGTAACAATATGCTATTGTTGAATATCCCCACACATGCAAACACTATACATGGGTGCATACTACCCTTGTAAAGAGCAAGAAGCTGTGCAGGGGTTAAGAACCCACAAAGGCAGTTCAGCACACCTAACTTCTGGGAGGCTCTTTTAGCAATAGTGGTACTATGGTTTTTGCACGAAAGGTCAGATGAAAAAGAGACTCCAAGATTATTGATAGAAGACGAAGGGTTGATTTGAGTATTGTTAAAGAATATTGAAGAAATAGAGTTTTGGAGGCATGGAAAGCAACAATTCATAAGAATCTAAGTTGGGAACACGAGACAAAGTGTATTTGTTGTCTACATATAGACAACATCCTTTCCTCTAACTTCCTCTCTTTTACCAAACCTGACATACTTTTTCTCACTGAAACCCAGTTGTCTAGGGCAACAGACAGAATACCCTTCTCTGTATCCTCCTAGTATCTCTATCCTCAATTCAAAGCCAAAGGTGGATGTTGTGTGTACGTCTACCACAATCTTACTTGCTTTCGTATTCCCAACTTTGACGCTTCTGATTTCTCAAATTTCTGGCTTAAGCAATCTTGTCACTCTCTCACTAAATATATCTGTGCAGTTTTTCTCTCCCCTAATTCTTCTGACTATCCAAAATTCTTTGACTATCTTACTCCTAAAGTGAAACACATTCTATCCATCTCTCCCTGCTCTGAAATCTCCATCTTGGGTAATTTCAATGTTTACCATCACCAATAGCTCTCTTCTCATTTCACTGACCATACTGATGAACAAGCCTGCATATATTCTATCCTAAATTACCTAGAGCAGTTGGTTCAGTATCCTACCCATATCCCGGACTGCTTTGGAGATCCGCCCAACATCCTTGTCATATTTCTAACCTCTAATTCTTTTGCTTACACTGTTAATCTTCTCCCTCCATTGGGCTCCTCTGATCATAACCTCCCGGCAGATTTGGCCACCATCTTAGGCCTTAGTGTTTGTCTTGGATTTGGAGATGAGACCTAGTTGAGTAAATTACTAACGTAACGGTATTATTTTGTGATTAGAACTTGTTGATCCTCACTTTGAGTTTATAAAACCACGCATGTTTGTGAATATTATCGTATGTTAACTTGAAAATCAGGAATAGACCTTCGTTTGATATCTTACCTCCATGCGAGCAGTGGCTTAACCCTTTCTGTAACAGCGACGGCAGGGAGCCGTCAGTAGATAAGTCACTCCCCAGTCTCAGCGATGGCAGGGAGCCGTCAGTAATGTACTTTCCTTGTAACTGCCAGTATCAGCCTGGTGCCACGACCGTTTGATGGGAGAGCCAGTATTCCTTCATCTTTCGAGGTGGGAGGTTGCTCTATCTTGCCATTTTGGCCACATTGCTTTGGACTGGGGGGGGGGGGTCTTTTATTACTGTACCCTATGGTACAGTAGGGGTTAAAATGAGACTCCACTTGACCCTTACCTGGACCGTTAAGCAGCAGGTTGATAGGTACATGCCTGTTGAAATACCCTTACGGGACTTCCTGAGGCACCTAAACTATGAGATTCAGCTGCAGAACCATGCGGAACAGTCTAATGGCTGCAGGAAGATGGGTTTGTGAGGTAATGAAACACAATGCCCCGGTGACTAGCCATAACCCATATCCCAGCAGTAGCCAACCTTCCCTGACGACCCCTCTCCCTCCACCGACGGGAGAGAGTGATAGATTCCTCCACCTCCAGGAGTCTCTGGCGGCCTTGTCACAGGATGTCCAGAGATTACCACGAAGGCCTCAGTATGCATGGTGTCTATTCTGTAGAACGA
The DNA here is from genome assembly GCA_032716605.1 of Paralithodes platypus. NCBI lineage: Eukaryota > Metazoa > Arthropoda > Malacostraca > Decapoda > Lithodidae > Paralithodes > Paralithodes platypus. The sequence continues at coordinate 33,803,284 of CM064523.1, forward strand.
AGGAATACAACAGGGCGGATTGTCCCCTCCGTCCCCCACGTGGGGCATCTTTCGACTGCCTGAGAGAGAATTGTAGATGTGGGAGACCTGGCTGCCCAGGTGGCTCAGGACCTCGAACAAATCTCCAACCATTTTCCTCGTAGTTAACCAGAGATCGTGCCGCGCCATGGTAGATACCGGTAGTGAGCTGACGCTAATTAAGCAGTCATTGATGATTGAGTTAGGGCTCCCTATCTCTCTCAGCAAGAATATTCATTCCATCTTTCGAATTACCAGTACCTCTCCATAGATTTTGGGCACGGTCTCCCTGGCGGTATGCGTAGGAATGTCCCAGACAGTACAGCACTTGGTGGTGGTGATCCCAGATGACTATTGGAACACTTGACCTGCTTCTTGGGGTCGACCTTTTGGGTCCCTACACTATGTTATGGACTCATCCACGTCAGACGCTACGTTATGCGGATGTTACCTACAACATCAATCATGTTACTAAATGGAAAAGAAAAGCAAGATCTGTTTGCCGAATCAAGGCTACACTCCCCGAGGAGAAACCCCTGAAGAAAAATTGCATTCGGCTCCCGAGTCCCCCGTAGAATGGTGATAGGTCCTTACCAGACTGTCATGCTCCCTGTTGTAGGTGAGGACGTAAACAGCATTCTTGAAATTCAGCCACGGAACCCTGCTCTTCAACAAGAACTTCCACTATTTGTGCGTGTTACTAGTGTGGCTGAAGTCTTTCACCCGTTCGCCAATCCTTCCTGTGGGAGAATGGTCCTTAAGCCTGGAACCCTCCTAGCTATATATGAGAAACTGGCAGAGAGTCAGATTCAAGATGTACCCCAGAGCATAAAAATCAAAGTCAGCAATGCTATGCAACCTGACATGGATCAGCCCTCCTCCTCGGGGACCTGATAGGAACAGTTGCAGTCTTTGATGGACAAGTATCAGTGGGACCACTTGGAGGATGGTCAGATGGGTCAGTTGGAGCATATTCTCAAGGAGCATAATTCTGTTTTCATCTTGGGTGAGAACGAATTAAGCATAATGAATGTTTCCCCGGTCCATATTCAGGTTTCAGACCCTACCCCTACGAGGAGCCCTTTGTATAGGACCCCAAAGAAGGCTATGCTGATCCTAGCACAGATGTTGAATGACATGTTGAAGAAGGACATCATCAAGCCTTCAACAGCGACATGGTTAAGCTCTATAGTCTAAGTCACTAAACCTGATGGTATCAAGCGCATGTGTTTGGATTATCGTTAGGTCAATACGAGACTACAGGCCGACATCCAGCCACTGCCCAGGTTAGATGAGTTAGTGGAATTGACTACTGGGTACAAGTATTATGCTACTCTGGATCTCAAGGACGCGTACTACCAGATTCCCCTTGATGAGGAGAGCCGAAATCTGACCACTATTAGCGATGGAGTAGTGTTATACCATTTCAAGCGGCTACATTTTGGGCTCAGTTGTAGCCCGGCCATATGCACACGGCAGATGTGTTCCATCCTGGCACCCTCGGCAAAGGAAGGCTGGGTCAGAAACTATCTGGATGATGTGCTGCTATGGGCATTTAGTTTTGATTAGCTCCTGACTCGTCTATCTACCCTTTTCAGTAATTTTGCCAAGATGGGCCTGAAACTAAATCTCACAAAGTGCCAATTTGCGCACCCTGAGGTAAAATTTCTGGGCCACGTCATATCTGAGCAGGGGTGTAGACCAGATCCGGAGAACGTCGAAGCTGTCGTCAACATGAAGCCTCCTTCAAACGTCAATGAAATACGGCGATTTTGGGGGGCATGGCCGGCTTTTACAGGAAGTGCATTCCTCAATTTGCCAAATTTGCAGTCCCCTTGACTAAGTTAACCAAGAAGTATGCACAGTTTGAATGGTCCTATGAGTGTGAAGAGGCATTCCAAAAGCTTAAGATCTTGTTAGTGAGAGCGCCAGTCCTGGTGAAGGCTGACATGCAACGCAAATTCCATCTGCATACAGATGCTTCCGGTACCGATGTGGACACGGCTTTGATGCAACATCAGTCAGACGGCACCTTGCGGCCCGTGGGATACTTTAGCAATAAATTATTACCCGCTGAAACCCGCTTATCCACCACTGATCGGGAAGCCTTGGCCGTAGTATTAACATGTAGACAGTTTCACCACTACTTGTGGGGAGTCCGTTTCAACCTCATGACGGATCATCAGCCATTGGTGTCAGCCTTTACGAAGAAGACGAAGTTGGCTCGCTTGACTCGGTGGAGTCTAGAGATGAGAGAGTATCAGTTTGACATCAGTTACAAACAGGGTCCTAAGAATTATGTAGCCGACCAGTTAAGTCGACCCGTGAGAGCAGTGAGGTGGGACCAGGATCAGAGATGGTTAGGTAAGACCAGCACCAAGATGAGGGAGTTGCAGTGTAAAGAGGCCCAGTAGAAGGACCACATAGTTTTCCTTGAAGGTGGGACCTTGCCTAAGCATCGCTATCCTCGAACCATGCTCGATCAGTTTATAGTGGACCAAGTCCTATATTTTTTAGTGGTTAAGTCGGATAGGAGTCTTCAATATATTCTGCCTCCTCTCTGATAATGGTGGAGAATTTACCTCGCAACAGTTCCGTGATTTGTGTAACCCATTTAATATTAAGGTTGGGTTATGTGACTCCATAACACACGCGTGGGAACAGTGTGACCGAACGAATGCAGCGGACGTTAAAGATGGTCTTAGCAACTTTGTGAAAAGGGCACCCCTTGACCCGCTGAGTGCCAGGTCCGTATATATACGGACTAGGGTCTTGTCATGCCCAGTGCCAGGTCCGTATATATACGGACTCGCCAAAAAAAAATTGTAGCAGCGAAACGACTGCACCTATGGCTTTCATAATATTATTTCTACCACATGTACCTTACCCTTCTGGCTTCTTGCCACCACCAACACAACCCCTTCCCCCCACCCACTCGCTGACTATCGGTCGCCTCACAAGGAAAAAAAAGAATATCTGTGGCGGCGAAACAACTGCACCAATTGGTTCCATATTTGTGTGACAGGTCCCTTACCATTCTGCCTTCCCCCCACCACACCCCCAACCGCCTCCCACCACCCACTTCAAGCGTATCCGTACGAAGAAAAGGAAAAAAAGGAAAATTTGTGGTGGCGAAACTACCTCACCAATCGGCTTCATATTTGTAACACAAGTCAATTAGCTTCTACCTTCCCCCCACCATCCCCCAAACCACCCTCCCACCACCCTCCTACCTATACATTCTGATAGGATTCCATAAAAGTGATGACTTACTCTGAAAATTTCAGCTACATTCGGGAAGGACCATCGGGGACCTGATTTCTGGCGAAAATGGACAAGGGGAGTATTTTTTTTACCATTATCCTTCCTTTCTCACCCAACTTGATAGATTTAGCCAAAAAAATAAAAATAAAAAATCCTCTGGCACTGGCAGATGCATAGGGTCAATAATTGTCTGGCACTCTGCGGGTTAAGGTGGCCCCAATAAGTGAGTGAGTGTCAGCATGTTTTGAACAGTGCAGTGCATACCACTATAGGGGAGCAACCTCATTTTGCGTTCTTTGGTCGTTACGCTCTCAGACAAATAGGTGCAGCGTTTCCCTCTATAGAAAATTAGGAACGCCAAGAGGCTATGTCAGTCGCGAGAGAGGTCCTGGAACAGGCCTCAAAGACCATGGCTAGGAAATTTAGAGACATGGCCAATCGCAACCGCCGAAGTGAACGGGTCAATGTGGACGATCTGGTATGGATTAGGAACGAGAATCCAGTACCAGGGACTAGCCAAAAGTTGAATGCAAAGTGGGTAGGTCCCTTTAGGGTCACAGAAGTGGTTCGTGACTGGGCCGCGTATAAACGTAACCCCTACTGTACCGTAGGATACAGTAATAAAAGTCCCCCCCCCCCAGTCCCAAGCAATGTGGCCAAAATGGCAAGATAGAACAACCTTCCACCTCAAGAGATAAAGGATAACTGGCTCTCAAAGCTGGCAGAGGGTTGGAAATAAGCTGAGAAGTGTTGCCATATCGAGAGCAGTGCTCACACGGTCGTGGTACCAGACACAGCCTGATACAGGCAGTTACGAGGAAATTACATTACTGACGGCTACTAGACGTTGTTGGAACTTTCTTACTGACGGCTAGTTGATGTTGCAGGGATTGTATGTGTTAAGAACCCCTATAGTGGGTTATTGATGAAAAGGGCCACTGAGAAAGTGAAACTGTTCGTGGGTGAGGAGTACTGGCAGGTAGAGCAAGTTGAAATGCCGGTTGAGGAGACTATCAACCTGATATTTTACCATCAAGAGTCTACCAGCCGGCCCGGCGTTATATATAATCAAGAATCTCATTCTTCCTATGTTTCTGCCCGGAATCAAGCCAAATCTGTTCTTCGACTTGCCAAGCACCCTTTCATCAATAATAAATGTACTGAACTATCCAACTATAACTCTTCCCAAGCTTTCTGGCATCTAGCCAAAAACCTCTCCAACAATTGTTCTACTTCATCTTTCCCTCTCCTTTTCCACTGATGGCATAACCATCACTTCTTCCTCTGATAAAGCTGAACATTTTGCTCAAGCTTTTGCTAGAAACTCCACTTTGGATGATCCGGTGCTATTCCTCCCTCTCCACCCCCCTCTCTCCTACTTATGTCTAATATCCTAATCTCTTCTAAAGATGTACTTTCAACCCTCTCTGGGCTTAATACTAAGGTGTACGGTCCGGATGGTGTTCCTCCTGTTCTACTAAAAAACTGTGCTTCCGTGCTGACTCCCTGCCTAGGTAAACTCTATTGTCTCTGTCTCTCCTCTAACATCTTCCCTTCTTGCTGGAAGTTTGCTCTCATTCAACCTGTCCAAAAAGAAAGGTGACCGCTCTCAACCCTCCAACTATCGTCCAATTGCTCTCATGTCTTGTATCTCTAAAGTTTATAAAACTAATCTTGCCTCCAAATTTCTTAAGCATTTCTCTTCTCATAATCTACTCTCAGAACGCCAGTATGGCTTCCTTAACGGTCGCTCAACTGGTGATCTTCTTTCATATCTTACTAACTCTTGGTCACCCAACTTTCGAGACTTCGGTGAGACCTTTTCTATTGCACTAGACATATCGAAGGCCTTCGATAGAGTCTGGCACATATCTTTAATTTCTAAACTACCCTCCTTCGGTTTCTATTCCTCCGTCTGTGCCTTTGCCTCTAATTTCCTTTCCGGCCTTTCCATAGCTGCGGTTGTGGACGGCCATCGCTCATTTCCTTATCCTATCAACTCCGGTGTTCCTCAGGGCTCTGTCCTATCTCCTATTCTCTATCTAATTTTCATGAATGTTCTTCTCAACTGTGCCTCCAGTCCCATCCATTCATATGCAGACAATTCTACCTTACACTACTCAATTTGTTTTCCAGAACGCCCCAGCCAGCAATCCCTCAAAGACAAACGTAATGAAGCCATACAACACTTATCTTCTGATCAAACTACTATTTCCAATTGGGTCAAAGAAAATCTTGTTGCCATTAATGCTTCCAAAGCCCAATTTTCCATCTATCTACCCGTCCGGAACTCTCAGCGGACTATCCCTTATTCTTCAACAATACAAAAATCAATCCTTCATCTTTTCTCAATATTTTTGGTGTCTCTTTTTCTTCTGCTCTCACTTGGAAAGACCATATTACTAGACTTACTAAGGCAGCCTCCCAGAAGATGGGTGCGCTCAACTGCCTCAAGGGGTTCTTTACCCCTGCACAGCTTCTTGCTCTGTACAGGGGCACAGTGCGTCCTTGTATTGAGTATTGTTCACATGTGTGGGTAGGATCCTCTCACACCGCACTCTTAGACAAATTAGAAAGGAATGCCTTTCGTATCCTTAATTCCTGCCCATTCACCAACTCTCTGCAAACTCTCTCTCTTCGCCGCAATGTTGCATCTCTCTCGCTATTCTATCACTACGACAATAATCAGTGCTCCTCAGAGCTCTCCCAGTGTATACCACCTCCTCTACGTAGGGTACGTGGTATCTGTCTTGCAACACAATCCCACCCCTACTCTGTGCAACTCTCCAACCCAAGAATGAAACGTTACTCTCAGTCTTTCTTCTATTCAACAGCTGAGGTCTGGAACTATCTCCCTGAATCAATCTTTCCCTCCTCCTATGGCTTAAATTGCTTTAAACTCTGTGTGTCCAGGCATTTTGGCTCAAACATCCCTTGCTTTTGACACTCGCTACAGTCAGTTACTGCCTTTTGTCTTCCCCACTCACATAGAACAAAATAAAATCGAGATTTGGCAGTGCAACTCTGACAATTCTCCTTTATTTTATGTTATTATTGTGTCTATTATTAATGTCTATGTGAATTAATCCTCCATAGAATTCTGTGAAATTGTTATGTATTTTCCATATGTGCCTTAACCATTCCCGTAGCATTCTGAATTGTAATTGAACCATTTCCAATTAGTGTCCGTATTTGTGTTTAGAATACTGCCGAGTAAATCTTAATAGATATTTTTGTAATGCACCGGGAACGGAATTGGTCACCATTTAATCTGTTATTTTATTTATATACTTACATTAGCTTATATATTTGTATACTTTAATATGAGTTCATGTATATTTGTACTTTTATATTAGCCAATATTTGTATATGCTTTAGATGTCAGTATTACTTTGTAACATATAGGACAGGGATTAACCCCTTTGGCACCCATTATTAAAGGATAGGAATCCGTGAACAGACTGTTATTTCTTTTGTACAACTTAACAGAGAACCAGGTTGGGATGGAGTCGATGCTCGACGGATGGCGAAGATTAAACTTCTCCCATCAGCTGCTGGGTCTACTCGAGCCCCGACAGTATGAGTGCTGTGACAAACCACCTCGTAATGACCTTGTAGGATGGTGCCAGGACCACAGGAAAAAGTTTAATTACCCCCCACACTCCAGGATATGGATGGGTGGGTAGAGAAACCTCAAGGATGGCCAGTATCTCTCAGGAGCAGTGATACCGGTACGATGGGGTTGTTACGGACAGCAAGGTTAGAGTTGAGTCGGGCGAAGCACCGGGTTATCTAGCTTGGTAAAGGTCGTTGCACATTGTCACGACAGTCCCTTCAAGACTGGCACGAACACCCACGACACATACAAATCCTGTGTCTTGCCGAATTTACTAGAGCTCGCGGCGAAAATGGCTGGCATCGTTTGTCATATCTCTACCGTATCTCTACCGTATCTCTTCCGCATGACTTGATAAGATTCTAATGATGCCGATACGGTGGAGAAACGAATGCTATGAAGAAGATAGGAAAAGTCGTGAGAAGGGTACACGACTAGTCCACGAAAAAGATACGACCCAAAAGACTGGATATAACTCAGAAGAATCGTATCGACGCCGTGAGACGTGCAACCGGATTGAGGCTAGACACGCGTTTTATTTGTTTTTTTGTCAACTCGACCGTTGCCAGTTTTCCGCACGGAAGAGATACGGTCCGCACGGCAGGCTTACGCACCAGACGACGTTTGATACGGGTCATACGGCTTTGATACGGACCATACGTCTTTGATACGGACCACACGATTGTGATACGGCGAGTTCGTGATGGAGACCAGACTCAGACGATTTGTTACAGTTGCCAGGGAATTCCCACAAACTTTTGAACAGCTCAAAATTTCGTATCGACCCCCGATACGTCGCTTGGACCGTGAGAGTCACCCACGGCTAATTCCCGATATCCACGATTATGTTGCCGATTCGCCGTATCAGGCTGAAATTTCGAGCCAGGAACTCGCCTGGAGGAGCTTTCGTGTCAGTGTGCAACGACCTTAATTAGACCAGGGTGTGTCCAGGGAGGTTAAGACTTAAGTTACCGGTACTTTTTTTCATGTGTGTAGGTATGTACTGTACCCATTCAATTTGTTGTAATCAGTAAAGGTTCCAGGTGTTTATTAATTTTATCCAGACTAAGATCAATAAGTTTGTATTCTTCTCCCCATGCCTATTTTGATTTAAATGTGCGGTCAGGGTGGTAAATCGGAGCCGTCACTATTAAGCTTGTCTAAATCTAAGAGTAGTACCAGTAACCGAGAGTTAAAGTCATGTCAGCCAACGTTAAAGGCCAAGTACTTTATTGGTCGTTGCTAGCCTCTGATTTATCATACTGTCCCAATATGCTACTAAATACTAATGATAATGAGTCAAGTTTGCATGAATAATATGATAACCACGTAGGGATCTACCTCTAGACGTGTAGTTTATCTGAAGGTGGATGTGTACAACTTCTAAAGAATTACCGTATAACATCCTATGATATTTGCCTCAATTGAAGACCATGCTCAGTCTCAGTGGGTTTTTTGTTCTTTGTACTAATCCTTGTGTCGGATTTGCAACCTTCCCCCTTCTTCGAAGGATTTTGGACGTGGATCAACCAAACAGGGTTGTCCTCTTGATAATTAGAATGAAGTAACAGGTCTGTCGCCATCTTTTCCTTTCTATCATCTCGAGTATCTATTTCCTCCTTCGCATCTTAAATCCTTCTTTCTTCAAACTCTCTCTCTCTCTCTCTCTTAGACAACCAAAGTCGTGCTTCCCCCCGTTACAAATATACTCCACAAAGATCACAGGCCGAGGGTGCTAAGATAACTCAAGTAAAGGCGGTGTTAGGAAATAGTTTTCAAACACTTATTTTACAATTTTTCTTCAAAAAGATGATCATGTCGTTAATAATCATCCTCTGAACTCTCTGAGTACCCATGCTAAACCTTATATCTATAGTCCAAATAATTTGACGGCTACAGAAACACAAACAAACAAACAAACATTTTATGCACATGTACTGTATATACAGTATATAGATATCTACTGTATGTATAAAAGCCTCGATACACAACCACCCACCCAATTAAGAAAGCAACTTCTCACTTCCCATTCCTTACACGAGGAGTCACATGGCTGGTTCTGGTTCTGGTACTGAGGCCACTGGATTTTACCCCCTTGTAATCTCTTGGGGGAAGGTGCTGGGGATGGTCCCGGGGTAGACTGGAACCGGAGTTCTGGGGGGGGGGGGGGGATGCCCATTTGCCAGCCAAATTACCCAAATATGACTAAAAAACCTAAAAAGAAACAACGTAAGTCCGATGATCCAAAACCGCACAGGATAAGGACAAATGCCCCCCACAATCTCAGACTTGCTAGTGTGAATGTTGGTAGTTTGAATCTGCGTGCAAATGAAGTGGCTGAGATGTTTGAGAGGAGGCGAGTGGACGTCTGCTGTGCCCAGGAAACACTCTGGAAGAGGCATGGGGTACAGTGGATTGTTGGAAGAAAGAAAAGATATAGGATCTACTGGATGGGGGTGGAGACTGATAAAGCGAAAGGAGGAGTGGGTGTTCTGGCGACTGAAGAGTTGGCAGAAAGTATGCTTCAGATTACGAGAGTTAGTGAAAGGCCGATTGTTTTGAAGTTGAAAATTGGTGAAAGAACTCTGAATGTGATATCTGCATATGCCCCACAGGCTGGCCTACAGAAAGAGATAAAAGAGGACTTCTGGAATGACACTGTCAGTGTAATTTCAGGCCTCTCGGAGAATGAAATAACAATCATGGGAGGAGACCTGAATGGTCATGTGGGAGCATCTGCAGATGGATACGAGGGGGTACATGGAGGAAATGGTTACGGAAGGAGGAATCTGGAAGGCGAATATATACTGGAGTCCTGCGTTGCACTCAACATGGTTGTGTGTAACACGAAGTTCAAGAAAAGACAGAGCCATCTGATTACATATAACTCTGGGGTCTCCAGTAGCCAGATAGATTACTTCTTGGTTAACAGGAAAGACTGGAAACTGGTTCGGGATGTAAAAGTCAACCCGAGCGAAGAATGTATCCCCCAGCATAAGCTACTTGTGTGCGACATGAACTTATACAGAGATCCTAAGCGCAAGAAGGTATGCATGCCCAAAAGGAAAGTGTGGCTGCTGAAGAACAAGGAAGTTAGGGATAGGTTTCATAGTGAACTGGAGGAAATGAACAGAAATAAGGAAGCTACGCCTAATGATGTAAATAGTCAATGGAATTTTCTTAAGCATAGCCTTATCGCTGCCACTGACAAAGTCTGTGGGAAAAGAAAGGGTCACCCCAGGAATAAGACCTCCTAGTGGTGGAATGATGATGTAGAACATGCTGTGAAAGAGAAAAGGAGATGCTTCAAAGCATGGAAGAAGGGAGGCAGCAAGGAGTAATACCAGGCAGCTAAACGAACTGCCAAAAGAGTTATTTACAATGCTAAAAAAGGCATTAAGGACCTGGTCCTCGAACAAGTGTGCAACACTGACAATCCCAATGGGATCTTCAATCTAGCTAGGCGAGCTAAAAATGGCAGTAGGGTTATTATAGGTGAACTGTGTGTATTAGACACGATAATGGAAAGATTGTGTATGCAGAAAATGAAATCAGAGAAGCATGGAAGGTACACTATGAACGATTGCTAAATGTAGAGTTTGAATGGGATAAGGAACAGCATAGTATCGAAAAACCAATATCCTTTGATAGCACCAGCTGTAGTGAGCGACGCAATCAATAAAATGAAGGACGGTAAAGCTCCAGGGTGCTCTGACATTGTCGCTGAGATGATAAAAGCCTCATGGGAGACTGGTGTCAACTTAGTCACTGAGTTGATAAACACCAATATTAACACACAAAGAGCGGGTGGTAGGGTATTTTACACTGTGCCGCCCAGCGGGGGTTTTTACCCTAAATAGGGTTGTTTCCGTGCTCATTTTCATGCATAAACAAGACCCAGAGCATAAAACAAGTATCTATCCCTGCAAGGGCGTAAACAGGGCTTTCCAATGACACCCGAACTATCCTTGTACGACCACTGGTTCTCTTGCAATGATCGTGCAACACGAGTGCAAAAAACCTAAAATAAGGTAATTTCCGTACATAATTCCCTGTGTAGCAAGTGAGAGAGGGGGAAGGAAGGTGGTATACAGTTCAGTACGTCCACGGTGGTCGTGGGGAGCGGTCATAAGGTTACTACGCTCGTCCCACCGCTCAGCTCTCTCTCTCAGCAGCATTACGTGCTGAAAATGGCACTCGACATAAATATTATGTGGTGCACCGCCACATAGTCCACATTTATTTAACTCGACAGATGTCGTGCGCCGTTGGTTAAGGGTTAAAGATGAGAAAATCCCAGAGGATTGGCACAAAAGTGTAATAGTAAATATATACAAAGGAAAAGGGGATGCGCTAGATAGAGGTATTTATAGGGGCCTGAAAATGCTTGACCAAATCATGAAGGTCTGTAAGAGAGTCTTTGAGGGTTTGATCAGGCAAAGCATCTCCATTGATGATATGCAGTTTGGTTTCATGCCAGGACGTGGTACAACCGATCCTATCTTCATAGTCAGGCAGATACAGGAAAGATACTTGCTAAAAGGCAGGGATCTTTACTTTGTGTTTGTAGACCTGGAGAAGGCCTTTGACAGGGTGCCTAGAGATGTTGTGCAGTGGGCTATGAGGAAACTTGGTGTGGAAGAGTGGCTGGTGCGTGTGATAATGAAGATGTATGAGGATTCGCGAAGTGCGGTGAGGGTGAAGGGTGTACTGAGTGATGAGTTCGCAGTCCGTGTTGGAGTCCATCAGGGTTCAGTGTTAAGCCCCCTCCTCTTTATTATGGTCCTGGAGGCACTGTCTAGAGTTTTTAGAGGCGGACTCCCGTTGGAACTGTTTTATACAGACGAATTAGTCCTAATAGCTGACAATATGCAAGATGCTGAGTCCAAATTCAGAAGATGGAGAGAGGGCATGGCGAGCAAGGGCTTAAGAGTAAATATTAACAAAACCAAGGTTATGTATTGTAGATTGAGACGAGGCAATGTGGAAAAGAGCGGTGCACACCCATGTGCAGTGTGTGGAAAGGGTGTGGGCGTTAACTCGATTTAATGTAGCATCTGTCGACGCTGGGTGCACCATGGGAATAAGCGCTGTAGTAGAATAAAGGGACCCCTGCCGAAGGATATGTCAGAAATAGAGACATTTGAGTGCGTAGTGTGCAAAGGTGAGCTTGTGTTAAGTGATGATCCTGTGGCTGTGAATTTTGGAAATGAGTCATTGGAGCTGGTGGACAAGTTTTGTTACCTAGGAGATACCATCTCTGCCGGTGGTGGGGCCGAGGCTGCCACTGTCGCTAGAATTAGATGTGGCTGGGGGAAGTTCAGAGAACTGCTGCCAATTCTAACCATGAAAAGAATGCCTCTCCCCCTGAAGGGAAAGGTGTATGCCTCATGTGTTAGAAGTGCAGTGACGTATGCCTCAGAAACATGGGCCGTTAAAGTAGAGGATGTCAACAGAATGGAACGTAATGAGATGAGAATGGTGAGATGGATGTGTGGGGCCAGGCTGCAGGATAGAATGACAAATGTTGAGCTGAGGAGACGTTTAGGTATAAAGAGTATTAGTGAGGTGATGCGTACAAGTAGACTAGGATGGTATGGACATGAGGAGAGAATGGATGAATAAAATTGGGTGAAAAAATGCAGGTCTGTGATTGTGGAGGGAGCTGCACCAAGGGGTGGACCGAGGAAGACCTGGGATCGGACTATACGTGCCGATCCCAAATTAAAAAACTTGACAAGTGAAGCAGCCCTTAACAGGGTTGCCTGGAACGCCGCCATTAGGACAAGAGACTGAAACTGCATGTATGTGTGGAGCACTCAGTCCTAACATTTTATGTATGTATGTACGTATGTATATATGATGTGGCTGCGTCTCGCAAATCGTATACTTGTAGAGTGTAAATATATATCTTTGTCTATGTCTACTAAGTTGTTAGTGAAATTATACAATTATGTCTGTATATTTGTCTTCTTGTTGCAAGTGGGTCTAGTCTAATGTCTTGTTTGAGCAAAGTGACAGATGTAGTGTGTCTGTAATCATGTCTTATCCAACTTGCAGCTTTGTTTTGTATGTCCTCTAGTTTATCTATGTTATTGTGAGTGTGTGAATCCTAGATGGTGTCGCAGTATTCTAAGTGTGGCCGAACAATTGTTTAAAATGCTAGAATTTTGATGTTTGCGTTACACTTAGTGAGATCCCTTCGCAGGAAGCCTAAGACCTTATTAGTCTTTGCTCTGATGTTGCTAACGTGCGTGGTCCACGTCATGTCCGCTGAGATGTGGATCCCCCCAATATTTGTGGGAGGGAACAGTATCTAGAAAAGTGCTTTGGAGTTTGTAGAAAAATGGGATAGTTTTGTTCGAATGGGTGAGGCGGATATGGTGACATTTTTCAGGTCTACATGTCATCTGTCACTTGGCTTCTCACTCTTCAAGGGCAGTTAAGTGCTCCTGTAGTCGAGGGCAATTGTCGGGAATTTAGATAAAGAGGTTAAAGTGCATATCACTGGTACATGAAAATATCCCAACAAATAGTTATATAATAATTACCAACGAAGTATTCGATGGGTGTAATCCAGTCCCCCACACACGGCTAATTCAATTGCAAGACATGTAGGAATGTTCACATAATACAATATCGATACAATGAGCTTAGCTTAGAGGACTGGTAATGTAGGACTGTTGATATAGATTAATAATTGTAGCACATGGTGAACTATGGGTTGAGTCAGAGCCGGGGGGAGATGTTGGCTGTATGGTGGGTTTTGAGAGACTAAAGGGCTGGCGTCCGATCGCTTCGCGAAATTACATATGGCTGCCGGCTCATAATAATTATAACCCATAAATTGGCTTCATGATACATCTAGAGCTGATGTAGATATTTATACATTACAGTTAATATTTAACCTACACTTAATAATAAACTACAATACACAAAGAACTAGCCGAAATCGTACATGCGATACGATACCGCCAAATTCAAATGCCCTATTGGACCTAAACTGTCGGGATCATTACCCTATTCCCGACATACTGCCCGCCATGAAAAACAATATACAGTAGCTATATACAGAAAACAAAAGGACATCGAAGATTCAAAGATCACCTTGTTTGATCTTAGATCTCCAACGATCCACGGAACTCATAGCTGCCCTCCTTTTGGGGCGAGCGCCACCTGAAGCCAGAGGAGGATCATCCTTCTCATCATCAACCGCCCCACCCTGAGGAGCACTGTCACCAGCACTCTACCACGGAGGGGTATCAGTAGAGACGCCAGTATCATCCGGCAGTTCTACATCCTGCTCCAAGGGATATAACCTTACGACTGGGCGAGTAGTAACCCCAGTCGAAGTTCGTAATCTAGCAACCCTTATAAGACCATCAATGCCCTGGAACAAATCGACAATCCTCCCAAGCTTCCAAAATAACCTAGGACGCTCATCATGAATCAGTACGATATCCCCGATACTAGGCCTTCGTTGATTCGTCCCTTTGATCATATTGGAGTGACGCTCGCTAAGAGACGGCAAATATTCTTGGGTCCACCTTTTCCATAGATCGTCCGACACTTTGTTCAAATACTGGAAGCGACGACGGGTGGCGTCAGCATCGCCGACCGTAGGGTCTTGTAGATCTTCGTCGGTTACTGACGATCTAGGAAAGGTATTAAGGGTTCGTCCACGTGTTAGCATAGAAGGCGAAATGGGTAAGAGGTCATCAACATCTGCCGAGGTATAGGTCAAGGGCCTGTCGTTGACTAACATCTCAATCTCTATTAAGATGGTATGCAACTCCCTTCTGGTCACCAGTGCCCTTCCTAATACCTTCTTCATGGCAGATTTGACAATACGATTGTTCTCTCCCAAATCGCCCCGAACTATGGTGCATGTGCTGGTATAAATTTCCACTGACAACCCTTTCCAGTGAGGGTAGCCACAACTTGCGGGTCATCCATTAAACTCTGGAGATATTTAGAGGCCCCGACAAAACAAGTCGCATTATCGCTCATAATAATTTGAGGGAAACCATTGCGGCCTGCAAAGCGTCTTAGAGTATGCAAAAACCCCTCACTGGAGAGGTCGTCAATCAATTCAATATGAATCGCTCTGGTTACCGCACATGTGAATAGAACGGCATATACCTTTATGATATTACCGGGCGATTCTCTAACTTGAATCGCTCCGGTGTAGTCTACCCCGGTTACCTGAAATGGTTCAGTCCTTTGTACGCTGAACTCAGGCAAGGGAGGTAGATCTACTGGGGAGTAAAGCTTACCCTGTAATCTTTTACAGATAGTACAGCTATTGTGGATCCCTTTAATTGCTTGTCGCATCTTAGGGATCCACCAACGTTGTCGCATATATGCCAGAACATAATTTACGCCAAAATGTAGGCAGGTCCTATGGCATTGGCGAATCAACAGTTTGGTAATCAAATGAGAGGAGCTAAGGAGGACAGGATATTTCGCAGAATCAATAATGTCCGCCTTTTGTATCCTGCCTCTACACTTAATTATGCTTCCTTCCATATATAATCCTAGCTGCCTCATTAAGTTTGAGGGTTTGGCCTTTGACTCCTTGCTCAGGATTTGATGTTCAGTAGGATAAGATTCCCTTTGTACTAAACATATTAGTTTCGCTTCTGCTGATCTCAATTCATGGAGTCTGATATGCTTCGAATCTTCACTAAGGAAAGACCTGTGAGCCTGACTTCTCATGTTGTTAATGAAACGGTATATCCATGCAAATACCTGTATTACTTGATCATAGCTGCCGTAACGTTCCCACTCTACCAACTTGTTATCCTGATGTGTAGTACTCACAATCGAACTACTTAACACATCATCTTGGGGCCGACTTGAAGGATCAGATATGCAATCCCTGAAATCCTGAGGCCATTCAGTCGGAGATATAAGCCATGGAGGTCCATGCCACGAAATAGAGGACGACATAAACTGTTGCGCCGAGATCCCCTGGGAAATTATGTCACTGGGGTTATCCATGGTGCTCACATAGCGAAATTTAGCTGTAGGAACTAAGTTATGTATCTCATCGGTACGATTAGAAACATAAACAGGTAACACTTTCTGGCTGTGTACCCATGAAAGTGCTATTTGACTGTCGCTCCAGACATAGACGTTATTAATCTGTAGTATGTCTGTATAAGCATCCAGTGTAAATTTTATTAGACGAGCAGACAGAAGTAATGCAGTAAGTTCTAATTTAGGAACTGTAATTTTCTTTATAGGGGCTACTTTGGCCTTTGCTATAGCCAGTTTTGCTTCACTACCATTGCATATGTATATGGCAGTACCGTACGCACTATTACTAGCATCAGAAAAGGCATGTAGATCCACCTGTTGACCACTAATAACCTGACGATTAAGTTGGACCTTGCAACATGTGGAAATGTCCGACCGAATCAACCGCCAAGTATCTTGTAACTCTGTCAGGAGGGGCGTGTCCCAATCTAGTTTTAGCCGCCACAGTTGCTGTAAAATCATACGAGCACGGATAGTTACAAGCAGCAAAAATCCTAGGGGATCAAACAACCTCGCTGACAAGCTTAAGCAGTTTCGCTTGGTCATAAGCTCACTGCCGCATGGGGTGTGACAGAAGGATATACAATCTGTGGTAGTGTCCCATTTGTGGCCTAAAAACTTCACCTCACTATTCTCAGTAGCTACACCGTCAGAAGCAAATTGACCTTTCAAAAGATCACTATTAGTGGCCCATTCTCTCAAGTATAGATGAGCCTTGACAAATATATCGCGGATCTCCCAGCATCTTTCGAGCAATAAATCTTCATCGTCTCCAGTGCCTTGAAGATTGTCCACATAGATCCCCTGCTTGATCTCATTCTTGAAGTCAGGATCTAGTCCAGCCTCCTCAAGATGTCGCAAGATACTAGCGTTGAGAAGGAACTGGGAACAGGTCGCCCCGAATAAGACGACTCTGAACCTGTAGACCAGATACTCTGAATCTAGATCCATTGGGTCCCGTGGCCATAAAAATCTTGTCGAGTCCCTGTCTTCACGATGGAGTTGAAGCATCAGGAAGGCCTTCTCAATATCGGCGACCCATGCAAACTTATGACATCTGGAGCGCAACATAATTTGCGCGAGATCAGAGACCAGGGACGGACCCGTGTATAGACAATCATTCAGGCTATAGGAGCGATCACTGGATTTAGCAGAGCAGTCATACACAATACGAACAGGAGTGGTGGAACTGTCCTTTTTAATCCCATGGTGAGCAAGGTAATGGATGTTATCCCCATACTCACTGAGATCTACTCTCTCCACAAATCCACGTTGTACCTGCTCGTTTAAAACTGCCGCATAAGTCTCGCAATAATTTGGATCCTTAACAAACTGCTTCTGAAGGCCATGTAACCTACCAAGTGCTAGATGGAAATTAGTAGGTAATTTACTCTTGTTATCCTTCCAAGGGAGCCTTACCACATACTGACCCCTGCCAGAGTCATACGTTACAGTCTCTTCATACGAGCTCAACGCTAGCTTGGACTCCCGATCAAGTTCATGTGGGTCAAATCCAATATTGTCCAAGTCCCATAGCTTATCTATATCAGTACATGTATTATCAGGCACATTTGGCCTAATATATTTATCTATGGGGCTTATTGCTACCTTGAGGACCGTAACCACCTCCACCTGTGTGTCTTGAGAGGAAGTGGCATAGGATCCAGAAATGGCATACCCTTGGATCGTTAGGAGCATTATTAGCTTATCTACCCGCCGATATCCAGGGTGAACCAGGTCGTAGTAATAATCAGCTCCGACCAGTAGCATAATACCATTGTTAGCAGAGAGTTGATCATCAGCCAGTTTATAACCCTTGCTTCTGAGATATTTCAAATGTGGTTGAATCTCTGATGCTATATAGAAACTGGGTAGTTTGTCGACCACAACAGCCTTGATGGGACATACCTTTCTTCTATAAACATAGGAAATCTCCACTATATCATAGTCACTGGAATCTACTTCACCAGTGAAACCATGGAGATGCAAATTCTCTTGACCATTGGTGGTACACTTGAGCTGGGGTAATGATGACCGCAGAACGAATGACCTCTGTGAGCACTGGTCAAGTAAGGTGCGCGTCATTATAGGCTTATTATTACTCCCCACTACTGGCAGCATCATAGTAGGAAGCAATTGACATTCTCGAGAAGCAATGGACATGGCAGATACTTTATCACCCTCACTCTTACCTTTCTCATGTGACTCTTTGGTGGTTCTCCCCTTTTCTTTGCCGTCGTGCCAATCAGACTGGGTGCAAAGGGAAAACCAATGTTTCCCCTTGCAATACTTACAAGGTTTGATGTAGGAATTGGTGCAAGTACTGTTGAAGTGGTCTCTTTCCAGACAGCTGGTACATAACTTAAGCGATTTAGCTTTGCCAATTTTCTGTGTAGCCTTAGGATACTTAGGACAGTGGTACTACAGATGACCGTGGACACTGCATAACTTGCAACCTAATGATATTGGCCTTTTCTGTTTAGGAGAAGTCTGTACCGGGAAAGCTGCAGTGGATGGCGACATCTCCACTTGTCGGTAGTGTCCAGTACTCTCCATATTGAAGACTTCAGTCTGGTACACCTTCACCAACGCTTCCAAGTTTAGTGGAGAGTCGCTTAGTTGTCGTCTTACGATTTCCTTAAGGGAAGAGGGTATCTTGTTCAAGATATTTACACTAAATATTTCCTCCTTGGTGATTGCCATTGTCTCCATAGATCGGAGGAGGCTCTCAAAGGAGGCATAGTACTCCTTTAGGTCTGTCACATCATAGGATGGAGGATCTAGAGTGAAGAATTTAGTAATTAATGTGGTCTTGATGACTTCCTCTCTCCCGTAAGTTCTTTTCAGCAACTCCACTGCAGACTCGTAGCTGGTAGCTTCTAGCTTGTACCCATCGATCAACTTCAATGCCTCCCCTTTCAATTGACCACGGAGATATGTGAACCTTTGGATGGATGTGAGTGTTTTATTCCGATGGATGGAACACTCAAAGATATCCCAAAATCCAGTCCAGGTAGTCGAATCCCCGGAAAAGGTAGGCAAAAGTAAGCTTCGGCAGGTTAAAGCCAGTCGCCTTTGGTGTACCGGTATCCTTAACAGGGGGTGATTCTTGTGTGGAAGATAGTCTGGCTAAGGCTGTATTAACATCCTCAATGTACTCAAGATCTGCTGACATTTTTCTTCTTCCACATCGTCAGTAATTGTCAATAAACCTGCTGAGCATAATTATCATAAGTGGCTAGCGATTTACTTACAGTAGCAAATTTACCCGTAATTTGATCAGCCGAGGCACTTAATAAAAAGTCATCAAGATCTCTTAAACACCTATTTAAACTTCCCTTCATCCCTCCCTTCAGAATCCTAAGCTTCTTTATATCTGTCATCGTTAAAGTCTGAATCTAGGCTATTAACTCTCTAAACTATAAAGCAAACTAGTTACATAAATTAATTTAAATTACAAAATGTGGCAATAGCATTGCCACTCCCAATTTGGAAACGGTCATTAGGCTACTAGCTGCAGTAGGATGAATTAATTGAGCAACTTGACAAATAGCAGAAACAAACTAGGGCAAGAGAAAGAAGGGTAAATGAAAAGATCTGACTAGTAATAAGTATTAGGCCTAGCCCAGATGCCCATCCCACAATCATGAGGTCTGTTGGCTGTCAATCGCTTAGGAATCAACAGAGACCGAACCCCATGACTAGGTAACTAGGCTATAAAATTTAATTAAATGAGTCATATGAGAACCCTCCCCACCGGCAAAATTAAGAAAAGTCTCATATGGCCTAAAGGCCAAACTTAAAGTCACCAAGTAGGCTACCACGAACAGTGTCATCAAAACAACCACACACACTCAGTAGGCCTAACCAAAAAAAAACACGAGAAATGGTAGCAAACCGAGACACCCTCACACACATACCTAGCCCAGCAAACCCCCAAACAAGGTAAGCAGCACCACATCGAAAAAAGTGGGAAACTAGTTCCCCCAAACTAACAGTCACTGTTAAAAACACAGGGATAGCTAGTCAACGTAGGCAACATAAAAAAAAAAACGCAAGGGCTTTTTGCCCAACCCCTAGCGCGGCAGCCATTTGTAACACCAAACGAAAGCGGATGCAAACATAACACTATTACTGTAATAAATTAAGTACTAGAGTTCGAAGGACCATTATTTGTCGGGAATTTAGATAAAGAGGTTAAATTGCATATTACTGGTACATGAAAATATCCCAACAAATAGTTATATAATAATTACCAACGAAGTATTCGATGGGTGTAATCCAGTCCCCCACACACGGCTAATTCAATTGCATGACATGTAGGAATGTTCACATAATACAATATCGATACAATGAGCTTAGCTTAGAGGACTGGTAATGTAGGACTGTTGATATAGATTAATAATTGTAGCACATGGTGAACTATGGGTTGAGTCAGAGCCGGGGGGAGATGTTGGCTGTATGGTGGGTTTTGAGAGACTAAAGGGCCGGCGTCCGATCGCTTCGCGAAATTACATATGGCTGCCGGCTCATAACAATTATAACCCATAAATTGGTTTCATGATACATCTAGAGCTGATGTAGATATTTATACATTACAGTTAATATTTAACCTACACTTAATAATAAACTACAATACACAAAGAACTAGCCGAAATCGTACATGCGATACGATACCGCCAAATTCAAATGCCCTATTGGACCTAAACTGTCGGGATCATTACCCTATTCCCGACAGCAATCGTCCCTATTAGTAATTTGTCTATAAACTAAGCTATTATCTGCGAAAAGTGTAGTTGTAGAAGTAAGAAATAGCAGGAGGTAATTTATGTAAGAAATGAAAAGTAGGGGAACCAGGATGGTACCTTGTGGAACTGCAGAAGTTACAGACACAGTAGAAGAATGAGAACCCTCGAGAACAACGCGTTGATCCTGATTGGTCAAGGCTCAATCCAGTGAGGAAGTGGTCCTCGGATGCCATAATAATCTAACTTAGCTAACAGTCTTTGGTGAGAGCCTTTGTCGAAGGCTTTGACAAAGACTAGTACTATGGCATCTACTTGTCAAATTTTTGGTTCGTAAAGGGTTTGGGAAATGTCATGTGTGGTCACAAGTAATTGTGTCTCGCACGACCTATTTGGTTCGAAAGCCGTGCTATATGTCAGTCAGTATATTTTGCGTCAACCAAAAATAATAATAAATATATATATAAATAAATAAATAAATAAAAACATAGATAAATAATAATAATAATAGCAATAATAAAATGCACCTCGTTGTGGACCATGCTATCTAATATGCTTGTGAAATTTCACTTGCATATACAAAAATATATACAAAGGCAAAAACAAAATGTCGTCCTCCCAAAGAAAAAGAGCATTCATTTGATTAACAAAGTATAGAATCTCGGTCTCTCTCTCTCTCTCCCTCTCAAAGAAAAGAGGAACAATAATGAACCCCCTCAGACTGAAATAGTTAACTTACTGACGAGGAGGCGGACCGCACGGTATTATCCCCACAACTGTCAAAATCTCACTGAGGGACCGTTAGAAATCGGAGGAACTTGGGGTTGCCACCATTCGACAGATTCTGATCTAACTTACCTAACTTACTGAGGCCTATATGACACTAGAGCGTCATATAACTTATTAGAGAGATATTAAGATAAGTTCATATGACGCGATCGCGTCATATGAGTATTTTGGCCAAACCGTCTCTCTGAGACGGAGAGTGTTAATGGTATGTTTACCCTGCGCGGTGACGTAGGCGTAAATCACAGGGTATTATTTCCAACATGTTTTTCTATGTGTGTCTGTTTACGTATCTATCTGTTCGAAAAAGTATATTGAGAATGAATGAATGGATTTGGACAAGACGATCTGCTTCTTGTGACCTCCCAATAAATAACATGGAAAGTTTTTGATAAATAATCGCAATATGTGAGGTACTAAGTCCTAGTTATTCTCTGGCTTAACAGGAACATAATTATATGAGATTATTGGGCGACCCCAATGAGGTGTGACGGCCTTGACCCTCATACATTAATGTGGCAGTATTTCCAGTACTATATTGACCTGAATTATATCATTTTTGGTGGCTAGCTTCTTTGGGTCATCATGCATGCCTCGATATCTCGATATATCCCCCCAAATACCATCCTGAGAAACGTTTTTTTGATAATCGCAATAATCAAGGTACTAGTTCAAGGTTCGTCGCCGTCATCAAGCAATACATTTTCAGGTTGGATAACCCTAATGGTGAGGTGGCGGTTCTGGTCCCATTGATGAATATGGCATTGTCTTCAATACTACTGCATGGAATACACGATTTATGGTGCCTACTGTAATATATGCCGCAGTAAGTTTTGCAATCAATGCTTTCAGTGTGTCTTTGTGTACGTATGAGTGCAAAGCATCTTCGGAATGAATAAATGGATTTACCCGAAAGGATCCCTTTAAATTCTGTTAACACGAATGATGCCACCAACTTCCGCAGTATGGTCAAAGCATTCAATCATTGGAACTCGGCTAGGGAGGGCGATAATGCCAGATTATGGTTGCTATTTTGGGTTGGATATCTAATTGAATGTGACAGAGTGATCCTCTAGCCACCTATATACGCATACAGTATATTCAGCTGAGGAAAAACTTACACTATTTTCGTCAGTCCAGTATAATAATCAGCTGCACCTATTTTCTTTGCATCTTTGTATACTGGTGAGTTATCTGCTCAACAGGTGGCATTGTGTGTGTGTAAGTGTGAGAGTCCGAGTGTAGTGGGTGAGACAGTGAAGCACGGGAGCGAGATGGCTTCAGAGATGGGGTCGTTTCGGGTCATGAGTGAGCACCGTGCCTCATGTGAAGGCAAGATGGCGGGTGCTCGTTGTGCTCTACGTGCTTCACATGTCTCACTCCCTAGACTGGAACAAGACCTCACGGGCTTCACTGTTCATTGTAAAGCGGTGAATGTTAAGGCTCTCAGCCTATGCCCGAGAGGAAGTAAGTTGGAATATAGAAAAAAAAAAAAAAAAAAAAAAAAAAAAAAACTTACATGATTCTGACATTAAACATAAACCGAATTTTCTTAGGCCTAACTTACTCCCTATGTTTAATCCTCCTAGCCTAGTCTTCAATAGCGAGAATTTCGCAGTCTTATGTTTATAGTCATTATGCTGCATTCATCGTTTGTGTTTATGTATCTGCCTTTCAGTGTTGCACTTACAGTTACTAGAGTCAGGTTTGTGTGACAGACAAGCTGATAGTGACAAAGAGAAACAAACAGATGCAGGCAGATTGCTTTACCAAAGTCCGAGCACCAGAGACCCAAGATCTCCACCATATAAGTCTTTCCCCAAAATGGCACCTGCTACACCTGCTATGGACCAGAATACACCTGCAGCATGCTCTCTGACCCTAGCTCCGCCCTAAGTGAGAAGACAACGGTCCCAAAGGTTCAAGCCACACCTTTAAGGTCCCAGGGGAATCAGGAGGCCATCCCACCTGCCCCTCTACCCTTTATTTCTCTGCTTCCGTCGACTCCACGGTGAAAATAGCCTGAAAAATATTCACTGAAGAGAGGCAAAGGGACCTTAATTCTTACCCATAGCCACCATATCACAAGAAGGAAGCAAAAACTAAATCACCTCTTCGGGGAGGATTCGGACAGCAGCTCACCCTTATAACGCTAGCAGATCCGTCTTTGAGTTTCTTGTGAGGTATGACTGAGTTTCTTGGCATCAACTTGAGCATCTCCGTCACTCCTGGTTAGAGTTATACTGTACAACCCCTGTCTTGAGTATTTTATTCGGGTTATGCCTTAGTACCTTGGTACCGACGTTAGCAGCTCCGTCAAACTCCAGTTGGATTTCTTATCCGAGACGCTGATCTGCCTCGGCATCATACTTCCTTCTCCTCCCTGTAGTCGCGCGGTGCAGATGTGTCTCCTGCCCTCTCTTCATTCGGCATTCTTTCATCTTCTAGTGAGTCTTTTGCTCATTTGTATTTATCTGAGATGTTCTAGAATAGGTTTAGACTAGATAGGATGGGCATTCACATTGGCGCATCCCCAGGAAGTGTGTTCAAATAGAGTACGAGTGTTAGGCGACCATGCGGCTCCCATTGAGCTCGCACGCCTCTGTGTTTAATCTTTCTTTTTCAGCGGTTAGCTTTGCCTTATCATAGTTATCTAGGAGGCTGTGTATACTGCTGGGCTGTGCTACTTTGCTCAATCCTTATGATGGAGTAGCCTGTGTTACTTTTTGGCAGGAGTTCTAGTGTAAGAGTTGTCCCACGTGGTGGGGAACTTTCTAGAATCTGATTCTGCTTTTTCCCCTCTGGACTCAGAGCGATGGGTGCTGTGGGGTTGCTGTTCATCGAGGGAGGTATGGTACCGTGTGTAGCTATGCAACCTTAGGCACCGTGTGTCGATGTGCAATTTTTTGCCCTAAGCCTCGTGGCTAGCCTCAGTTAGGGGTATACTTATGGCTAGGGGGTATTATTATTATTTTAATATACGTAGCCTTAAGAAGTGTCCTTCATTATCATGTGGTGATATTATACGTGATATGAAGGAGGCAGGAGACGTCCTGTCATATTATTGATGTTTTGTGTGCAGCTTTCTTGGTCTGGCAAGTGAGTGTTCACAATTGGGTGTGGTGTTTTCTTCTATCTATCTATCTATTGCCGGACGCCTTACTCCCCTTATGAGGGTGGCCATACACAGAATGCCCCCAAGCGGACCTATTCCCTGTGAGAGGGACAACCCGAGCCAGTTTAGTGAAGGACTTACAGGATTGACCACTCAATTTAGGATCCGTCCGACTCCGAGGCCCTCTGTGTATCTTGTTAGCACTATTTTCTACAATGGTGTTCGGCTAATCCATCCATTAACCCTTAATTAGCGGCTCACCACATAAGTCGTATTTAATAAAGCTGGACTATGTGGCGGCGCTCAACATAGGTCGAGTGGCAATTTCAGCACGTAATGTTGCTGAGAGAGAGAGACAAGTGGTGGCAGGAGAGTAGCGAGCGTATGACTGCTCCAGACCACCGCGGCGAACATACTGACACGAATCCCAGCTCCCTCCTCCCTCTCTCACTCGCTATATAAGGAATTGTATCGTGAAAGTGGCTAATTACATGCTTTTTGCACTCGCGTTGCATGGTTATTGCAAGAAAACTAGCCATCATAAAAGGATCGTTATGGTGTCATTCGAAAGCTCTGTTTATGCCCTTTCAGGGATAGGTACTTGTTTTACGTTCTGGGTCTTATTTAGGCATGAAAATGATCACGTAAACAGCCCTATTTTGGCTAAAAACACCCCGCTGGGCGGTACATATAAATAAACCGCATAGGCCGCTCGTAAGGTGTTAACCTGCCTTACCGTTAGGTAAGCAGTACGGATTTGTATCAGGTTTACTCCCCTAGACAGGTTGCCAACCAAGGCTGATGAGTCCCATCCACCCGGATTTGTATAAGGTTGTCTCTCCTAGATGAGTTGCCGACCAAGGCTAACGAGTCCCATCCACCCGTCAAGGTGTTTTCTTCTGGCATATTATTTCTCAGTAATTAACCCTGGTGGCTTGAGCAAGAAATAGATCCAATATAAACCCGGTGTGGTCAGTTGTATCACCAAATTTCACGGCGGAAGACGAAGGCTTTCAAAAGGGAAATATTTTCGGCCCGGCCGGAAATAACTCGCCTAAACAGATACCCTCACGCGGAAGAAAAACGGCCTTTAATCCACCGTCCCGGAGGAAAGGTCCAATGCACCATATTAAACAAAAACTATCACGCTAGTCATTGGGGGCGAACAGATAGCTATCAGTTTATATTATGGGGATCATCGAAATATAGGCCAGTGATACAATGTATCATAGAAATAGAAATAGATCCAATATATACCCGGCGTGGTCAGTTGTACCACCAAATTTCCCGGTGGAATACGAAGGCTTTCAAAAGGGAAATATTTTCGGCCTGGCCGGAAATGACTCGCCTATACAGATGCTCTCACACAGCGGAAAAACGGCCTTTAATCCACCGTCAAGGCGGAAAGGTCCAGTGCGCCATATTAACACTCTCCGTCTCATATGACGCTAGAGCGTCATATGGCGGTTTTGCCAAAATACTCATATGACGCTAGAGCGTCATATGAGCTTTTCTTAATATCTCTCTAATAAGTTATATGACGCTCTAGTGTCATATTGAGCTCAATAAGTTAGGTAAGTTAGATCAAAATCTGTCGAATGGAGGCAACCCCAAGTTTCTTCAACTTCTAACGGTCCCTCAGTGAAATTTTGACAGTTGTGGGGATAGTACCGTGTCGTCTGCCTCCTCGTCAGTAAGTTAACTATTTCTGTCTGGGGGGGTTAAACAAAAACAATCACGCTAGTCATCGGGGGCGAACAGATAGTTATCAGTTTGTATTATGGGAATAATCGAAGTATAGGTCAGTGATACAATGTATCATAGATAAGCAGTCTTATTACCTTCATAGAAGAGGTCATCGAGGTCCTTTTCACCAGAAGGGTGCGGCAGAAAATTAGAATAGTATAGTGGTGCCACATCTAGTTTTTTTACGTATCTGAGATTAACCTGTGTGAATGTCTCGGTTTATCCTTATGAGAATTGATTTCTGGAAATGTTCTTTCCAGATGTCGGCACAACAACCTCAGCGCGACCCAGGTAGGGGGGCCGATCCCGGCGGAGGGGGTCGCAAATATGCCATTAGTCACTTTATCTTCAACTCCAACGTGCTTACTTATCCCAGTGTTTAGTCACAAACTTTGCATCAAATCAGTAAAGTGTTTGGACCGGTCCAGGGGGATCTGGTTATCCAAGAAATGTGGGATATGTTCGGAATTACGGGGTGCGTTATTCAATGACAATGATCAGTTGTGCTTAGTAGCCTTATTACAAATAAAGGAGACCTTTAATAGTTACACGAAAGACGTAGCTCATAAGGCTTTACATTGTGATGACACGACATTGTGGGAACAATGCCCGGTCGAAGAGGGCACGATCTGTCTCGCCGCGGGAAGAACGTCGACGATCCAGGTCTAGATCGCCCCTTCGTCAGTCATCTAAGTCTTCGACAGCTTCGCGGTCCCAGGCCAAGAAGAAGACATCTCCTGACCCGGCACCAGTGCGGACGCCGAAATCAGAGAAACATGGACATACTCATAAATCCCGTACGAAGTCTACGTCTTCGAAGCACCGGCAACCGCCGGAGTCTCGTCCTTCTTCTTACGCTCCCACCTCTGCCATGTCTAACGTCCAATCTGGCAGTTCAGAGGTGGGAACGGAGGACGTTGAGTCGACTCCCAGGGGTGATAATAGTAATGTGAATAAGATGAACATTAATGTGTCCCAATCTCTTAGACAGGATTTTGCTATCCCTCGGGTTGAACATTTAGCTAGTTTTGATAGGAGAGTGCCAGTCAAGGTGTTGGCTGATCATTATAGAGGATACCCGACGGAGAGCCGGCCTAGTGACAATGTAGATTACCAGTACCAGCGGTAGAGCCGGACGAGCGTAGTTTTTGGCGTCATCCGGAACCAGTGCAATACCAGGCAGAGGTAAGAGATGATGCAAATGTGGACATTCCTTCCCACGATCCGTTACCTTCATCGGTACCGGATTTGTCGTGGGATGGGTTCACACAGCAAATGCGTTCTGAGATCCAGCAACAACTGGAAGACATGGAAGTGGGTAGTGAAGGGCAAGAAGAAGTAGAACCTATATCTTCAGCCCAACCCCTACAGTCAGATAATGTGTCAAAAGTAGCCTCAGAGTCTAGAAAATCCCAAGAGTATATAACTAGCTCCCCCAGACATATATGACGCGATCGCATCATATGGACTAGTGAACCAAAAACTCATATGACGCGATCGCGTCATATGGACTTATCTCCATACCTCTCCAATCAGTTTATGACGCGATTGTGCGTCATATGAGCTCAGTAAGTCCGATAAGTTACCATACGATAAAACCGTTGGTGGCAACCTCAGCCTCCTCCGATAATTCTAACGGCCACAGTGTTGTTGTGAGTGTAGTGCGAGGCAGTGGCAATGATCCTGGGGCTCCCGCCTCCTCGGACTTATTGGAACATAATATGTCGGAGGGAGCTAGGGAGGATTTAAAGACTATATTACGGGATCTTGTACAAACTTTTCAGAGGCTATCACAGTCACCGGAACCTCCCACCACAATACCGGAAGTTCCCCCGACAATGTCTGTTGTGAGACCCTTGGAGTCAACCAGGGTTTCTGCTCCAGCTAACGTACAGCTCCCTATTACATGTACTAGTACCACCCCTGTTTCATCTACTGTCACAACGTCTAACGTAAGAGTGATTACTGATGTCCTTCCCCTACCTTTGGATAAAATCCCAGTAAAAAAGGGCCCTATGCCACTGTTATATGGGCCAGATGTATCATGGGTTACCATTACGGCTCAACAACAACAACAACAATCTCGGGAGAACTGCCGATATTAGGTGAGTGGACCATTCAAATGAATAAAAACAGGAAATTGAGGGCTAAGGATGTAACGGGCAACATTTTAGTCGTGTCTGTGAAAGCAATTCCAAATGTGTATTCATATGATTATTTTGTGTATGCCTCCACTCATGCTCTCCCACCTACCTCATCTTCATGCCTTTGTGTGGATTGGACCCAGAGTAATGGCTTAAATTATATTAAAGCCCTTGCGTTACTAACGCCGGAATTGGATACAATGCCGGTTAATGATCAGTCCGGTAACCCGGTCTTGCAGATGGGGCAAGTGGGCACAGGCCCTTGGGTAGATTGGGAAACTGAAGCTCAGCAGTTCGCCGCGACTATCACTTCAAAATCATCCCATCAAATACCACAGGAAACACACTCATGGTTTTCTTTGCCAGTTGCTAGAGCCGGGGGAGTCCCATCTGCCATTTTAGAGTTTATGTCAGCACCCAAATTAGCCTTATGGGAATTAAATGATCCATTTTCAACTCCACCCCCGACGCATATAGATAAAGATTATAAGCTATGCCAAAAGGCCTTAAGATTCTTTTCTCAATTCCTGCTGAGTCGACAGGTTGCCCAGTCTCTCATTAGGACTACACAAGCCATTAATGACTCTGACGCTAGGAAAGCCATGAAATTATCCCGGCGCATCATGCTACAAAACTCAATACAGACTTTAGGCGACGTCAGGACAGCCTTATTAGAGGCAGTTCGTGCACGCCAAGACCCCAGAGTCTACCTGGTGAAGAAGTTACCTGAAGACATTGGTCGCCGGGTAATCCTTTCATCAGTACTGACACCATCATTAGTATGTCCTAATACTTGGAGAACAGTTTTCAATCTAGTAGATACCACCAGGCTGGGTGTTTCCTTAGTCAAGAAGGACCACTATAAATTTGCCAGACCTTATACCAAGCCTAAAATTGTTCAGAAACCTCAATCTAGTGGGGTAAAGTTCTTTCAGGGGTCAAGGTCTCCTCCAGCACAAGGAAACACTCAAGCCAAAGGTAAGCAGGGTAAAGGAAGATGGTTTAACCCGTACAGCCCCAGCGACGCGTCTGACGCGTCGGCGATGTATGTAACGCACAGCCCCAGAGACGCGCCTGACGCGTCACCCTAATTGCGCCGACCGTAACCTCAGGTGTAGCCACTCAAGAGGGCTCAGATTTGTATGGGAACTGTGTACGTATCCCACGCAACCGTGCCGATGGTTGAAAACTCTCAAAGTCCACGTGCGTGCGCACGAGCGCGCAATAACCTGTTTTTTTGGGATAATTGCCTTCAATTTTTTACTCTTGTAAAATCCGTTTTCGAGGGCTCTGTAGGACCATTTTTTAAGCTTTTTGAGCGGTTTTTCGTGGTTTTTCCTTCATTCCTAACCCATTCGCTATTGTTTCTGGAATAAAACCATTTTTTGAAAACCGGCCGGGTTCTGGTGCGCAAACATTACAAAACTAGCCGGGGCTCCACGGGTTAAGGGGCAACCCCAACATAAATCAGGGCAAGGTTCGAATCCTGCCAAAGCTAACCAGCCGTCTAACCCTACCCCACCACCTTAAAAAAACTAGTCACATCACAAACTTTCTTACTCCCGGGGCCTGTCGTGGGCAAGTTGGATCAGAGGGAAGTTACGCCGGACAAGCCCAGTCAAGTAACTGGGTCTTTTCGGGTGTGTCATCAGGCTTGGCTCCGGCGGACTTGGGCAAGGACAGTGGTACGCAAGGGCATAACCTGGCGGTGGCTCCGGCGACCTCGTTTACGTCAATCATTAGAAAGCAACCATGTTTCTTTAGAGGTGGAGTCACTAGTTCAGGAGATGATCACCAAGCATATCATTGTCCCGGTCCATCCAACTTGCCCAGTTTACACATCCAAACTTTTTCTTGTACCGAAAATAGACAGTGTTCAGATGAGACCAGTCATAGACCTATCTTGGCTGAACGAACATATTCACAACGCATCATTCAGGATGCTCACTGTGAACCAGATCAGGCTAACACTTCCGCCGCAAGGTTGGATGTGCTCGTCAGACTTGACAGAAGCCTATTGGCATGTCCCGGTAAACAAAATGTTCCAAAAATTCCTCGCTTTGAGGATAGAGCATCGGACTTATGTCTTTCAACGGATGCCATTCGGTCTGAAGCTATCCCCGAGAATATTTACAAAGTTAGTCCGGCAGGCATTATTACCACTTCTAAATCAAGGGATAAAAGTGTTGTGGTATCTAGACGACTGTTTTGAGACTCGTAAGTAACTCGACAGTTTAGGTTAAGTAAACATACTGGAAGTTCAAATTAGGCGCCAGTATTAGGCTAAGTTATATATCTTTATAAAAGATATGTACTATTTCGTATTAAGTCTCTATGGGTTTATTATCCATAATTATATCGGGTTATCATTATAATGAATCCGGTATATCTTGTAGATAGTTAAATGACGCATTGGTGGATATTATAACTGCGCATGCGTCATTTTTGGGACTGGCGGGTTCATCGCCATAAACCCCAGACTCGCTTTAGCTACGACCTCATCAACAACTCCTTCCAGCCGTTCTCAATACAACCACCCGTTTCATGCTAAGTCACTAATTCTTAACTACTAGTGGCCACTATAGAGGGGGGGGGACCATAAATGCCCCCTCACCCGACCGACCATCCCCTGACGACCCCACACAATTACCTGGACCTCGGCCTGTTACTCTTTCTATTAATTTCTGCAACATTCGCGGACTTTCCTCTAACTTTCACTCTGTTGAGCACCATCTCTCCTCCTACAAACCTGATCTTCTCTTCTTCACCGAAACTCAGGTGTCTGTAGCAACATCCAGCAACCCCTTCTCTGTATCCTCCTACTTTCTCTATCCTAGTTTCAAAGCCAAAGGCGGATGTTGTGTATATGTGCACAACAAACTTACTTGCTCTCGTGTTCCCGATTTCGACTCCTCTGAATTCTCAACTTTATGGCTCAAACTTTCCTGTCATTCTCTTACTAAATATTTCTGTTCTGTCTATCTTTCCCCTAACTCTACCAACTTTCCCAAATTCTTTGACTATCTAAACTCTACAGTGGAACACATTCTATCCATTTCTCCTTTCTCAGAAATCTCCATCTTAGGAGATTTCAACGTTCACCACCGCCAATGGCTCTCCTCTCACACTACTGATCCACCTGGTGAACAAGCCTACATCTTTTCTATCCTAAATGACCTAGAGCAGT
The DNA here is from genome assembly GCA_032716605.1 of Paralithodes platypus. Classification (NCBI taxonomy): domain Eukaryota; kingdom Metazoa; phylum Arthropoda; class Malacostraca; order Decapoda; family Lithodidae; genus Paralithodes; species Paralithodes platypus. The sequence goes on from CM064523.1 coordinate 33,834,947, forward strand.
TAGTTCAGCAACCCACCCGTATCCCGGATCGCATCGGAGATCGGCCAAACATTCTTGACCTGTTTCTAACTTCTAACCCTTCTTCTTATACTGTTGATCTTTTCTCTCCTTTGGGCTCCTCCGACCATAAACTTATCTCTGTCACCTGTCCTATCTCTCCAGTACAGCCACCCGATCCTCCTAGCCGGCGGCGCTTGTGGCACTTTGGCGCTGCCGACTGGGAGGCTCTTCGGCAGTACTTCTTTGATTTCCCATGGAATGATTTCTGCTTCCATGGCCGAGGACCCTCGGAGAGTGCTGAACGCATTACCGAGGTAATCCTATCGGGCATGGAAGCATACATTCCATTCTCTTTCTCTCAGACTAATGCTAAAAAATCTTGGTTTACTCACGCCTGTTCTACTGCTGTCCGCAATAAGGAGGAAGCATTCAAATGGTACCGACGCCTTAAAGCTCAAGACTCTCATTCTTCATATGTTTCTGCCCGGAATCAAGCCAAATCTGTTCTTCGACTTGCCAAACACTCTTTCATCAATAATAAATGCACTGAACTATCCAACTCTAGCTCTTCCCAAGCTTTCTGGCATCTAGCCAAAAACCTCTCCAACAATTTCTCTTCCTCGTCTTTCCCTCCCCTTTCCCACTCTGATGGCACAACCATCACTTCTTCCTCTGACAAAGCTAAACTCTTCGCTCAAACTTTTGCTAGAAACTCCACCTTGGATGATTCCGGTGCTATTCCTCCCTCTCCGCCCTCCTCTCTCTTACTTATGCCTAATATCCTAATCTCTTCTAAAGATGTACTTTCTACCCTCTCTGGGCTTAACACTAATAAGGCGTACGGTCCGGACAGTGTTCCTCCTGTTGTTCTCAAAAACTGTGCTTCCGTGCTGACTCCCTGCCTAGGCAAACTCTTTCGTCTCTGTCTATCCTCTAACGTCTTCCCTTCATGCTGGAAGTTTTCTCATATTCAACCTGTCCCAAAGAAGGGTGACCGCTCTCAACCCTCCAACTATCGTCCAATTGCTCTTATCTCTTGTCTTTCTAAAGTTTATGAAACTATTCTTGCTTCCAAATTTCTTAAGCATTTCTCTTCTCATAATCTGCTCTCAGATCGCCAGTATGGCTTCCTTAAGGGTCGCTCTACTGGTGATCTTCTTTCATATCTTACTAACTCTTGGTCATCCTCCTTTCGGGACTTCGGTGAGACTTTTTCTATTGCACTAGACATATCGAAAGCCTTCGATAGAGTCTGGCATAAATCTTTAATTTCAAAACTACCCTCCTTCGGTTTCTATCCCTCCATCTGTGCCTTTGTCTCTAATTTCCTTTCCGGCCGTTCCATTGCTGCGGTTGTGGACGGCCATTGTTCACTTCCTCACCCTATAAACTCCGGTGTTCCTCAGGGCTCTGTCCTATCTCCTATTCTCTTTCTAATTTTTATAAATGATCTCCTTAACTGTACCTTAATTCCCATTCATTCATACGCAGACGAATCAACCTTACACTACTCCATTAGTTTTTCAGAACGCCCCAGCCAGCAATCCCTCAACGACAAACGTAATGAAGCCATAGAACTCTTAAATTCTGATCTAAATACTATTTCCAATTGGGGCAGAGAAAACCTTGTTAACTTTAATGCTTCCAAAACCCAATTTCTCCATCTATCTACCCGTCAGGATCTCCCAGCGGACTATCCCTTATTCTTCAACAATACAAAAATCAACCCTTCATATTCTCTCAATATTCTTGGTGTCTCTTTTTCTTCTGCTCTCATTTGGAAGGACCATATTACCAGTCTTGCTAAGGCAGCCTCCCAGAAGCTGGGTGTGCTCAACCGCCTTAGGGGGTTCTTTTCCCCTGCACAGCTTCTTGCTCTGTACAGGGGCATAGTGCGCCCTTGTATTGAGTATTGTTCACATGTGTGGGGAGGTTCCTCTCACACCGCTCTCCTAGACAGAGTTGAAAGGAAGGCCTTTCGTATCATTAACTCCCGTCCACTCACCAACTCTCTGCAATCTCTCTCTCTCCGCCGCAATGTTGCATCTCTCTCGCTATTCTATCGCTACTATAATAATCAGTGTTCCTCAGAGCTATCCCAGTGCATACCACCTCCTTTACGTAGGGCACGTGGTACCCGTCTTGCAACTCAATCCCACACCTACTCTGTGCAACTCTCCAACCCAAGAGTGAAACGTTACTCTCAAACTTTCTTCTACTCAACAGCTGAGCTCTGGAACTCTCTCCCAGAATCAGTCTTTCCCTCTTCCTATGACTTAAATTGCTTCAAACTCCGTGTGTCCAGGCATTTTGGCTCGAACGTCCCTTGATTTTGGCCCTGTCACTCTTTCAACTATGGGGGAGGCACTCGCTATAGGCAGTTATGCCTTTTGCCTCCCTCAATCACATAGAAAAAAAAAAAAAAAAATCTATTCCTAATTCTATTGTTGAGCTATCCATCACTATCAACAAGTAAAGTAAGTTAACTCTTATAAGTTATAGGTAGAATTCACTTTGTTTTCTGTCGAATTCTTATAAATTGGTCCTTCGAACCTAGAAACCTTTGCCATATGCTAGTGTTTCGTCTTTTCTGTTTCTTGCTATTCCTTTTCTTTTTCCTAATTTATTTTCCTAGCTTTTCCTTCCTTCATGCGCCTGCTCCCGCTTCCCTAGTATACAGAAGTGCCTTGTGGCCGATCTTTTCGTGTCAGGAGTTCGTTTTTGTCCTTACTATGACGATGTCAATGTACCTAATTACGATTGTTTGCCACTGCGGCCTGGGAGAGCCTCGTTCGTTACCAGCCTTTGAAGTTATGAAACAACGGAACAACAGAGGACGAGAAGCGGGAAGCGGCTGTATAAAATTAGGCTAACCATCAATTTGCGTTCCTAATTTTCGTTTTCTAGGCTAAATTTAATTGGTTTTAAATTGGGTTAACAATTTAATTGGGTTCCTAATTTTGATTGTTTTCTAGGCTACATTGGGTAGATTAGGTATTAAGTTCAACACTTAATTAAGTTAAAGTGATAAACAATTGCCGACTTGCTAGTTTTGCTGTGAACATAGCCATTAAACATAAATGCTTTAATGATTTGGCTTCTAGTGAATAACAGTATGATGAATTGTGTCTTATGCATATATAAATACACTGCAACTGTATTTTAGCCGATGATTTTGCATTACCGATGTCTAATACAACCTCCTTATGGCCTGAGACTCGCAAGTGGTCAATTAAAGGGGTTAAAATGATTTCGTACGGTCTTACCAACTAAATATAAAGGGGTAACTGCCAAAAACATATCTGGTAACAAGTAGATATGGGCTAGCCTATAGTTTGCTTCAATGTTTATAGAATAAATTGGCTTCTTATAACATTTGGCATCCCTTTCTTAGTGTACTTTATCAAATAATTGCCGCATTTAATATAGGGTTAACTATTTCAATTTGAGAGTGGAGATATTTAGGCGTTGTTTGTTTACTTTCATCATTGCGTTCCGCGTCATATTTCCCGCTTATTGCCCTACCCCGACATCACACGTTTAATTAATTATTACATTTAAATCGGGGTTCCCTATATTTTGCCTTTATTGGCGTCAGCTAACTTTCTGAGTGCGCTTTACGTCCATATAGGTAAGATATATTAATATTCTATTTCCTGTGTATTGCCATCATGTCGTTGACACTGTCCTAGTACAAACGACGCAAGGGCGGTATCAAGAGTGGTTTGACTAGGATCACCAAAGATATAGCTACATTTTTAGTTGATGCAGATAATGATACGATTGAGGCTAAATTGGCTTCGGTATTAACCTAACAAGTGCGCATGGGGGTAATTAGACACCTCTCCCTGTGCGCATGTATTTGAGGTGTTTCCGTCACTAAAATATTCATTGTACCATTAATAGCATTAATACTTATCCATATGCGCCTATTATGGGTTGATTATAAAGGTATTAACCTGAAACAACAATAAAACGAGTGAAAACAGCGTTTGGATGGTCAAAATCGGAGATATAGCCCGCGAGTTGTATAATGTATGGGTGAGGTAAGTTGCTTTCCCGCCAATTTCCCCCAAGGCCACTGAGACACAGTCGATCGATATTCTCTCTCTCTTGCACTCGCTTTCTATCAGTGATGACCACACCCTGCAACCGGCTTTCTAATGTTAGCACGAAAATATACCTCAGAATAAGGGAATAACAGGGAAAATAGGTGATAACTGAAGGAGAGGAGGAAAGTGGGGAAGGAGGGGAGGTAGAGGACTGAGATTTTGCATGGCCCAGGGGCCCAATTTTTTTTTTTTTTTTTTTTCTCTGACTCTTAAGAGTCTTCCCGCAGTCCGCCGGGGGAACTCTTAAGAGTCTCCCCGCAGTTACCGGGTTAAGACAGCTCGAAGATTTCAATTCATCTCGCCGCGAAATGGAAACGCTCAATGAAGACGACACTGAGTATTTTGCGGACATAGAAGCAGATAGGTAGTAGGGGTAGGCAGCCCCGCCCAGGGAAGTACTACCGCCAAGGTTTCGGGAGACTCAGGGAATAGCCTGAATTCCATTTTCTCTCCCAGGCCTTGGTAGCTGGATACATATCTTTCTGCCTCACACATCAGGGGTATCAGGAAAACCCTCTTTATATAACATACACATCCAACTTCACGACATTGCCCTACATCGCTATCCTCTATCCATAAAATACTACTCTTCCCACTACATATCATACATGTAACACCATACACTTACCTTATAAATATGGCAGTACAATTGTTAAGAGCAAACCTGGTGGTCCCTCGGATATCCACCACCGGTAGGGTTGGGTTATTGACACAGGGCCCTCCCGGTCGTCATCATGCGACTGTGTCAAGAGCATTGCAACGTCCCAAAGCTGTTTGTCAGTACAGCTATTTCTTTAGTAATATAAGGGGACTTCACTCTAACATCAATTCTGTACACCAATTTCTTCAAGCAGAATCCCATACTCTCCTTTTTTTGACAGAGACTCAAGTAACATCCACATCTGACACATCTAGATTTAATTTTCCAGGTTATCAACTGCTCCAAAATTTCAGACCTAAAGGTGGTGTATGTTGCTTCGCAAAATCTGAAATTGCCCTGGAGGAGGTTACTAGTTTCAATTGTCCCTATTTTGATTATTCTATATACAAATTAATTTCTGCTGGTAAATTTAAATACATATGTTGCATCTACCGTTCCCCAAATACTCCTCCAGAGCAAAGTCTTTTTGATTCTCTGTCCTCACAACTCAGTGTCCTCAACTTAAATGCTTCTTCTGAAATCACTGTGTTGGGTGATTTTAATGTCCATAATGTTGAATGGCTCACTCATTCAGCCAGGACTGATGATGCTGGTCTTGAATGTGAGCTATTTGCAGACTCATTTAATCTCGTTCAACTAGTCAACCAACCCACCCGTGTACCAGATAATCCTAATCATAATTCCCACCTACTGGACTTATTTTTAACAACCAATTCAGAAAATTATGATGTTACAGTGAGGTCCCCACTTGGATCTTCTGATCACTGTCTGATACAGGCCACCTGTCTATCACCTACCACACCTTCCCACTCTGAACCTGCTTTGGTGACTAAATGGCATTACGATAGGGCAGACTGGGAGGGTCTTCAAGGTTTCTTTATTGATATTCCCTGGACCTCTTTCTTTTCTAATGATGCACACTCCACCTTGAGCCACATACAAGATTTTGTAAAAATTGGAATTGAAACTTTTATTCCTCATCAAAAGTACAGTAAAAGATCTAATTCACCTAAATGGTTTGACCATAATTGTGCTAGAGTAACTGAACAAAAAGCAATAGCCTACAATGCATACACAAGATCAAAAACACATGAAGCCTTTAATTACTTTAGAAACATCAGAAATCATGCCAAAACTGTATTAAACCTAACTAAATCAAACTTTCTCCATAAGCAGGCAAATAACTTCTAAATAATCCAAATGATAACAAAATATTTTGGTCTACTCTTAACTCATTCAAATCCAACTTCACTACTGCTTCATCCATTCCACCATTAAAATCTCCGACTGGCAATCTTGTAAGTGACCCACGAGGTAAAGCTAACCTTCTTGCAGATATTTTCTCCACCAACTCAACCTTAGATGAAATAAATCAAGATGTCCCTGTACTTAATTTTAATTCACCTGAAATTCCCTCACTTAAGATCCACACCAGACATGTCAAAACTATTTTGCAGAATCTCTCAGTAGATAAGGCTCCTGGTCCAGATGAAATTCCTCCAATAGTACTTAAGAATTGCTCCTTGGTGCTCGCTCCTGTATTGGCAAAATTTTTCCGTCTGTGTACTCATACCTCATGCTTCCCAGTACCCTGGAAAGAAGCAAACATCCATCCAGTTCCTAAAAAAGGTGCCTCTTCAGATCCATCAAACTACAGACCAATAGCTATAACTTCCACTCTTGGCAAAGTTTTGAAATTATATTAAATAATCACATAATTAAGCATCTGGAGAATAATAAATTAATCAGTGATAGGCAATATGGTTTTAGACGATGTCGATCAACTGCAGACATTCTTTGCCTTCTTACGCATCAAATCAACCAAGCTACAGACCAACATGGTGAAACACATACAATAGCACTGGATATATCAAAGGCATTTGATAGAGTCTGGCATCAATCCTTATTGTCGAAGATGTCACACTACGGCCTTGCATCATTAGTTCCACTAATTTCTTCTTATCTTCATAACAGAAAAATACGTGTAATGGTAGATGGCCTTTATTCTCAATTTCACTCAATAAATGCTGGTGTTCCCCAGGGATCAGTTTTGGCCCCAACTCTGTTCCTCATTCATATCAATGATCTCATATCTACCACTCATAATCCAATACATTCCTACGCAGATGACTCAACACTCCACAGTTCCTTCACATTTACCAATTCTTTCACCCAACCCGATCTTATAAATTCAAAATAAACACTGCAATTTCTCTGAACCAGGACCTTTCTAGAATTAATGAATGGGGACAAGAGAATCTAGTTTCCTTTAATGCACAGAAAACCAAGTACATTCAATTTTCTAACCGACAGAATCTCACTGACTCCCATATATTTGTTAATGATGTAAATATTCCCACTTCCCCTAGTATTGACATTCTCGGTGTAACATTAACTACTAACTTGAGCTGGACACATTATGTTAGAAGCATTGCTAAGAATGCCTCTAAAAAACTGGGACTCCTGTACAGAGTTCGAGAATTCTTCACTGATGAGCAGTTGGCCGTAATATATAAAAGTCATGTGCGCTCTCAGATGGATTACTGTTCACCTCTGTGGGGTGGAAGTGGAGTGGTTGCATTGAGGCAGTTGGACAAAATTCAAAATAAAGCTATTAGATTAATCAATAACCCTGCAATCACACAGGACCTTCCTACATTAGCCATACGAAGAAACGTTGCATCCCTTGCATTATTCTACAGATATTTTCACAGCAATTGTTCCGAGGAACTTGCTTCAATTGTGCCGCCTCTCCACATCTTTCCCCGTAGAACTAGGGCAGCTGAGAGCGCCCATGAATTTACACTTTCTCCTCCACAATGCAGAACTTCTGCTTATCAGAATTCATTTATCCCCAGAGCTACTACTCTTTGGAATTCACTTCCCTCGAATTGCTTTCCACAAACTTACAATCAACAAATGTTTAAATCCAGTTGTTACAAACATTTTTTGAATGGAGGATGCCTTTAGGCACATGGACCTTTTTGTTTTATCTGTGTTTTTCCTTCCTCCGTTCATTGTCTCTTAAAAAAAAAAAAAAAAAAAACATGGGATATCTAGAGCGTCTTGATAAGGTTATCATCCTCCTTAAAGGTAAGCTAAAACAAAAGGAGCCAAATCGTGCTGCAGTTAACAGAAATGCCGGTATAAGATTGCCGAAAATCACCCTTCCTGTGTTTGACAGTGATCCCACTCTGTGGATGGGATTCTGGGATATGTTCCACTGTAGTGTCCACAGCAATGCGGAGCTCAGTGACATCCAAAAATTCACCTATTTAAGAGGTCAACTGAATGGTGAGGCAAAACAATTAATTGAAGGTTTCGCAATTGAGGGAGCCAGCTACCAAACAGCGGTTGCCCTTCTACAGAAAACCTATGGGCACAGGGATAGAATTAAGGCAGCACATATAACTAACCTTACTACTTTGAATCCTCCCTCTTACAATGTAGAGGAACTAAAAGGATTCTATGCTAGTTTTGAAAGTACACTGAGGTCAATAGAGACCCTACAAATTATCCTTCATGAAGCTAGTGTTGTGATTCTCATGAATAAATTGCCATCCCCACTAAAGGAAACATTAACAAGAACTTTAGGTGAAGATGGTCTGGACCTAGAAAGGCTTGTCCAGGCTTACCAGACAGAAGTTTTTAACATGGAAAGTGTAGCAGATCGGACTACACCACACATACCAGTTGCTTCAGCATCCTTTGCGGTGCAGGAGGCCTCGGTGAGAAGGAAGGGTTGCAAGTTGTGCGAAGGGGCACATGTATGATTTAAGTGTCTACAGTACAAAACCAGTGCTCTGAAAGTTAAGCGCGCAAAGCAACTCAACCTTTGTACCGGGTGCTTGTTCTCAGACCACAGGAGCAATGGTTGTGTGAACCCTGACATCCGTAACTGCAAGTTCTGTCGTAACAGACACTACCATAATATCCTCTGTCAGTCCAGATCTCAAGGGGACGGTACAAAGAAGGAGCAAAAACTTCAACAGGTAACAAAGACCAAAACGCAAACTACCACGATGTCTGTATCTTCAAAGAAGACTAGTATTATCTTCCCAACTGTTATGCTGCCAACAGTAAAGGAATCTGGAGGAACAGTCAAGATGCGTACGCTACTGGATCAGTGCTCACAGCGCACCTTCATTCTAAATTCCGCTCTAGACTCTATCCATTATGAAAAATTGGGTGTTGAAGAGCTAGAGTTGCGAGGGTTTACCGGAGCATGTGAGAGCAGAAAGTATCCAGTAGTGTCCTTCAAGTACAAGTTCCGGGACAGAAACTATCCTCTACAAGCAGTTGTAGTAGAAACTCTCCCGGATCACAAAGGATCAGAATGCCTTGAAGCAGACATGAAAGTTTTGCGAAGCAAGGGCTACAAATTAGCTGATCCTCTAATGACACAGACATCTCGGCTGGACTTGTTGGTTGGTGCAGATTATTATTATGACTTGGTGCGGCCAGGGTACAAGAAAGAGGGTGACATAATTCTCTTGCCCACTAAATTTGGCTATGCACTAAGTGGCTCCTGCCATAACGACAAGTCTAGCGCCCAAGTCGAGGTAGTTACAATATTGAAAATTGCGGTCACTCCGATGGATCAATACATATCCATGGAATCAAATAATCCATGTCATAATTAATTAAAATGTATGTGGGAACTGGATCATCTAGGAATTTCTCCGACCGAAGATTCAAAGGAAAACAAGACTGCATTGGAAATATACAAGGAGACAGTAACATATTCTGCATAGAATCAGCAATATGAAGTCAGGCTGCCATGGAACCAACATAAAGGGAAGCTGCCTTCTAATTATGGTTTAGCAGCGGGTCACCTAAGGGGTCTGCAGGAGCGTTTCAAACAAGAACCTGTCTATTGTAGTCACTACACCAACGTTATCCAAGATCAACTTCATCGTGGTATTATTGAAGAGGTTCCATTCGGTGTTACTGAAAACAGTCATTATTTGGCACATCACGGGGTCACCAAGAATAGCACAACGACGACCGTTCGCATTGTGTACGACTGTTCCGCTAGTGTTGGCAAAGGCAGGCCAAGTCTTAATGACTGCCTTTACACAGGGCCATCACTAGTGCCAAATCTAGCAAAAATATTGCTGCGATTCAGGGTACACAAATATGCCTGGATAAGTGACATCGAGAAAGCCTTTCTCATGTTGAGACTTCATGAAGAAGATTGTGACTACACCCGATTTCTGTGGCCAAACGATCCCTTGGAATTATCTTCACCCTTATTTTGCTACCGATTTAAGGTAGTGTTGTTCGGGGCGACTTGCTCACAGTTTCTTCTTAATGCCACGATCTTGAAGCATCTTTCCATTATTAGAGGATCCCGAAGTTGTGGAGGCTATTAAGGAAGGTTTGTACATTGACAACCTCCAGGATACAGGCTGTGATGAAGAGACTGTCATTAAGCATTACTGGGATGCCCAAAGAATAATGTCTCAAGCACATTTATATCTCAGAGAATGGGCTACCACTAGTCCTCCACTATGTGACCACCTGCAATTGGATGGTGTTGCTGCCAAGAATCAAGAGCGAGTGAAGACATTAAGACTCTTATGGTTACCTGACTCTGATCTGTTGACGTTCAACGCTAGTCTCCCAGAGACCATTAAGGCCACAAAGAGAGAGTACTTAAGGGTGACAGCACAACTGTTCGATCCACTTGGTGTACTACTGCCTGTTACAATAAGGTCCAAAAATGTCTTACAGCAATTATTGGGACGCTCCGCTACCTGAAGACTGCGCTACCGAATGGTCTACAATTTCCAAGGACCTGAACCTCTGCTGTGACTTTCCTTATCCCAGAGGACGGTATATGCTGACTCAGTGGAACTTCATGCGTTTAGCGATGCAAGTGGTGTCGCCTATGGCATTGCAATATATTTTGTGAGCCCGGAATGTAGTAGTCTGGTCATTGCTAAAGCGAAGGTCGCTCCCATAAGGTCCATAACTATACCAAGACTAGAGCTAACTGCTGCTTTGCTAGCCGCCAGATTAATCAAATTTGTGGAGGAAGCCTATCATAATATTGTAAAAGTCAACAAAATTGTTTTATGGTTCGACAGCCAGGTTACATTGCATTGGTTGCGTAGTATGAAGAAGCTTCCGGTGTATGTTGCAAACCGAGTTGACGAAATAAAATCCCTTCTTCCGACTGTAGAAATCCGGTACGTGTCTTCTAAAGAAAACCCTAGTGACTTACTGTCTAGAGGTGTTTCGGCAAAACATCTGATATCTTCTGCGATTTGGTGGGATGGGCCCATGTGGCTCCGAAACAAAGACGAGTGGCCAGAAGACGTATTACCAGATGACCCAATGCCAAAAGTAACTATCCAAGCCATTGAGACCCATGATGAACAGGACACACAGTTATGGAACTGGGAAAAATATGGCAGTAATGAAAAATTAATTTCGGTAGTTGCATGGACTATTCGATACAAGAATAATTTGAAGGCAAAAATTAAAGGGACGTCTCCCACAGACTGTGCCCTCCTCAGCATTAAGGAACTAAAAGTAGCAGAAAATATTGTAGCTCAAAGATGCCAGCAGGAATGCTTCCCAAAGGAGTACGAGATGTCAAGGGTACTCGCAATAATTTGGTAAACCAATTAGGACTTGTCATGAAAGGAGGTTTAATTGTATGTGAAGGTAGATTGAAGTTAGCGGCTCTTCCGGATTCAATGAAATATCCGATACTGCTGCCTTACAAACATCCTTTCACTACCATGCTCATCAATATGTGCCATCGTGTCTGTTGTCACTATGGAGTTAATCACGTGGTCGCATATATACGGCAAAGGTGGTGGATTCCTAAGATAAGACAAGCTGTAAAACAAGTGACCAGTAAGTGTATAACCTGTCATAAAATACAGGGTAATACCTACGCGAAAGCTAGAATACCTCCCCTGCCAGACATCAGGACTACTCCTAGAGATTCCTTCGAGGTCACAGGGGTCGATTATACAGGAGCAATTCCTGTCCGGGACTCACACAACAACAAGGCTTATATGCTAATATTTATGTGCGCTACTACCAGAGCTATTCACATTGAAGTAGTTAGCAATATGACCTGTGACAGCTTTATCCATGCGTTTCGGAGATTTTGTAGTAGGCAGGGATTTCCACAGATAATGTTAAGCGACAATGCTGCCACATTTGTAGGAGCTTCCAGACACTTGGAAGACATACAAAGCGATCCCAGTCTTCAGGCTCATCTTACCGAAATCCGATGTGAATGGCATTTTATACCAGCACGAGAGCCTTGGTTCGGAGCTATTTGGGAGAGACCCATAAGTATTGTGAAGGCTGGGCTTAAAGAGGTACTAGGTCGCGCTCTAGTCTCCTTTGAGGAACTAACTACTGTCCTATTGGAGCTGGAAGCTACCGTGAATGATCACCCTTAACGTATGTCTCGGGTGATCTGGAGGACCCTTGTCCTATTACTCCATCCATGCTGGTTAAAGGTCGTAGACTTCGTGACTTCCCAAAGGACGTAATTCAGCTAGTGAGCTGCAGGACCCTAGTTACGATAGTAAAGCAGCGATACACAGCAGGTACAATTACATCAATAAATTGATCCGGGACGTATGGAAGCGTTGGTCTAACTAATGAATACTTGGCATCACTACGAGAAGCCCATAAGAATAAAAGAGGCTCATCAAACAGTGTATGGCCAAAGGTAAATGACATCGTTCTTATACATGACGAGGGACCTCGTGTCCTTTGGAAACTTGGTAGGGTAGTTAGACTCTATCCAGGACGACATGATCTGGTTAAAGTGGTCCAGATTAGGACAAAAACTGGCCTGATCACTCGACCCATCGTCAAGTTGTATCCATTGGAACAGGAAATCGAAAGGTTTTCGATCCCTCAACCGGCGGTCGCTGGTGACGGTGTTAGCTCTCACGACTCCACCCCTATGTCACCAGCGGTCACTGGACCATCTGCCAGTAACGATCCTGTTGGAAGATTACCTCTTCGCCGAGCCGCTGTTAGTTCTTCACAGCTTTGGAGATCTAACATCGCTGCAGGATTATTGTAGATATGTATATATTGGTGGTGGGAATGTGTCGAGACAAGTAAGTAACTCGACAGTTTAGGTTAAGTAAACATACTGGAAGTTCAAATTAGGCGCCAGTATTAGGCTAAGTTATATATCTTTATAAAAGATATGTACTATTTCGTATTAAGTCTCTATGGGTTTATTATCCATAATTATATCGGGTTATCATTATAATTAATCCGGTATATCTTGTAGATAGCTAAACGACGCATTGGTGGATATTATAACTGCGCATGCGTCATTTTTGGGACTGGCGGGTTCATCGCCATAAACCCCAGACTCGCTTTAGCTACGACCTCATCAACAACTCCTTCCAGCCGTTCTCAATACAACCACCCGTTTCATGCTAAGTCACTCTAATTCTTAACTCCTAGTGGCCACTATAACTTCTATCTATTCCTAATTCTATCCTTGAGCTATCCATCACTATCAACAAGTAAAGTAAGTTTACTCTTATAAGTTTATAGGTAGATTTTCTGTCGAATTCTTATAGACTGGCTAGTGGTGGCGGAATCAGAGGCTTAATGCAAACATCATGTCACTCAAATTCTCGATCATGTCAAATCCCTAGGGTTCAAGGTCAACTTAGCAAAGTCGAACCTTGTCCCAACAAGGGTAATTCAGTGGATAGGGCTGGTCTGGGACACAGCACATCTTACTCTCAGTCAGAGTGTGGAAAATCGAAACAGATTTCGATAGAAATTGTTTCTTTTTCTCCACAGTCTGACTACCACGAGAAGAATGTGGGAGTTTCTGATCGATTCTCTCAATTGGATTCAACTCACAGTAAAGTTGGGCCGGTTGATAGTAAAGAGATTAATCCTGGAAGGAAACAAACATTTACCGCTATTGCTGGCGGGAAAGTTATGGCCAATTCCACAGTTTAACCACAACTTACTATCGGTTTGGGCGAAGAAGGAAACATTGCACTCAACAATGATGTGGACGTCTCCTCCACCCACGGTATGGATAGACACAGATGCTTCGGGGATGATAGGCTGGAGTTATCAGTCGAATCTAGGGCATCAGGGTCAGGGAATTAGGTCTCAGTACGACAATTTTCACATAAACGCAAAAGAGTTAATAGTCCCATTAATTTTCCTTCAGACGCACGGTTACACGTTGCAAGGGATATCACTAGCCTTTCGAATGAACAACTTGAATACAGTTGCATGCATTCAAAACAATGGTCAACGAGGTCTCGCTTTTTGCTAGAATTGTTGGAAAAGATTTTTGTTCTAGCAGACAAGCTGAACATTTATCTTCACGCATCATACCTGCCAGGCATAGCCAACGTCTGGGCAGACACCCTGTCCTGGAAAGAGAGCACAACAATAGAATGGTCGCTCAAGCAAACCATCTTCAATCAGATGATTGCAGAGCCGTACCGTCCACAAGTGTACTTATTTGCGTCCAAGGAAAACAACAAACTTCCTTTCTTCCTAACTTGCCGGGAGGTAACCCCGGTGGGGGGACGAGACGCATTACTGGAGGATTGGAACAGGTGGAATTCCATCTATCTGTTTCCGCCTCCAGACACATCACTCATGTGTCAGGTAGTTCACAAACTACGGGATTATCGGGGCTTAGTCTCGATGATAGCGCCTCTTTGGCCGGCTCAGGTGTGGTACCACCAGTTGAAGACGTGGTGCGAGAACCTGGTGTCACTCCCAATCTCGTACTTCCAGTTAGAGACAATTGGTAACTTCGAGACCTCGCTGACTTTTGCTTGTTGGATATTCAAAACGTAAAATGGTTAACCCCTTATGGTGAAAGAGTAACTTGTCCATACTTAGTGTACTCAAACTAGTATGAACAGTCTCGATGTTACGTAATCTGGGTTGATGTAGCGTTACGTATCTTTCCGTAGTCTTAAGTTGGACGCTTCCATAACCTTGGTCGAGCGTTCCATGATTGGGTAGAATATATTATTCTATAGTTGTATATGGGAAAGTATTGTAGGATTATAATTCCCATATATATATATATATATCTTTGTATTATTTAAGATTGTTTATAAGTATCTCATTGTAAAGAAGATGGGATACATTTTCCATATGTTATGCACGTGCGCGGTATGTCACGACAGAGACGAACATAACGCGCTCGCCACTCTCCAACCATCCTCCGTCCCAGCTACACACGCTAAGCCTTCTTCCTATAGTTTCATAATCAGGTGTTTTCGCTTCACTTTCATCTCATACTCCATATAGTCACTAAATCATCATCTTTGTTACTTAGCACAACTTAACGTAAATATCTATCCTATCCTAGCCTATTGTAGCCTCTTTTCATACTTTGTTTACTATACTAACCACTTCCAGTCATTTAGCCTATTTTCCGCCATCCTCCAATCACCAGCTGAGTTCATCTAAGGGTAATTATATATTCTATATGGTTAATGTTTCTTCAATAATAATAATATACAGTCCACTTATCTAAATTAGCCATATAATTGGTCCTTCGACCTTTCACTAGTTTGCCCCCCCCCCCCCCCTTTTTGTGTTGGTGGTGGCCTAGCCTACGTGGTTATATTTTTTTGTGCCGTATTTTCGTTTATCCCTCATGGCCCAGGGCTTTTGGCGTCATGGTGCCGCGGGTGGTGGGGTAGGGGAAGATTATCCTGCGGTGGTTGATAGGCCTGCGTACCCAGGCCCTATTAGGAAGGTGGCAATTTTGGGCCACTCCTACGTCAGGGATTTGTACGTGGACCAAGCCGTCCACAGGCCTTTCTTTTCCGTGACTCCTCTGGCCGCCCCAGGTGCCCGCGTCAGCACCTTGAGATCAACAGTAGCCTGGGGTTAGTTTTTAGAGCTGAAGCCCGACTTGACCTTCTTGGTGATAGGAGGAAACGAAATAAGGAGCGGGGTCAGTCCGAGAGGGATTGCGGAGGGGATTGAGGTCCTAGCTGAGGAGGTGGTGCGGCTCTCGGGGGAGAAGTCCGGGTGATTGGGGTAGAGAAGCGACAGGCTCCACGAGGGGTCTCTACGGACGAGTTTAACCGCATCAGAAATGCGGTTAACCGATGGCTAAAGCGCCATATCCCCTTCACCCGGGAGCGCTATCAGTCGATGAATACCTCTGAGGCTGACTTCAGTCCCGACGGGGTACACCTCACGCACGAGGCATCAAAGCGTCTCTATTCGGAGATCTTGGCCACCTGTCGTCGGTGCTTTATGCAAGACGAATTTGCCATGGTTGCCAGGTCATACGACGAGATGTTTGCCCACCATGACGTTAGAGTTGATCAACACAATCAGTATAGCCTGGAATAGTAAGCCTTCAAATCGGTACAGTATATTAATTAAATTTTGATTGTAAAACCTTTAGGCCCAAATTATATAACACTTGATTGGCACTAAGATTAAAATCATCCATACTGTATTGTATAATAATTTCAAAAGGTAAGGTTATTCTATTCTATATCAAATTTATGCTCTCCAATAACTTCTTTATTAGATTCATGTCATTCTCAATTATTCTCTCGTCGTGTGCCCTGGAGGCGGGGTACTATGATAGCTGATAGGCTGAGTGTGTGTTAATCCAACTCAAAACTTTTTTTCCTTGTGACTTCTTGAGATGAATTTTTCTTGTGTACAATTTTCACATTTATTAAATTAATAATATAGAATTAGCGGTACCCAGTGAGTTTAGCCTGTTTCAATTACCCTATAGGCTCACACTCTTCTTTACTTTATTATAACTTTAAACGGTACTGCTCTTTTTGACATCTGGAGACTTTTGGCCTATACTGTATTGTACTAAATTTCCCTCCCGACTTTTCTTAACTTATGGCGTAATGAATCTATAATTTCATAACTATTACGTAAGGAGTTAAATTGAAAAGCTCCAGATTGCTTGTCTACATAGCGCACAATTCTTATTCCGCATTTCGTGAGGGTGTTTTATTTTCGGCTCACGATTTAATTTGATTTCTCGGAGTACTGTATTGTTGGCCACAACTTATTCGGTCTGGCATTATTAGTTTGATTTAACGTAATTAGAATTCCTTCCTGTATAATCATGGCTAAAAGTGTACAAAAGCGTCGGGCTGGACTTAAGGGCTCTTTGACGGTCTTGACCTCTGATATTGACGAATTCCTTGATTCGGCGTCTAGAGTGGAGGTGGAGGCCAGGTTGCTCAGTATTCAAAAGCAACTTGACAAGTATGAGGTCACACAGGAGGACCTGGCCGACACTTGCGAGGACGCCGAGTATATCGAGGTGATCAGAGAGGATACCCTATATATGGAGGGCATACAAGTAATCGTTGCCACACTGAAAGGGATCCTGATTACAGAGGTCAAGAAGGAGGTCAGGAAAGAGCCAAAGAAATCCGCAGTCAAATTACCCCATCTTACTCTCTCAAAATTTGAAGGTGATGCCACCATGTGGTCGGGATTTTGGGAGATGTTCAAGTGTACCATCCATGACAATCCCGACCTCACAGATATACAACGCTTCACCTATCTAAAGGGTCAGCTTCAGGGCGATGCACATAAGCTAGTCGAAGGATTCATAATCGAAAGTGCAAGCTATGCCCCAGCAATTGAGCTCCTGCAAGAGACATATGGGCATCCAGATCGAATCAAGGCAGCTTATGTTACCAAATTCAATCAATTAGTGTCACCCAAACACCAAACAGCTGACCTGAAGGACTTCTATGCCAATACAGAGAGTGTGATGAGGTCAATCATTAGCCATGGTATTTGTCTGGAGGAATTTTGTGTGGTGACTCTTGTCAATAAGTTACCATCACCACTAAAAGAAACCATAAAACGGGAAATGGGAGACTCGAGCCTGGATTATAAGAAATTCACTCATTGCCTCCAGGCTGAAGTGTACAATATGGCGGGTCAAGACAGAGTAGGGGGTACACCCATGGCTACGGCAACATTTACTGCCCAGAGTGAGTACAGGAAATTCAACTGTGTTCTGTGTAGTGGCACCAATCATTTATGGTACAAGTGTATGAAGTATAAGACAGGGCCTCTTAAAGTTAAAAGAGCCCGTCAACTACGTCTCTGCACTGGGTGCTTGTCAAAAGACCATGGCCATTCGGGTTGTACTAATCCTAACATAAGAAGCTGCAAGTTTTGTAAGGGCAAACACTTTCATTCCCTGTGTACACAAAAACAAGGGAAAGAAAGTAGACCAGCGGAGGATAACACCAAGAGAGAGCATACTGCTGCTACTTCAACTACAATGTCCGTTGCCACAGGTAAAAATACAGTAATCTTGCCCACCGTACAGCTGCCGGTAAAGGGTAAGGATAATAATTGTGTTAAATTCAGATCGCTACTTGACCAATGTTCTCAGAGGACCTTTGTGAAGTCTTCTGTTCTATCCTCCCTTTCCCACATTTCTAAAGGAACTGAGGAGTTATGTCTTCACGGATTTACCGGGAAACAGGCCTCTAGGGAATATAATGTTGTGGCACTGCAATACAAACACAGAGGTAAATTTCATCATCTAGACGCAATAGTGGTTGATGAATTGCCAGACCATAAAGGTGAAATTAACCTAAAGTCTAAACTGGTTAGTTTACAAAGTAAAGGCATAAAATTAGCCGATCCTCACGCAACGGACACAGATCAGCTGGAGCTGCTCATCGGAGCGGATCACTACTACGATATAGTGCGACCTGGGTATAAAAGGTCAGGTAGCCTAATTCTGCTTCCTACCAAGTACGGGTACGCCATCAGTGGTTCATATATGACACAACCTACAAGCTCCAGCGTAGAAGTAATTACTGTATTGAAAGTAGCAGTAACACCAATGGACGAATACATATCCACTGGCAATATTCCACCATGCAAAAATGACTTAAATGTTTTGTGGGAATTAGATCATATCGGGATAACCCCTAAGGAATATTCACTGGTTGAGCGTCAAGCACTATCGTCGTACGAGGATACCGTTACTTACGATCCCGACAGCCAACAGTATAAAGTGAGACTGCCCTGGAACAATTCCAAGGATCAGCTGCCATCTAACAAGGGTTTGGCCATAGGCCGTCTTCGGGGACTTCAGAAAAGATTCCTCAAGGAGCCTGACTTTTGCGAGGAATACTCAAAAGTCATAAAGGAACAGGTGTCCCGGGGTTTTATTGAAGAGGTGCCTTTTGATAAATCAGATACCGGGCATTACTTGGCTCATCATGGTGTAGTCAAGGAGAGCAAAACTACGCCAGTGCGTATTGTCTTCGACTGTTCCGCCAAGATGAGTGAACGTCATCCTAGTCTTAATGACTGCCTGTACACTGGACCCTCACTGGTGCCAGATTTGGCGCAGGTTTTGCTTCGGTTTCGACTCGGTAAGTATGCCTGGGTGTCTGATATTGAGAAGGCATTTCTCATGTTAAGACTCCATGAAGACGACCAGGACTATACGCGATTTATGTGGCCCAAGTATCCGAGGCAACTGGATTCTCACCTAATTTGTTACCGGTTCCGGGCAGTTTTATTTGGAGCGACTTGTTCCCAATTCCTTTTAAACGCCACCATTTTGAAACATTTGTCTTATGTCAGTGCAGATCCGCAGATTATTCATCAGATTCGGTCAGGGTTTATATAGACAATTTACTGGGTACAGGAAATGAAGAAGATTTCCTGGTTGATACCTACGCTGTAGTCCGAGAGATTATGAATGACGCCCATCTACATTTGCGTGAATGGGCGACTAATAATTCTGTTTTGCGGACTGTACTGCAACGGGATGGTGTGGCGGCTGTACAGCAGGAACAGGTTAGAGTGCTTGGGTTGTTTTGGAAAACGGACACCGATACCCTCTCATTCGGCGTTCAGTACACGCAATATTCGCAGATTACAAAACGAATTTGCTTGAGTATGACAGCTAAACTTTTTGACCCCTTGGGGATAGTTCTACCGGTGTCGATCAAATCGAGATTATTCCTTCAGCAATTATGGAGGATAAAGTTAGGATGGGATGAAGTTTTGACTGGCGATCTGGTTCAGGAGTGGGATGACATTATTTCGGATCTTCGTCTCTGTAAGGGTTTTCATTTTCCTCGGAGAGTTGTCATGGACCATCCTGTGTCCATTCATGCCTTCTCAGACGCTAGCAAAGTCGCGTATGGCACCGCCATATTCTTTGTTGACACAAGTGGCAGCCGTCTCGTCATAGCGAAGGCGAAAGTCGCCCCGATCAAATCCCTTTCCATCCCCAAATTAGAGCTGACTGCAGTTCTGTTGGCTGCTAGACTCGTTCACTTTGTAGAGGAAACTTTTAAAAATTTGCTAAATGTCTCGGAGACAGTTGTATGGAGTGACAGCCAAATTACGCTCTACTGGTTACATAGCCGTAAGAGGCTACCAGTGTACGTCACCAACCGTGTCGACGAAATTCGTACCCTGCTCCCAACCGCACAGTTTCGGTATGTGTCTACCAAAGAGAATCCAAGTGATTGCATTACTCGTGGTGTCTCTGCTAAATTTCTCAAATCTTCTGCGTTGTGGTGGAATGGCCCATGCTGGCTTAATGATCCCAACGAATGGCCAGAGAATATAGATTTGAGCGAGCAACACACTGCTATTGTGGCACCGGTAATTGACTCGGTGCCTGACGAAGACACACGGTTATGGGAGTGGGATAGATTCAGCAGCTATGAAAAGTTACAACGTGTTACAGCATGGGTGATACGATTTGTAGAAAATGTAAAAAAAAAATTAAAGGCACACCGTCCACAGGTAGTGCTTACCTCAATGTGAAGGAGATCAGAATTGCAGATCAATTATTACATAAGCTCTGTCAACAAGAAATATATACGCAGGAATATAAATTACTGGTTAAGGGAACAAAGTCTAGGAATAACCTGATCAACCAATTGGGCTTACACTTGAAGGGGGACTTGATACATTGCGGAGGCAGATTACGATTGGCAGCCCTCTCTGAGGCAAGTAAGTATCCAATTCTACTGCCCCCCAATCATCCCTTCACCCATCTTATCATCGATAGGTGTCACCGACTCTGTTGTCATTATGGGGTTGGTCATATAGTCACCTATGTAAGACAACGATGGTGGGTGCCTAGAATCAGGCAGGTGGTCAAGAAAGTCCTTCGCAAATGCTTAAAGTGTAGAAAAGTACAGGGAACACATTATGATCCCGTCGGAATTCCTCCCTTACCAAACCTGTGAACTACCCCAGGTGACCCTTACAAAGTTACCGGGGTTGACTACAGTGGAGCAATCCCTGTGAAAGATTCACCCAATCTTAAGGTGTATATGATACTTTTCACTTGTGCTGTTACCAGGGCAATTCACCTGGAACTGGTCACCAACCTCACTTGTGATAGCTTCCTACATGCCTTCCGAAGATTCTGCAGTAGACAGGGATATCCACGTATCATGCTGAGTGACAATGCAAAGACTTTCATAGGGGCATCTACATATCTCAAAGAAGTGAGCAACAATCCTAAGATTCAGACCTGCCTAGCGGATGTAAAATGCGAATGGCGTTTCATTCCCGCCAGAGCACCTTGGTTTGGCGCCATATGGGAGAGAGCCATAGGCATCGTGAAGGCGGGTCTGAAGAAGGTGTTGGGTAGAGCTCTCATCTCGATTGAGGAACTCAACACCATTCTCTTGGAGATTGAAGCCACCGTAAATGATCGCCCTCTATACTATGCTTCTGGTGATTTGGAAGACCTTACCCCAATCACACCCTCAGTACTGGTACGTGGATACAGACTGCGGGATCTTCCTGAAGAGCATGGCGAGGATACTATGGAAGATCCAGACTACATAAGTAAGGAAGTGATATCGGCCCGCTACAAATATATTCGTAAATTATCGCGAGATATTTGGCATCGCTGGTCAACAGAATATCTGGTGACTTTAAGGGAAGCGCAAAGGAATAAACTAACACCATTAAAAGGTCATTGGCCTAGGGTAGGGGACGTGGTAACCATCCATGAGGAGGGCCCGCGCGCATTTTGGAAATTGGGTCGGATAGAGGAGTTATTACCAGGTCGTGATGGTGAGGTTCGGGTAGCAAAGGTTCGCACCAGGACTGGAGTAATCACACGGCCAACAGTCCGACTATATCCTCTTGAGGGTGACCTCGATCGCAAGGACACCCCCTCGGATCAGTTATCCATTGAAGTCCCCTCTCTGGCTTCTACTTCGGCGCAGCCTGTTGACGCGTCTGGCGAACGCCCACGTCGACAGGCAGCCCAGATATCCTCCCAAGCTTGGCGGGATAAGATTGCCTCCGGGCAAATCTAATCATGTAAATTTTGTATATTTTCTGTTGGTGGGAATATGTCCATACTTAGTGTACTCAAACTAGTATGAACAGTCTCGATGTTACGTAATCTGGGTTGATGTAGCGTTACGTATCTTTCCGTAGTCTTAAGTTGGACGCTTCCATAACCTTGGTCGAGCGTTCCATGATTGGGTAGAATATATTATTCTATAGTTGTATATGGGAAAGTATTGTAGGATTATAATTCCCATATATATATATATATATCTTTGTATAATTTAAGATTGTTTATAAGTATCTCATTGTAAAGAAGATGGGATACATTTTCCATATGTTATGCGCGTGCGCGGTATGTCACGACAGAGACGAACATAACGCGCTCGCCACTCTCCAACCATCCTCCGTCCCAGCTACACACGCTAAGCCTTCTTCCTATAGTTTCATAATCAGGTGTTTTCGCTTCACTTTCATCTCATACTCCATATAGTCACTAAATCATCATCTTTGTTACTTAGCACAACTTAACGTAAATATCTATCCTATCCTAGCCTATTGTAGCCTCTTTTCATACTTTGTTTACTATACTAACCACTTCCAGTCATTTAGCCTATTTTCCGCCATCCTCCAATCACCAGCTGAGTTCATCTAAGGGTAATTATATATTCTATATGGTTAATGTTTCTTCAATAATAATAATATACAGTCCACTTATCTAAATTAGCCATATAACTAATACATTTCTAAATCAGTATACTCTTTCGACCAGGCGGCAGTACCAATCACATTGGAAATCTTTTACAACCTGGATAGTAGAAATGGCCCAAACCGAAGCATCTGTAGCTTTAATTTTCAAGTACTTGGATTACTTATTTGAACAAAAACGCCTTTCTGTTGTAGCACTAAAGATCCATTTGTCAGCTATTAGAACTCTGTTTTATGACTTAACGGGTCTATCTGTACCAAAGGCAGAGGAGACAGGTTTTATGCGTGCCTGTTTCAAGCTCCGCCCACCACCCCACCAGCTCATGCCTACCTGGTCTCTTGGCAAGACATTGAATTTGCTTCATTCACCAAAGTATAACCATAATCCTGACTTTGTTCAATTCTAAAGAAGGCTGTGTTCCTTATGACTTTGGCCACCGGTAACCGAGTATCTGAGCTGGCGGCGATGAACAACGAACCTAATTGCCTTAGGTTTGGACGACGCAATATAAATGTGCAAATTGCGCCGTCACCTACTTTTATAGCGAAGAATGAGCATAGTGATCATGTTTTTTTCTGGCTTTACGATCCCGGCGCTAAAGCGTGGGGATACACACCATTTATTATGTCCAGTACAAGCTCTTATGAAGTTCTTGAGAGTGTCCCAGCCGGAGCAGCAGGGAGCTCTCTGGGTGAATAGTAAGGGTAAATGCATCATAAAGAGACGGTTAGCAGCTTTATTAGGAGAGGTTATTAGAGAAAGTAACCCCGGTATAGTGGGGAGAGCCCACGATATCAGAAAGTGGGCAGTATCATTGAGATTCATGCAAAATTTCTCAGTAGAAGATATTGCTAATACACGCCTCTGGGCGACTAACCATACATTCCTGACGCGTTACCTGTCTGTAGCCTTGGATAGACCAAAGCTCACCTGCGTGGCATTACGTCAACGGGTCTAAATTGATCTTGGTGCTGATAGTTTATTTATTTTGGTGATGGAGAGCTAAGACCTTCAGACCCTCCGCCGGATATGTGATAAGTATACGAGTTGTGACACTTAATATTATTGAACTGGTTATACAGTTCCAATTTAATTTAATTTTAAGTGGATATATCAATAGTTGCAACTATAGATTATATGTAATAAGTTGTACAACATTATACTGTACAGTAGTTATAAGTGCAAACTAATTTTAAGGTACAAATACTTGTGATCCAATATTTTGTTTCTTTCTAAGAAACTCTGACACCTCGCGAGTATCAGAGGAGTATTTTATTGTGCCAAAGAAAACATATTCTTGGACATTAATTTTAATGAATCTCATATGTGATATTCATTTTTGACATGTACCTGTGTGGTTATGTATAAGTAGACTATCTTCGAAGTGCGCCGTCTACTTTTCCTTTTCTATTTTTATACCAATATTGTATATAAACAATAATATTGTATGTAAACAATAAATTTAAGAGTGCTATTTGAGTGTCTTTTTCTGTGCCTATAGTTGGTTTGTTAGTGGTTTAGATATTGTCACGAATGTCCCCCTCCAGTCTTGAGATTTCAGGCATATCGTTAATGATGGAGGGGCCACTAATAAATAATATGTTCGAGTCCCGGAGGGAAGAATAAAAACCTAATATTTAGTAGTGGCCCCGAAATCTTTGACGAGGCGGGCCTTCCATCCATCCCCTTCCCATTCGTTGATGTCTTTGAGTTAAAACCTTAATATATTATTGAAGGAAGTATGACGCCGAGGCAGATCAGCGTCTCGGATAAGAAATCCACGGGAAAGACATCCACAGAAGTTGGGAAGCTGTATTAGACCTATAGCATATCTTAAGTTAATTTTTTATTTTTGTCTTACAAAGTTTTTTCGTAGGGAGTACCCAATCATAAAGACAATTCCATAAGAGAATTGGCTTACACTTATAAAGTTGGCTCCTCCTTCTCCCTGTGGCGGTAAGTTCAAATGAGCTAACGCAAGGGGTTTGAAGAGGGCTATTATATAATAGGCATATTGTCAATGATTTTGGGGCCACTACTAAATATTACGTTTTCATTCTTCCCTCCGGGACTCAAACCTTTGTCTTGAGTATCTCATTAGGGCTATCTCTGTGAAATGGCTTGGTTGGTACCACCACATGCAACAACCAGTTGCAGAATAGCCAGTCTGCAGCTGGGTCCACCAGCCAAATCCATCACCAGAAAATAGTGAAGAAGTAAGAAAATGCAGGAGCCACCCCTATCACCCAGAGCCCCTCGTTTTCTTTTACACTTACAAGCGGTTATGAGCATGGGAAACTGCACCAACCAATCATAGCCCTGCCTTCAAACGACACCAGCCAATGACGGGCCAGCATTCCTTCCTTCACCAGATCTAGCATATGTTTATGCAAATTGCACATCAGCGACTAGAAGATTACAGGTACAAATGGACCTGAACAGGAGTGTAAGTTATGCCGGTCCGGTAGATCCAATAACCTCCAGACAAGAAGCACTAATAGGCCAGCAATACCTCAATATGTCTAAGAGTCTGGAGGATGATGTAATCCTAAGAAGTAAGAATTCTCCCAGAATAGGATAAATAAATGCTTTATATGATATGAATATGTTACCTAGTTTATAAGTACACCTATATATATGCCCCTGCCATGTCTACTATTAGTATTTAACCTCACAACTCCATCACAACGAATTCACAATACCCCTATTGCCACGAGACTGTATAAATGAGAGTCAAGAATTAAGTCAGATATTGCTTCAAAGATTTAGGTGAAAAGTATGCAAACCACACTGTACTTAGCCTGAAAAGGACAGGACAGCTAACCACAGCTAAAGCTTGCCCCAGCCCTGCCTCCCTACTAGTGAAAGTGCTCGCC
Organism: Paralithodes platypus; assembly: GCA_032716605.1. Classification (NCBI taxonomy): domain Eukaryota; kingdom Metazoa; phylum Arthropoda; class Malacostraca; order Decapoda; family Lithodidae; genus Paralithodes; species Paralithodes platypus. Next base: position 33,860,615 of record CM064523.1, read on the forward strand.
CTATGGTGCCCTCTGACGTCGGGAACCTGAAGTACTGCTCGAGTGACACCCTACATTCCTGAGGTGCTGCCCTAGAACCTACGCTCTGCATCGACCAGCCCTGTGCTCTCACTACCCTCCAAACTTACCCTAAGTGTCTCTATATATCTTGAAGTTGTGATAATTGTTGTCGAGGTATAGGTTAAAATATGTGAATCGTGTAAACGTGTGATTAAAAATAGATCTGTGTCCAAGATCCTTGTAAATTGCGTACCTGTTAATCCTTCAGAAATTACTAGTAATTCTTGCCTAAGACCTGTGTTCAAGATCCTCTATCATTCCTGCTTAACCTAAGATGTGCGCATGGGGGGTATGAGACACCACACACCTGTGCGCACGTATTTAAGCTGTTCCCATCACTAACAACGTTATTTTACCATAAATAGCATTAATACTTATCCATATGGGCGTATTTTAGGTTGATTATAAAGGTATTAACATGTTACAGCAATAAAACAAGTGGAAACAGCGTTTGGATGGTCAAAATCGGCGATACAGGCCGGGAGTTACATAATGTATGGCTGAGGCAACCTCCCTCCCCTCCTCCCTTGCCCTTGTATGGAGAGACACTGTTACGCAATAGTCTCTCTCTCGCTCTTTCCCACGCTTGGTAACAGTGATGACAACGCCCTGCTACCAACTCGCTAATATTAGCACGAAAATAGACCACAGAATAAGGGAATAACAGTGAAAATAGGTGATAACTGAAGGAGGGGAGGGAAGTGGGGAGGTGGAGGAGTGATATTTGGCATGGCCCAGGGGCAAAACAAAAAAATAAAAATAAAAAATAAAAAATAAAAAATAAAAAACAATTGTTTGGGGTGTTTTAAATTGATTTTTTTAGGCCCAGGATCTTAAGAGTTTTCCCGCACTCGCCCGGGGAAACTCTTAAGAGTCTTCCTGCACTTGCCGGGTTAAATACCCTCTAGAACGTCCTACGCATACGTTATATATTTGTGCTCATTCATTTATCACGCCACGTACTCACAGATTTTCCTAATATATGTATTCTGTTATGTGTGTTGTAAGTTGAGTTCGACGTGTATTTCGTGTCATGATTCCCCTTCTTAACTCATAACTAATTACCTAGAACATACGCTCAATTTCATATTTAACTTATTCCAGTGTAAAACTTATCATTCCCCCAGTTATATACTTTCAAAGTTCCCCATCTCTTATACGATTACTCAGTCGTTGTTGTGATTATTGTATGAACTAGTATTATTGTTCATGCGAGTATTGATGTAGATCATTTTGATTCTTGTGATCTAGGAATTCTAGCATTGCATAGAGTCTTTTATCTAAATTTTCCATCCTCTCGAATACACCACTTGTCAAGGTGAATTCTTCTTAAGAAGACTCTGTTAACCTGTTCAGATATCTTGTTAATACCCTTCTGAGTATTTTCATAGTACAACTTCGTCTTGTGCGTCACTATTAACCCTTGTCTATCGGGGCCCGACTTAAGTCCGTATCTAAAAAGCTGGACAATGTGGCGGGGCCCTAATTAAGTCTATGTACAATTTTGGCGCAATATTGGCTCTGAGAGAGAGTCGAGCGGTGGGAAGAGCATAGGTTACCTCATGACCGCTCGCCACGACCGTCGTGGGCCCACTGACATTTACTCCACTCTTCTCCACCCTCTCTCACTCGCTACACACGTAATTATGTAACAAAATGACCATATTTTAGCGATTTTGCCCTTCGGTTGCACGATCGTTGCAAGACAACCAGTAATCGTAAAAAGATGGTTCGGGAGTCAATTTTATTTGGGAAAGCTCAATTTACGCCCTTTCAGGGATACATACTTGTATTATGCTCTGGCTCTTGTTTATGCATGAAAAAGAGCACGGAAACAACCCCATTTATGGTAAAAAAAAAACGCTGGGCGCACGGACAAATATACCGCTTAGGCCGCTCGTTGAGTGTTAACATAATTAATATTTTGTTAATTGATTTATTACGCTATCGTCATTATAAGCGTTGCCAGGACATCTACTAATTAATTGCATCTGATTGATTAGACTTTGTCTTTATATACAGTTAATATTTATTTTTCCTTAGTTCAGTTATAAATATATTAACAACTTTATATCTGAATTCCTCGACCGAGTTCGTAATTATTACATACGTTCGATTGAAGTGAATATACCAGTTCAACTCATAAATTACTTAATTTGAGTTACATACATAGTAATCTGTGAAAATAAATAAGCAATCCTTTATTCCCAGTTTCATTGTAATATCTCTGAGAATAAGTTCATATTTACACTAACCAGAATTGTATTTGTCAACCGTGCAGTAAAGTTATTGACCTGACAAGCTAGCTGATTAAAGGCTGCGTTTACCTGAGGAGCCTACCTAGCTCAAACGCGTGCGCCCCACCTAGTACACTCGCTCACTGCTAGTGTATTTGTTTTTACTCTCAATTCATTCATTCTCTTGTATATCGAGACTTAATATTTATCTTTACTGCTGTTTCATTCACGTAAGACACTCGACCCACATCATTATTATCAACTCTGCGAAGCAGAGTGGTATCGCGCACACAGATCCCGCCCATATACTGTGCACCACCAGCCAGCCTGTCTGTCATTGTCGTCGTCGTCGTCCGTCGTCGTCGTTGTCGTCGTCGTCGTCCGTCCATCTGTCTGTCCGGAAACTCCTCCTAGACCGTTTAATGGATTTTCACCAAATTTCACAGGTATATTCATTTGGTCAATGCGAAGGTCAGTCAAAAAGAAATATTCCATTTAACTCAAAGGTTAAGGTCAAAGGTCAAGGTTAAAAATAAGGTCAATATTCCATATTTTTTAGTTCTTACTCAAATGTCTTAATTTTCACTATACAAGTTACTGGTAACTTATATATCATATTGAACAAGTTTTAGGTAAATATTCTGAAGGGTAAGGTCAAAGGTCAAGGTCAAAAGGCAAAATAAGTTTTTCACTAGTATTTCATATACTAACTGTTAGATTCTCACTAGGCTTATCATGTATATTCGGAATACCTAGGCCAAAGTGCAACACTTTAAATGAAAAGGAAAATAATACATTTGGACACACATATCATAAAGGTCAAGATAAAGGTCAAAGGTCAAGGTCAACTATTCTATTAATATATATGAAACTAACTGATGGGTTTTAATGAAATTAGGCATGTTTATTTGATTTTCCGGGGCAATGTCAATACAAAAAAAAAAACACTCTTACATAAAGGTCCAGATCACAGGTCAAGGTCAAAGGTCAACTTTTATTATTTATTTTACTTTTTACTCAAATATCTTCATTTTCACTATACGAGTTACTGGTAACCTATATATCGTATTGACCAAATTTTTATGTAAATATTCTTAAGGGTAAGGTCAAAGGTCAAGATCAAAGGTCAAAATAAGTGTTTCACTAGTATTTCTTATACTAACTGTTAGATTCTCACTAGGCTTATCATGTATATTCGGAATACCTAGGCCAAGGTCATACAAGAAACTATACAATTCCATAATAAAGGTCAAGGTCACAGGTCAAGGTCAAATAAAAGGTCAATATGCTACTTTCTTTACTTTTCTTGCAAGCTTCACAAAATGTTGTGAGACGGTTGCACTTCAAATTAAAAGGAAATTATACATTTGGACACACATATATAGGTCAAGATAAAGGTCAAAGGTTAAGGTCAACTATTCTATCAATATATATGAAACTAACTGATGGGTTTTAATGAAATTAGGCATGCTTATTTGATTTTCCGGGCCAATGTCAATACAAAAAAAAAGAAAAAAATCTTACATAAGGTCCAGGTCACAGGTCAAGGTCAAAGGTCAACTTTTACTAGTTATTTTACTTTATACTCAAATGTCTTAATTTTTCACTATACAAGTTACTGGTAACCTTGATATCGTATTGCCCACATTTTTGATACATATTCTAAAGGGTAAGCTCAAAGATCAAGGTCAAAGGTCAAAATAGTTTTTCTACTAGTATTTCTTATACTAACTTTGATTTTTACTAGGCTTACCATATTTATTCGGAATACCTAGGCCAAGGTCATGCAAGAAACTATACATTTCCATATGAAAGGTCAAGGTCACAGGTCAAGGTCAAATAAAAGGTCAATATGCTATTTTCTTTACTTTCCATGCAAACTTCACAAAATTTGGTGAGATAATTGCACTTTAAGTGAAAAGTAAAATAATAAATGTCGAGACATAGGCTAAAGGTCAAAATAATGTTCAAAGGTCAAGGTCAACTATTCTATTGATATATATGAAACTATCTAATGGGTTTTAATGAAATTACGCATGCTTATTTGATTTTCATGGGCAATTTCAATGCAAACAAAAATGTACTCTTACTATGTACTCAAGGTCAAAGGTCAACTTTTATGAACTCTGCATAAGCAGAGTTTGGTATCGCCCCCCGTATAGTGGGTACCACCGGAAAAAAATGTCTGTCGTCGTCGTTGTTGTCGTCCGTCTGTCCCGAAACTCCTCCTAGACCGTTGGACGGATTTTCACCAAATTTCACACAAACATTTGTTGCGTGAATGCGAACGTCAGTCAAAAAAGATTTTTTGAATTTATGCAACAGTTATGATTTTAGGTCCAACATATGGTTTTACCCCCCCCCCCCTCCCCCCCACCCACTCTCCATCCCGGACACCTTCCCCCCCCCCCCCAGCAATGATGGCGTTCTGATTATGTGATCACTAAGAACGCATTCGTTCCTTTAATGAGCTAACAAGGAAAAGGACAAAGACTCCAAGTTGGTGGGCACAAATCCCATGGATTAAACCAAGGCAGATCTCTACCATTACTGAAGATGGGACAGCCGGGATCGAAGAAGGAGAAGCAGAAGGAGAACTAGAGGCATATCAGCCTGAACTTATCCAGCCAGATCCCCAGGATTTTTAGGCTGCCCTCCCCCCCCTCGCCAAATAAATAGTCGTAACAATGGCGGGGGCTCATGACGGGACATCGGATGACGGACTTCCGGTGTACCACAAAATCACGCTGAATGGGGTGAAAGTTCGACTCCTCATTGATACGGGGGCTTCCCGTTCTTGCTTATTCCTTCCATTTTTCCAAAAACATAAGCATGTTTTTGGACAAATCCAATCTTCCTCCATAATATTAATTAGTGCCAATGATCAAGTTATCCCTAACCTTGGTCAGACCCTCCCGTTATATGTTAACACCCCTCATCCCAATCACGGAGTTCATCACTATTTCGTGATATACCATCCCAGTGAGTCTAAATACGATGGGTATTTAGGTTTCGACTTGTTGATAGCTATTAGGTGCCTCCATAAATTGTACGCACCGAACCCTAACTTATGACCCACCTTCCAAACCAAAACAAAAAAAAATCTTCCTGCTGAGGGCAATTTGAAACAGATAAAGTCCCCAACTTCGCAAATATCCTTACCTGTCACTACTGCCCCCCAAAGTACTCAAGGTAGTGCCCATTTGCAACCACATATAATTGCCTCCTCCAGTACAGTTCCCCCCCCCCCCCCCCTCATCACGAGAAATGGGTACCATTAGTACCTAACCTTCAAGGAAATGTCCTTGTGACCCCACACCTCCAAAGCCCTTTCAATGAAGTATGCCTAACCGCTCCTTGCTTGCTACCACATCAGATGAATTGCATCAAAATTGCCAATATATATATCAGATAAACCTATCACTCTGCCTAAGGGCCTAGCAATTGGCGACCTAGAAATGTATTCAGACGAATTCTCTGTTCCCTCTGAATCCTCACCTCCCTATGAAAACCCCCTAACAAAATATACAACAACATGGACAACAAAAGAATTTCTCTATTAACCCTCTGCGATCTCTCCAAGGCCTTCGATAGCATTAGTCACACTACTCTGCTACAGAAACTTAAACAAATCAACGTAGACTCTTTTTGGTTTAATAGCTATTTAGAGTCGAGAACACAATCAGTCCGGTTAAATAATACTGTCTCCTCAAAATTACCCGTGAAATTTGGAGCTCCACAAGGCACAATGTTAGGCCCCTTCTTATTCATTATCCTCGTTAATTACAGGCAGAAAAGATAAATGAAGAAATACATTTTTGTACACTCGTACAATATGCCGACGACACTCAGTTTCTCCACAGTGCCTCGGTAAATGAGCTCGACACTCTAGTAAACTAAGCAGAGATAACCCTAAAAAATGCAAGGCTCTATTTTCTTAAAAACGGGCCTAAGATGAACGACAATAAAACGCAATGCATCTTCATAAGCAGTCACCAATTACTCTCTAATATACCAAGTGACACTGAAATAAAACTACACGACACCACAATCAAGCCCACCACATATGTAAAATAACTCGGTGTATACATAGACAAATATATGGCGTTCGACATACATGTTAGTGAAATTAGCAAAAAAACAATGGGCACCCTTATGTATTTAAATAGGATCAAGGACTTTTTTGACAAAGGAACCCGGAAGATTATAGTACAATCTCTCGTGCTAAGCATTTTAAACTATTGTAATATAATATGGGGGAATACGAGCGCTACCCAACTAACAAGCATTCAAAAACGGCAGAATTTTGCAGCCAAAATTATAGACGGAAAGGCAAAAAAGTACGACCACGTCACCCATATTATAAAAGATTTAAAATGGTTAACCATTAAAGAAAAAATTACCCATGACACAGGAGTAGCTATCTATAAATATCTAAACAATTTATACCCAGACTACCTATTAAACCTGTCAACTGTAAATAACGTAACCTCCAGTATTACAAGGCAACAAAATAACCTTTTTGTCCCGAAAGTTCATACAGAAATAGGTACTAGATCTATCTCAGTAAAAGGCCCCAACATTTGGAATGAACTCTCACCTTATGTCAAAGAAGCTAACTCCTTACATACCTTTAAATTAAGACTACATAATATACTTTTTTAACAACAATTGAACAAGAGACTACTCTTTCTATTGTTGCTGTCATGATTAGTATTATTATCACTGCTATGTATTTTTATTATAATTATTATTATGATTATTAATATTATTATTATTTTATATTATTATTAATATTAATATTATTCTTACTGTCATTACTATTATTTCTCCCCGAACCCTTCTCCCCCTCTTAATCGTCTGACTACCCCCCCCCCCCCCCCCCCCCCCCCCACCCCCCCCCCCACACACACCTCTCACTCCTATAAGGTACAGCTGCCTCGGATTATCTTTAAATCCGGATGAGGCTATAATTCCAGGACTTAAAGAAAGTCGATGAAGGGTTATAAATAGGACCCACATGGGCCAATCTATATTAACCCACTGAGCCCCAGCGACGCAGGGTTTGCATCCACAATGTATGTAACGCTAAACCCCAGCGACGCATGGTTTGCATCCTGGCCGGTCCGGTCCTAATTACTCTGGTCCTGTGGCACCCCGAGGGCTCAGATTTGTATGGGAACTGTGTAAGTATCCCACGCACCCATGCCGATGGTTGAAAACTCTCAAAGTCCAACCGTGTGCCTGTGAGCGCTCAAAAACATGTTTTTTGGGGGAAATTGCCTTACATTTTTTACTCTAAAATCCGTTTTCGGGGGCTCTGTAGGACCATTTTTTGCACATTTTTATATATTTTGTTTTCCTTCATTCCTAACCCATTCGCTATTGTTTCTGGAATAAAAAAAAAAATCAGAATCAGCCGGTCCTGGGTGGTACATTTATTAATATTTAGCTGGTACTCAGCGGGTTAACTAATAATGTATTATCCAAAATTCATGCTAATGTTCTTATGTTAATAATCCTTTACTATGTATTTTATATATTTTGTCTTGTTTGTACATATTATGTAAGCTGAATAACCACTAGCTGTGGAAATAAATATTATTATTATTATTATTATTATTATTATTATTATTATTATTATTATTATTTATTCCTGACAAACCCTCCACCCTCACTTCTAACCAACAAACTGACCTCAGAAACCTCCTAATTTCCTATCAAGATATCTTTGCTATCTCTAGTCGAGATATGGGGAAAACGAACATGTTGCATCACCCCATTCACACCATGGGACACCCCATTAAGCAACCAATAAGGAGGAACAACCCAATTCAACTCGAAGAAGAAGAAAAACAAGTCCAAGATATGCTTGCCACAGGAGTTATAAAATCTTCTACCAGCCCTTGGTCATCTCCGGTAGTCCTGGTCCGTAAAAAGGACGGATCAACCCGGTTTTGCATTGACTACCGGCAACTCAATGACGTCACCATTAAAGATGCTACACCTCTTCCCAGGATTGATGACTCTCTCGACTCATTACTTTGAGCAAAATGGTTCACAGCTCTAGATTTGCAAGCTGGCTACTGGCAAGTACCTGTCTTGCCAGAACATCAACAAAAAACAGCATTATCTACCAGCCAAGGACGCCTGTATGAGTTCACTGTGTTACCTTTTGGTTTATGTAATGGTCCAGCTACTTTCTCAAGACTGATGGAATCGGTGCTACAAGAATTAACCTGGGAAACTTGCCTAGCTTACCTTGATGACATCATTGTGTTCGGTAAGACCTGGACAGAACACCTACAAAGACTCCAACAAGTATTTCAACGAATCAGAGATGCTAACCTGAAACTGAAACCTGCCAAGTTCACTCTAGCCAAAACTGAAGTATATTTTCTTGGCCACATTGTCTCCGAGCAAGAAATTGCACCTGACCCAAGTAAGCTTGAAGCAATTAGCAAGATCACCCCTCCCATGAATGTAAAAGATGTACATGCTTTCTTTGGCTTAGCTTCATATTACAGGAGATTCGTGAAAAACTTTCCCACCATCGCCAAACCTGTCCATGACCTTACGAGAAAAGAAGAGCCCTTCTTATGGACCGATTTACGACTTCAAGCCTTCAATGATCTCAAGACCAAGTTAGTTGCCTCTCCAGTGGTCTCCTTTCCCGACTACACCCAGCCATTCCGGTTGTACACTGTGTGACGCTTCTGCATAGTAGCCACGTGCGGGCATGCGCGCACGTCGGCTGCCCAGCCGTTTAGAAACCGGCTGGCGGCAGCCGGCCGGCAGGCTTTTCCTTAGTATATATCCTACGACAACATAACTAATGTCTGGGATATTCTTATGTTGTTTCACAGCTTGTAGCTGCCCTTATTCTTAACCAACGCATCTTAGTATATTTTATTCTCGATAGTTGATTGTTTCATTATAATATATAAGATGTAAGTCTAGTGAGGGAGGGAGGAGACGAGCGGGAGAGAGAGACCGGCTTGGGACGTTGCTTCGCTTGCCAGCTTGGGATGAGCCTGAAGCGTTGCCATATGCATTTGATTGCAACGTTAGGCTTAGTTTCGACTCACGCACGGGGTAGACGATTTTGACCCGGCAACTGTGTTGAGTGTTGCCAAGACTGGGATGTATTCTGCATGCCTAGGGCGGGGTCCAGACAGATTCAAGACTCAGAGCTCACCTCACTGTCGTACCCTTCGGACCCCCTTGATATCTATCCCTCTCAACCCCACTTAGAAACTTTCTCTCTTACTTTGTATACCTTCCTTCCACTACTTCACCAATCTATTTAATTATCCCATTCCCTTGATAGACCTTATATCTATTATTGTATTAACGACGAGCTCTCAGATAACTAGATAGGATTTTGGGCCTTATGCAGAGACATAATTGTTAATGAGACCTAGGAAGCTTTTTTGTTGTCTCATATTTGGTGGTTTCATGCTTGCTAGTGTGTTCTTGTGTCAGGTTAGCAGGGGCTAGACCGGAGGGGAGGCTTTTTGCGATCCTTTAAGTAAAGTCTGCTGGTGCGAGTCCTGTGGACCCGCAAGACTTTACTAGGATACCCGTGGGAGTCTGGGGGCATTTTCAAATTGTGAACGTCGACGCATCTTTTGTGCTAATAAAGAATAATAAAGGTACCAAAATAATACTTGCATTAATATACAGACCTCCAGCTCAATCAGTGCAAACTGACCGAGATATTTACGAACAAATTGCAGATGTAAGTAACTCACAAGATACCGTAATTTTTGGTGACTTTAATTTACCTGTGACCAAGTGGGGCGATACTCTTACTTCACATTCCGGACATGACTTGTATACGAACTTGCAAGAGAGTTCGCTTTATCAATTTGTTGGAACGCCAACCCGTGGTAATAACGTTCTTGACATTGTACTTGCAACAAAAGAAGAATTAATAGAGAATTTGAATGTTGGTGATGAATTCAGTAACAGCGACCATCGTACGATAACTTTCACTTTAAAGTTTACTAGTAACGAACCAATGGTAGCATCGAAAAAGTCCCCAATTCAAGAAAGCAAACTTCCATAAACTTAGAGCTATGTTTAAAGAAACTGACTGGAGCTTTTTAATTCACAATAACGACATAAATACATCTTGGAAGTTATTCGAAGCCACTTACCTAAAAGCAGTGCAAGACTGCATACCATCGAAAACTCGGCGTCCAGGCCATAATAATAAGCCCAAATGGTGGAATAAAGATATTTCAAACTGCCTGCTTGCTAAAAAATTTGCTAATGATAGATTAAAATCCTCACAAAATGACGAAGAACGGCTGAAATTTGTAGAGCTACGACGCAAAGCCAAAAAGTTAATTAAGCAAAGTAAAAAGACCTTAGAGTTACATATTGCGAATCAAAGTAAAACAAACCCAAAGAATTCTATAGTTATATCAGAAAGAAAAAAGTCGTTACTTCAACTGTTGGACCGTTAGTCGATGAAAATGGAGAATACACCAAAGACGAAGGACAAATGAGTAATGCCCTCAATACCTTCTTTGCATCAGTTTTTACAACAGAAGACCTCAGTGATATCCCTACACCATCGCCGATTCAGATTGATAATTCAGATGTTCTAAGCAATATCACCATTACAGGAGAGAAGTATTGAATTGTTTAGATAAACTCAAGGTAAATAAAACGCCTGGACCTGATACAATCTCGCCTAGAGTTCTAAAGGAAGCTAAGGATGAGCTCTCTAAACCACTGACATTACTATTCAATAAATCCTTGCAGTCTGGAACTATGCCCGATCAGTGGAAGCTAGCCAACGTAACACCGATATTCAAAAAAGGCAGCAAATCCCTACCCAGTAACTATCGTCCAATTAGCTTAACCTCAGTTGTATGTAAAATGCTAGAAACGGTCATACAAGACAGACTCGTAAATCACTTAGAGGAAAATAACATACTTAAAGATACTCAACACGGCTTTCGTAAAAAACTTTCCTGTTTAACAAACCTCTTAGACTTCTTCCATGATATCCTCAACCTCTACGATGAGAGTAAAGCTGTAGATATTTAATACCTTGATTTTCAAAAGGCCTTTGACAAAGTTCCCCACAAACGTTTACTGCTAAAACTAAAAGCGCATGGAATACAAGACGGTGTGTTGAAATGGATAGAAAATTGGCTCAGCGACAGAAAGCAAAGAGTAGTCATAAACGGTAAGGCATCAAAATGGACAAATGTAAGTAGCGGGGTACCCCAGGGATCGGTACTAGGACCAATTCTCTTTCTAATTTACATCAACGACATAGATGAGGGTCTCACCTGTACAATCTCAAATTTGCTGACGATACAAAATTGCAAATAGCGTACTCTCAAAAGAACAAGTTGACGATATGCAACACAATCTAGATAAATTGTCATGTTGGGCCCAAATTTGGCAAATGAGTTTCAATGCGGATAAATGTAAAGTACTACATATCGGATACCTAAATGAAAGCAAACTATTCGATGAATGGCACTCAGCTTAAGAATGTAAACAGAGAAACCGATCTGGGAGTAACAATATCGAGTAACCTAAAACCGAGTCAACAATGTTCAGAAGTTGTTAAGAAGGCAAACAAAATAATTGGCTTTATAGGCAGGTCATTTGAGCATAAATCCAAAGAAGTTATCCTAACCTTTACAATTCATTAGTCCGCCCTCTTCTGGAATACTGCGTTCAATCCTGGTGCCCTTATTACCAAAAAGATATAACAAGCTAGAACGAGTTCAACGTAGAGTTACCAAAATGATACCTAGCCTAAAGAACAAACCATACGAAGAGCGTCGTAGAGAATTAAATCTATTTCCTTTAACCCAGCGCAGATTAAGAGGTGACTTAATTCAAGTGTTCAAAATCATCAAAGGCATCGACAATATGAACTGTAGTAAGTACTTCACTATCGACCAATCTAATTACACGCGGGGAAACGGTTGCAAAATTATTGGTAAATCTTTAACTCACACGAATCTAAGAATTTCTTCTTCAATCGAGTTGTCAACTTGTGGAATGGGCTTCCCCGAAACGTTATAGACTGCATCACCGTTGATTCATTTAACTCCGCCTAGACAAATATCTCGCATCAAACCCGCGACTGACTGCGTTTGTAAATGAATAACTTTATTTTATCCCCCCCTCAGTTACTAACCCATCTGTCCCCTACTAACTTCCTAATCCTGCCACGGACATTAGTTCCAGGGCAGTAATTCCCTTTCCAATGTTCCCTTACCCTCTCTAAACCACTGTTTGGACACTTGATCCTCAGTGTTTTGGAGGACAAGCAACCTAGAAGGGTCACTAGATCTGTTGTTGCTTGATTTCCTTTGTACTCTTGTTAGTGTCCCTGTGTGTCTAGTGTTGTGTTGTGTGAGGGCCCTTGCCTAGTCCACTCAGCACTGCGCTAGCACGTCTTGCTTTTGTTTTAGGGTCGTCAGGAGAGAGTCAGATACTTGCGATCTGAGTCTCTCAAGAGAGCACCCTTTCAATTAGAGTAATTTGGCGCACAGACTTGGGAACGTCCCTAGGCTAGAGGAGGTGGCTCAGCCCGGGTATCCGAAGCCTATATCCTTCCAGCTAGACCTCTGCCACCTGGCAGATTAACAGCTAGGGGTTTATTATCTCTGTATGCTTGTTATTGTGCCACAGTTTACCGTTTTTGTGAGCATTGTGAGTCAGGGTGTGGCTTAGAGACTCTGTCCGAGCAGGCTTGCCTGACTAAGAGTGAGAAGCACACCTGTATGTGGTTATGTTGCGAGTTGCTGCCTTTATTTAATTATACCCATGCCATTATACACTGTATGGCCTATCACTAGTATTTATTCCTGATTATGAGTTAAGAGTTCTCTAAATCCGTAACGTATTTTCTTTGCTAAGCATCAGATCCTACAGTAGCCGCATGCAGTTTAGAAACCCGCATCTTGTCTACCTGTACGATGTTTTGAGGACTGTTTGTTTTCACCTTCTTTCACACAGGGGTGATTAGTTGTATTAATTAACGTAACATTAAATGTACTTTCTTCTAGTTTGTTATTAAATTGTTTCTGCAATTTAATTCCGTTATCTATCTTTTCCTTGAAGCTTTAAGTCAACTTAATTGTGTGATCTTTTATATAGCCTGCTTGACTATCAGCAGTCTATAGTGCGTGCACCCTGTAACCAAGTCGTAGGATACCTCGTTGTCCAGGCAGGACTCTTGACGGTTTAGGGTGGTTTGTTGCCTGGGTTAATAGATAAGGGTTGGATCTAGCGTTTTCCGTTGTTGCTTGTTGCCGCATACCTAGTCCAATAGAAAGAGCCCAGTTTTTATTATCCCAGGACGTAACAAATGGCGACCTTGCATAGGATTTACTGAACAGAGGAATATAGTGGTCATTTGTTTTGAGATTCCTTATGATTAGAGGAATACAGTGGACATAGTTTTTTTTTTGGAGCAACCAATATAACACATTAAAGACTTTAAATAACATTAGTATATACATACTTGCATAGGAGATAAGGCACATTCTATAACCGTGATAATTACTGCAGTATACAAACATGTCTAATACATCAGAACACAGTGATGGGTCAGGTCACGATACGGGCTCGGAGGGAGAAAGACCTGTGGAGTGGCTAGTCGATAGCGAGGAGGGTGCTAGAAGATTTTTAGAGGTGCCCCTTACCGCTGCCAGGGTGTTGAAGCTGAATAAGTATGGCTTAAAGTGTGTGGCAGGTCTTCAGGGTCACCAGGGTTTAAGTGGCATGAGGAAAGATCAGCTGAGGACTTTGATATTGGGTTTAGAAGGGAGAGACCTGGGTGGAGAGGCGACTGGGGGCCCCGGTCCCCAGCCCCCCCTCCACTCTACCCCCATATCAAACGTCAGGGTGCCTGAATTTAGTACATACCCCCAAGTTGATGGTCAATGGCAGTGTGGAATTCAATCACAGGGACCCTCTCCATTAAATGCACCTTCCCCTCCTCAAGGGTTGACTCCAGATTTGTTGTTTCGGCTTGAGATGGCCAAGGTTGAGGTTGCTAGAGCTCAGGTTGAGGCTACCGAAAGACAGGCTAGAGCTCAGGTTGAGACTGCCGAGAGACAGGCTAGTGTGGAGGCTGAGGCTGCTAGAGCTCAGGCTGAGGCTGCAGAGAGAACAGCTATACGAGAGGCTGAACTGCAGGCAGAGTCTACTAGGTATCGGGCTGACAGGGAGCTGGAGAGATCTCGAGTGGAGGTAACAGGGCGAAATATTGGGGGAGGTAACAGACATCGGGACCAATCATTGTCGCACCTGCTTAAACTAGTTCCTGTGTTCGATGAGTTATGTGTGGCTGAGTTTTTTATGGATTTGAGAAGAAGTGTCAGGAACACCAGTGGCCTCAGGAAAAGTGGGCAGCATTAGTTTCATCAAGACTCCTAGGAAAGGGGCTAAAAGCGTATGATGCACTACCTTTAGAGTCCTGTGTAGTTTATGATGAGCTAAAGAAGGCTGTGCTACGGGCCTATGAGTTACAACCAGAAACTTACCGCTTGAAGTTTCGGGGTGTTACTAAGGGCAAGGATAGTACCTTCCTAGAACACGCCCGGGACTTGTCTGATGCACTATGACATTGGCTGCGTTCTGAGAGGGCAGCTACTTTTGAGGAGTTGAGTGAGCTGGTTCTCTTGGAGCAGTTCTTTAAGTGCACAGGTGGGGACTTAACATTAAATATAAAGGAAAAAAATACTAGAACTCTCCAGGAGGCAGCAGAAATGGCTGACCTCCGACTGTCATTAATTCGAGGGTGCGAAGCAGCAGCTAGGAGTGAGTCGGGTGCAAAGGATCGTACCCCTCCCCCTCCCAAGAATTTTGATACACATAAATACACAAAACCATCTAGCACTGACAATAAAACTGAACATAAACCAAATACCGTCCCGTATAAGAAGTCTAATGGTACCTCCCACTCCCAAGGGAAACCAAAGAGTAAAGAGTGCTTTGCATGTCACAAGGAGGTTCACTTTGCAAATGCTTGTCCGAACAAGCCACCAAACAAGGTTGTGTCATTGGCCCGCAGCATAGGGGTGTCGCCTATATCTTCTGAGTTTGCGAAGGGTAGTTCGTCAGAGGTTGGGACACAGCCTGTGTTCAAGAGTCCGGAAGGCTCGAACCCTGTCCGCGACGTCTTTGGGTGTCATAGAGGGCATGGTTTTGTGAGGTGGGCTGGCGAAAGGCGAGGAGTTAAGCTATTGCGTGATACTGGGGCTTCTCAGACCTTGTTAAGGAACTTTACTGGTAGACCGATTAACGCTGCTCGGGTGGTAGTTCAGGGGATCAATGCTACGAAGTCCTACCCGCTGGTGCGGATGGAGCAGGAGGTGGGTGGTGTGGCGAAGGAGCTGGATGTCGGAATTGTAGAGAACTTGACTGTTGGGGGCGTCGACCTCCTCCTCGGCAACGACTTTGCGGTGCCTGCTTCTAAGGTTTCACCCTTGGTCGTTGCCGAGAAGGCGGCCGACGTTAGTAGGGAGGAACAGGAGTGGGTTGAGAAGTGTAGCGTACACTTAGCGTAGAAGTAGCGTAGCGTAGAAGTGTGCCGTCCGGCTGGCTCAGTTGATAGCGTGCCTGAATCCCATCTTGAAGGTCTAGCGTTCAATCCCCGCTCAGATTGAAAAGTTTTTCTGGGATATAGCCGGCGGTTACATCTCCCCATGAACAAGGGGGATGGGTAATGGTCTCTGGTAGACTAAAGAAAGCCAAGCGCTTGTGAATCCTCGAAGGAGGAGAACGGGCGCTATATAAGTAACCAGACGATTATTATTATTATTATTACAAACCATGGCGTGTGTTGTGACGCGTTCTCAGACATCCGGAGCCTTGCAGCCACCACCTCAGTCTATCAAACCGCGGAGGAAAGGTCACAAGAAAACGGGAAGTGTTGGTCAATTGGAGAGTTTTGAGCCGGCAGTGTGTCTTGGTGACTCATTATTGGCACCTATGTTAGAGTCTGGAGAGGCCCCGGGGCCTGTCACCGCTAGTGCAGGTGCAGGGCAGGAAGAGACTCTGCGACAGCATCGTTATGCGCAGCGTGAGGAAAGGATGGCTCAGCGGGACATTGGAGGTGGAAATAAAATATTTAAGATGATCTTGGATAATCTCGCACCTGCTGATATATGTTCCTTGCAGCTGGAAGATCCTGAAGTCAGGCCGTGTGGTAATGGTGCTGTCGAACTGGAGAGCGATGGGGATGCGCAGCCTGGTGATTTTTTCTTGTCCGAGGGGATCTTGTATCGGAGACATCAGGATCCCAAGAAAAAGTGGGATGGCGGGTCAGGATTAGTGGACCACTTAGTAGTACCGAGGGTGTGCCGTGAGAGCTTATTAAGATTAGCTCATGATGTGCCTTTGGCAGGGCACCTGGGGGCACATAAGACGGAGGCAGCTCTGAGGAAGCTTTTCTGGTGGCCTGGGTTAAAGGCGAGTGTCGTGTCATGGGTGTCACAGTGTCACACTTGTCAAGTTGTTGGGAAACCCAATCAGGTTATCCCGAGAGCCCCGTTACAACCCATCCCTGTCATTGGGCCGCCCTTCAGCAAAGTAGTTATCGATATGGTTGGCCCATTGCCCCCCACTAGTGCCGGCAAAAAATTTTTACTAACTGTAATGGATGTAGCAACACGGTATCCAGATGCTTACCCCATGCACAACGGGATGGCTAAGACTGTTGTCAAAAACCTACTTGTCTATTTCTCTCGTTATGGCTACCCTCAGGAGATCCAGTCTGATCAGGGATCCAATTTTACTTCTGCTCTGTTTAAGCAGACCATGCAGCAACATGGGATAGTGTCTGTGGTGTCATCTGCCTACCATCCCGAGAGTCAGGGAGTTTTGGAAAGGTGGCACTCGACTCTCAAGAGTATGTTGCGGTGTTATTGCATGGAAAATGGGAAGGACTGGGATCTAGGTCTCCCATACGTTTTATTTGCTGCGAGAGAAGTACCTGGGGAGAGCTTGGGATTTAGCCCGAACGAGTTGGTTTTTGGACACAGGGTCAGGGGGCCCCTCCACCTAGTCAAGGAGATCTGGGAGGGAGTCACAAAGCCATGCTCGCTTCTAAAGTATGTAGTTGAAAGCCGTGAGAGAATGCTAAAGAGCTTGGAGGTAGCAGGTCGGAACCTTAAGAGTTCACAAGCTCAGATGAAGGACAGATACGACCAGAAGGTGAAGCTGAGGGAGTTTGAAGTAGATCAGGAGGTACTGATACTACTGCCTCTGGTGGGACACCCCTTGTCTGCCAAGTATTCTGGTCCGTATCGGGTTGTAAGGAAGGTTTCTGATCTCGACTATTTAGTAGCTACTCCTGATCGTAAGAAAAAGAACCAACTTTGCCATGTAAATCTGATGAAAGAGTATGTGAGGCGCCCCTCCGAGCCTCTCACTGTCCCGGTGTTGATCTGCAGCGATCGTGGTGGAGAAGGAGGAAGGGACAGTCAAGCTGCGGGGGAGGATAATTGGGATTGTCATGTTTCCGCGGATCAGTGGGCGGGGAATTCTAGACAAGTGGCTCACGAGTTGATATTGCACCTGCCTGAGCAACAGCGTGTAGCTGTGCAGCACTTGTTTGATTCAAACCCAGCTGTTTTCGCGGAGCATCCTGGCCTTACTACTCAAACGGTGCACGATGTCGATGTTGGGGACCACCAGCCCTTTAAATCAGTGCCATACCGTGTTCCCCCTATTAAATTACCAGCACTTTGGGAAGAGCTGGATTATATGCTGAAACGTGGGCTGATTTCTGAGGGTGCAGTAAGGTGGACTTCCCCAGTCACACTGCAGCCCAAACCAGATGGCAAGGTGCGGTTTTGTATAGATTTCCGCAGGTTGAATGGTTTAACCCCCACAAATGCCTACCCTCTCCCTCGCGTGGACGACAGTGTGGATAAGATAGGAAAAGCCAAGTTCCTCACTAAGATAGACCTTGTTAAGGGTTATTGGCAAGTGCCCTTGTCTGAGCGAGCGCGAGAGGTGTGTGGGTTTGTGGTGGACGGTACCACATATCGTTGCCATGTTATGCCATACGGGCTGAAAAATGCCCCTGCAACTTTCAGAAATTAATGAACGACATTGTAGCCGACATTCCCAACTGTACGGTGTACCTAGATGATGTCATAATATGCGACGAGGATTTTAACAGTCACTGTGCTCACATCGGACAGCTTTAATAAACTGAATGAAGCAGGTTTGGTGGTAAACCTGGGTAAGTGCGATTTTGTCAAAGCCAAAGTTTTGTACCTGGGGTTCGAGGTGGGGATGGGTCAGGTGTGCCCTCCACAGACAAAGATCAAAGCCATCGATCAGTTTCCCCAGCCTACGACTAAGAAACAAATCATGCAGTTTCTAGGTATGATAGGCTATTATCGTCGCTTCATCAAAGGCTATTCGACTGTACTTGCACCTTTAACTGACTTATTAGCTAAGGACAAGAAGTTCCGGTGGTCTCCTGAGTGTGCAGAGGCGTTTTCCTTGGTGTACCCACCCCATACTCAGGGCCCCGGACTTCAGCAGACCTTTTCAGCTGGCGACTGATGCCAGTGGCGTAGGGGCTGGGGCTGTCTTGTTACAGGCAGATGATGAAGGTATCGAACATCCAGTGAGTTTTTACAGTAAAAAATTCAATAGTGCACAAAGGAATTACTCTGTAATTGAAAAAGAACTCCTGGCGATAGTGCTGGCGCTCAGGCACTTCGATGTATATGTTCCTGCTTTCGGACCAGTCGTAGTGGTTTATACCGATCATCACCCTCTGAAATTCTTGAATCAGTTTCATAACCGGAATATGAGGCTGACCAGGTGGTCACTCATGCTTCAGGAGTATAATCTGGACATACGCCATATTGCCGGTTCTGATAACGTTATAGCGGATTGTCTATCAAGGGTGGATGATGTTGGTTAGACTGCCACAGGATTGAGGGTTGAGTGTGGAGGAAAATAGGCTGTCACTGTAGTTCAGCCGAAAAAAACAAATTAAAAAAGCAAAAACCTTATAAAAACTCTTTATTTTTATAACGTGTAGAATTTTGTATAAGATGTTGTAGCAGTATCTAAGTTGAATGTTTTCGCTTATTGTCGCCGAGTTAGTTGAACTTGCTCGGTGGAGCGC